>NW_020716689.1:3777380-3863492 GCF_900518725.1 Notechis scutatus
TCTATCTATCTATCTTTGGTTATTCGGGTTTTCTCCCGTGTAAAATTTTCTCCTGCGTAAAAGAACACACCCTCACCCAATCAGAACACAGCCAAGCCCCCACCCAATCAAGTCACACCCCCACTAGCAGTTAAAAGGAAGTAGCAGCTGCAAGCTCACATTACTCCGAGAAGCACAAAGCCGAAGACACAAGCCTGAAGATGATGAATGAGACTTCATCGAAACGTCGCCTAGATTCTTCCAATTTTACGCGGGAGAAAACCCGAATAACCAAAGATCCACATACAAATACCCGCGAAAACCTCAGAATATGTATGTATGTATGTATATATGTATATGTATATGTATATGTGTATGTGTATGTGTGTGTATATATATATATATATATATTTATAACAAAATCATAAATGCTTAATCATAACAAAACGCTTATTGTAACAAAATTATTAAAGTTCGTGCAATTATTACAAAATATTGAAACATTTCCACCCCATGTTAATCCAAGTCATTACAGGACAAACATTTGAATGCACAGTACTATCTAACATTTTCCTGATATTGGTCACTCTGTAAGCCAAGCTGTGCACAGCTCTCACTATGAATTCAATTCTCCAGTAGCATTGGACTGCTCCCTCCTCTCTCTCTCTCTTCCTTCCACCCACCCTGCCCACCTGGAGGCAATGGGTAGTTGCTGCAGCCAACTGGCAAAAGCACAAGCTGCTGCCTTTCTTCTCGGGTCTTCAATGCCTGGCCTGCTTCTCCACTACTGCTGCCTCCTCCAGCACCTCCTTCTCCAGGTAGGGCGATTATGAACTAACCGAATGGCTACACTGATACCCCTGTGTATCAGTGTAGCTGCTCGGTTAGTTCATAATCGCCTTCCTTTCCCACCATCAGCAAGCCAATACGGGCGCGGATTTCCCTTCCCCACTGTTGGTCTTATCTTCAAGTTCCAGCTTGCATGGCTCTCTATTGCTCAGTCTCAGTCAAAGTAAGTTTTGCACTGGCCATGTGGCGGAGCAGCCTTCTTTTCCTGCGCAGCCCAGATTAATTGGTTTTGGGGGGCATATCTTCTGTGGCCCACCAAAATTTTGCCACGGCCCACCGGTGGGCTGCGGCCCACCAGTTGGCAACCACTGATCTAGATAAAGCATCTGCCATCAAGTTCTTTCCCCTAGGAAGGTATCGCAATGAGAAATTAAAATGATTAAAATGTTGCACCCAATGAATTTGCTTGGGTGACAATTTTCGGGAGGGGGGGGTTGTCTTTAAAGCATCTAGGTTTTTGTGATCCGTCCACACCTCAAATGGGTGTTTTGCCCCTTCTAGGAAATATCTCCAACTTAGTAAAGACTGCAAATGCTTCCTTCTCCCAAATTGCCCATCTACTTTCAGTTTCAGTTAGTTTTCGGGAAGTGTAGGCACAGGGTTGTAAAGCCTTAGTAACATTGGCTTGTAGTAAAATCGCCCCTACAGCGATGTCACTGGCATTGGCCTGGACCACAAAGGGGGCAAACATGTTGGGATGTTTAAAAACAGGTTCAGCAGCAAACAACTGTTTCAATTTCTCAAAAGCTGCTTGGCACTCCATGGTCCACTCAAGGAGCCAGATAGACTTTTTTTAACTTCTCCTTTTGTCTTTAGGAGATTTGTAATGGGTAACACAATTTTTGCAAAGGCGGGGATAAATTGTCAATAGAAATTAGCAAAACCCAGAAAACTTTGCAGCTGCTTTCTGGTGCATGGGGGAGCCCATTCCATGACTGCTTGAACCTTCTCTGGGTCCTTTTCTCTCCCCTAATGCAATATGTGGTAACCCAAATAGTCAATTTTTTTCTGGTGAAATTCACATTTTGATAATTTGGCATACAATTCAGCCGTCTTGAGTTTTTTGAGGACTGATCAATCCAACTTTATATGCTCCTCCATGGTTTTCGTGTAAATAAGAATATTATCAGATAAATCTTATAAAGATATTCATGCAGTACCTCATTTATCAGTTGTATAAACAAGGCAGGGGCTCCATGTAATCCAAACGGGAGCATTTTAAACTGGAAACAACCCAAAGGGCAATTGAATGCGGTTTTCCATTCATCTGTTTCCTTAATTCAAACTCTGTAGTAAGCTTCTCTCAAATCCAGCTTAGTAAAAATCTTGTCTTTGGCTAGATGAGGCAACATATCCTTCATTAAGGGGAGTGGATAAACATTTTCTACACACATTGCATTCAGGTTTTTGTAGTCAACACAGAGATGATAAGTACCATCTTTTTTTTCTATGGAATAACACCGGGGCAGCCAATAGCAATGAAAGGAAAGCCAGATCTGAGGCAATAGACGCAAAAATTACATATTGAAAGTTATCCCAAGTTCCCTCCCCCAAGGACCCAGACTGGGCATCCAATCTCCAGTGCGTATGCTGTTGTGTGGGGTACATCTTCAGGTTTTTTTTCTCCCTCATCTGGTATGCCGAGATGATTGACCTTGCCTGGGCATAAACAAGTCCATGCAGTTGGGCACTGAGTATGAGAGCATCTCTTCATATTTAGTTCACACAGAAGTAATCTCCACTCTCCAGCAAACTTCCCCCCAAATGCCAAACTTCCCACCTCCCCATTTCTATGGCAGCTGACAGCAAGCAAGCATCATGGAGGCTGACAGGGCCCCTGTGGTCTTCATACAACTCATAAACACAGTGCTGCATGAGCACCTATACAAGGGGTCCTAGTATACTCATAAAATATTTCTATGGTCTTTTTAGAGTTGCCAACAGAAAAGGAGTGGGGAGGAGTGCAGTAGCTTGCAAAACTGAAAGTGCATTCCATAAATGTTTTCAAAGATAGTAGCTAGGTGTGACTGAAGTTTCTGCTGCGCAAAATTCTAACTGGAGAGCATGATTGATGACTCTTGGCTATGAATGTGTCCCCCTGGAAAATATGAATTTTGATAGACCCGGGGGTGGGGGAAAACCAGGGTCAAGGGTGACAATGAATTATGTGTCTCAGAGTCGGCTACACCCAGGCAGTACCAGACATGTTAACCCCCAATACATCCTTTTTAAGTTTTGGAAGTTTGGCTTGAGACTCATGATTTAGATGGGGGTAACTGCCGGAATCCTGACACTTAGATGACATTCTTATCTTCACCAAAATGATGGAGAAGCACATCAAAGAAACTTCTGGCTGCAAACCTCTATGCCAAGCTATCAAACTATGAATTCTATAAGACCTGCCTCGACTACCTAGGCTATCGAGTGTTGAGTGAGGGGGTAGAAATGGACCCAGGAAAAGTCAAAGCCATCCTGGAGTGGTAAACCCCTCGAACTCACAAGCAATTGTAGAGCTTTTTGCAGTTTGCAAACTTCTACTGGCAGTTTATCCCCTCTTTCACCAAACAGCCCTGCTCCTCACTGAAGTCCGAAAAAAAGGGAAAGGGGCCCCCAAGCCACGAGTCAGCCTGCCTCTAGAGGACTGCGGAGTGCCAGGGAGCATCTGAGTATCTCAAACGGCTATTTGCAGAGGAACTGTTCATAAAGAACCCAAACCCCAAGGAGATATTCATCATTCAGACAGACACCAATGATGTAACTATAGGGGCAGTCCTCCAGAAGAACAAGGAGGGGAACATTCAACTATGTACCTACACCTCCAGAAAACTCACCGACATCAAACAAAGGTGGGTGGTGTGGGAGAAAGAGGCTTTCATGGTTCATTGGGCACTATTAACTTGGCGACACCTAGAAGAGAGCCAAGTGCCATTTGAAGACAAAAATCTGGAGGCCCTTAGGATCCCTCAGAAACTCTGTCCCAGACAAGTTCAGCGGGCGCAGTATTTTAATCAGTTCGACTTCATGCTTCTCCAGCAGGGAAAAACTTTCTAGCAGATTCCTTGTCCCAAATGCCCCAGTGCAAGAGTTAGCATGAAGAGGTGGTCAATACCATCATTTCATCCTCCAAACAGCAGTCACTATGAGGCAACAGATTCAGAGGTAAGCGAGCGAGCTGGGGGAAGAGCTAACTGAGAAATTCAGTCAAGCTGCAAACTGACCCCTGGTTCAGGGACAACCAACAGCTCCTGGCCTCCTGAAATGGATTGGCATAAAAAAGTCCAAAGTTGTATGTCTCCTACACCCTCTGGGTCCAGGTCCTGCAAAGAAGCCATGACTCCAAGCAAGCTGGCCACTAAAGACATGGCATCTGGTGCGAAGACAATTTTGGTGGCCAGCAATGAAAAATGACATTGAGAGTTATGTAAAAATCTGTGCAAGATGCACAGCGATGAAAGAAAGACATGGGAAACCCTGAGGATTGTTTCAATGAGTGGATGAACCATCATGACCCTGGGAGGAAATAGCAATGGACTTTATTGTAGAGCTCCTGGAAAGTGGAGGAAATTTAGACAGTGATTGATCTTTTTTCCAAACAGGCTCATTTTATTACCTTCTCCGGCCTCCCTTCAGCCCATAAATGGACTAAACGATTCCTGACAAACCAATTGTGCTGATCTATTAGCTTTCACGGAGGTAGCATACAACAATGCCATACATAGCAGCATGGGATTCATGCCTTTCACGATGGCCACAGGGGTGGAGTTTGTCGCAATGACTGAGGAGCCCTCTTCCTCAGTAAGCCTGACTGAATGAGTAGGCTCCCTGCAGGAAGCTTGGGGAAATGTGAAGTGGGCACTCGCCAAAGCCACCAAGATGCAGAAAGAGCAGGCAGACAAAAGACAATCCCCCCAAAAGCCATTTCACATATGAGAGAAAGTTTACCTCTCCACCAAATATCTGAAACTAAAGCTGCCAAGTAGAAAACTGGATCCTAAGCTTATAGGACCTTTTCCCATTGTAAAAATCATTAACCCAGTTACGGTAGAGCTGAAACTCCCGTGCCCGTGGGGGAAAATACTCCTGGTTTTCCATAGTAGTCTATTGAAGCCAGTAATAGGTTTGGAGCTAAGGCCTGTAGCTGGGGCAGCCCCAGTGCAGTGCAGGGAGAGACCCATTACGAAGTAAAAATACTTCTGGATTCTAGAGGACCAGGGGAGACATGATAGCAGTGTTCCAATATTTGAGGGGCTGCCACTGAGAGGAGGAGATTAAGCTATTTTCCAAAGCACCCTGAAGGCCAGACAAGGAATAATGGATGGAAAATGAACAAGGAGAGATTCAACTTGGAAATAAGGATAAATTTTCTGACAGTGAGAACTATCAACCAGTGGAACAGCTTGCCTTCAGAAGCTGTGGGAGCTACATCACTGGAAGCTTTCAAGAAGAGACTGGACTGTCATCTGTCAAAAATGGTATAGGGTCTGCTTGGGCAAGTGGTTGGACTGGATGACCTACCGAAGCTGCTGACCGTCACCACCATCAATTTTCTCGGGCTTCCCCACACCTTCACCTACCCCTCCAGGATGTGCGTACCCCTCGCAGGAGCCTCCAGACGCGCAGATTGGGGATGAGAGAGCAGAGCTCGCTTTACACTCCCCACACCGCCGTGGCGCCGCAACCAGAAGTCTCATAATTGTCTTTTTTTATTGAAGAATATCTCCTTGTTAGCCAGATTCCTAAATATTGAAGCCTTTTTTCAATTTGCAATCCCATCTCTCTTTCTAAATCCCTTTTTTGATTTTCTGTTGATTTTTTGGCTAATATTTTTGACTTTTCTCTATTAATTTTCAGTCCTGCTACTGTCCCATATCTTTCTATCTCATATCAAATTATTTCCTGTCTCTATTGGTTTCTCCATGAAAAGCACCAAATCATCTACGAATGCCTGTATCTTGTATTCCGCTTTTTTGATCTTTAATCCTTTTATTTGGGAGAAATTACAATTATCTCTATTAGGAAGAATAGCCACAGTTAAAATCTCTATTGTAATTGATTGATTATAACCAAAAGCAAACATAGGTTTGTCAAAAACAGATCATGCCAAAGAAATCTTATTTCATTTTTTTACATACTATAGTGACGTGATGAAAATCAACCATTCAGGTATTCAGACAACTGAATACTGGAGACACGTGAACCTTATAAGAGCCTTATTATGAAGCTTTTGCAAAAAGGGAATTCTGCCCGTGGGCAGAAAACATTTCCCCTAGGAGGGCTGGAGTTTATATACAGGTTCAAATATATAGTCTTTGCCCCTTTCCTGGATTCACAATCTATCCAAGCTACGTATCTTCCTATGCAACACCCCTGTTACAATTGTAGAATAACATCTGTTTCCTTGTTCTGTTTACCCATTTCCATTTCCAGTTATCTCCATCATTAACACGATACTGGTCAGCGTAACCTGCCAAATATGTAATCTTTATACAAAACAATAGAAAATTCTTACATAATTTTCAGGAAATAACTTAGGGTAATACAGAGGTTAAAGATGGCATTACCATTGCTTTATATTTTCACAGGTATAATTCTACATATCACAAGTGACTATATCAATGGATTAGTGAAATGCAGAGGACATAGTATAGTTGGATTTCAGTAACGCATTTGACAAATTAGACCAGAAACAACTTCTTGATAAGCTAGAAAAATGTGGGAGAGACAGCATTACCACCAGATTGATTTGTAACCACTTTACAAATCACACTCAACATACAGTCCTTAATGGAACTACATCTACATGGAGGAAAGTAAGTAGTGGGGTAGCCCAAAGTTCTGTTCTAGGCCCAGTACTCTTCAATCATAAATGATTTAAATGAGGGAATAGAAGAGAAATACATCAAATTTGCAGATAACACCAAGCTGGCAGGAAAAGTTAATACCCAAGAACAGGGGTCCCCAACCACCGGTACCGGTACCGGTCTGTGGATCATTTTGTACTGGGCCGCAAAGAATGAGTAATCGTGATTAAAATATATATAAAAATATGTTTTTGCTTCCGGGTGTCTTATTTTGAAAGATAACCACTTCCGCCCTCACCTAACTTCTGCGCTTGACTCTTTGGCGCGTATTTATCCTGCATCAGCAATGCAAGCTAGCCCTCGCAAAATGAGCCAGAAACAGAGTTCACTGGAGTGTTTTTTTGGAAAGGGTAAACGAGACAACGATGAGACAGCAGAAGGGTCACAGACTGCCTGCAAAAAGAAAGCTGCATTTAAAAGAAAATACCAAAATTCCTACCTGGGTTCATTGCAACAGGTGATTCACAAGCCCCACACCCACTCTGTGTAATATGCGGTGACAGACTTGCTAATGAAGCCATGAAACCATCAAAACTGCGCCGCCACATGAAGACAAAACACCCAGCATTGAAAGAAAAGCCCTTAGAATATTTTGAAAGAAAAAAACAGGAAAATGAAGGACAGAAACAATTATTGAAGGCCACTACTTCAACAAATGTGTCCGCGCTAAAAGCATCATTCCTGGTCGCGGACCGCATTGCTAAAGCTAAGAAGCCCTTTACTATTGGGGAAGAATTGATTTTGCCTGCTACAAAGGACATTTGCAGTGAACTTTTCAGAGAGGCTGCAGTAAAAAAGGTCGAAAACATCCCCCTTTCGGCGAGCACCGTAACAAGAAGAATTAATGAAATAGCAGAGGACATCGAAGCACAGTTACTTGAGAGAATTAATGAGTCACCATGGTACGCGATTCAGGTGGATGAATCTACAGATGTTGACAACAAAGCAATATTGCTCGTTTTTGTGAGATACATTTTTCAGGAGGATGTACATGAGGATTTGCTATATGCACTATTTCTGCCAACTAACACCACAGCTGCAGAGTTATTCATGTCCTTGAACAAGTACATATCAGGGAGGCTTAATTGGTCGCACTGTGTCGCTGTATGCACAGACGGAGCGGCTGCGATGACTGGGCGGCTTTCAGGTCTGACAACGTGGATCAAGGAGGTTGCCTCTGAATGTGAGTCCACACACTGTGTCATCCATAGGGAAATGCTGGCAAGCCGAAAAATGCCACCTGATCTTAACAGCGTTTTGCAAGATGTGATAAAAATTATTAACCACATAAAAGTACATGCCCTGAATTCATGTCTGTTCGAACAGCTCTGTGAAGAGATGGATGCAGAACATAGACGCCTTCTCTTGTAGGTGAGATGGCTTTCAAGAGGTAAATCACTGGCAAGAGTTTTTGAGTTAAGAGAGTCACTCCAGAGATTTTTCTTGGAAAAACAGTCACCACTGGCAGCATACTTCAGTGACGCTGATTGGATCTCGAAACTTGCTTACCTGTGTGACATTTTTAACCTGCTCAATGAACTCAATCTCTCACTTCAGGGGAAAATGACAACCATTTTCAAGTTGGCAGATAAGGTTGCAGCATTCAAAGCCAAACTGGAGTTATGGAGACGGAAAGTGAACACAGGGATATTTGACATGTTTCACATAGTAGCAGGGATTATGGAAGAGACTGAGTTTGGACCTTCATTCACCCAGTTAGTGCATGATCACCTGTTGCAGCTTTCAAAAGAGTTTGAGCATTACTTCCCCATCGCAAAAGACCCCAGGCTGGGGAAGAAATGGATCCGGAACCTATTTGTGAACAAGCCAGGGGAATCAACTTTAACCCTACAAGAAGAGGAACAACTAGTTGAGATTGCAAGTGATGGTGGCCTTCAATCCATGTTTGAAACAACTTCAAATCTCTTTGCATTCTGGAGTAAAGTCAAAGCAGAACATCCTGACATTGCCACTAAAGCACTGAAAGTCCTGCTTCCATTTTCAACCTCTTATCTTTGTGAGGCGGGGTTTTCTGCATTGACAGCAACAAAAACAAGACTACGGAGTAGACTGGATATAAGGAATACAATTCTAGTGTCACTGTCTCCCATCACCCCCAGATGGAACCGTCTAGTTGCAGGAAAACAAGCCCAGAGCTCCCACTGATTCTACATTTTAGTGAGTTGATATTATAGTGTAATAGTTCATGAAAGTGCCTAATATAAAATGTAATTGTTGCATTCAGATCACATACTAAATATAATGATTAAGGTTTTTGTTATTGGAACCTTCACGCCCCTACCCAGTCCTTGAAAAAGTGTTTCTGCGTGAAACTGGTCCCTGGTACAAAAAAGATTGGGGACCACTGCCCAAGAAGATAGATTCCAGATCCAGAAGGATCTTTTTTTTAATCAAGCTTTTTACTTATTCTACTTATAGTCATCAAGACATAAACAGTGTGGCACCTAATCATCATACATTTTGGTGCAAACAGAAATAACAACATTAATCACATCCCTTACATTCATCACACATAATTCTAATATTGATGCACATATTTATAATAATTTATGATCCTTCATTGTTTGATTATTCAACATTCCAATACCCTTTTCTAATGCCAATCACCATATTATTTAAACATACATAATAATTTTTCTGACAGTGAGAACAATCAACCAATGGAACAGCTTGCTTTTGGGAGTTGTGGGAGCTTCATCACTTGAGACTTTCACGAAGAGATTGGACTGCCATTTGTCAGAAATGATCTCCTGCTTGGGCGGGATGCTGGATTAGATGACAAAGTCCCTTCCAACTCTGTTAATCCAATCTAATATCTTCTGAACCAAAAGGGCAAATTCATATAGATAAAGGTGATTTGGTGTATCAACAGAGAGTGCAGATGGTAAGACATAGCGTCATGTTAAAAAAAAGAAAAAACTTCTTCCTCAACTTCGGAAAGGTGGGAAAGGTGAAAACTATTTGGCCAAATACCCAAGGTTGCTTTGAAACTCAGGTTCTGCTTTTTGGTGGCTTTTTGATATTTACCTATTATCTTTGTATCCCAGGGTAACAAGAAACCCAACTTAAATTCTATACAATTCAGTGTAGATGCTACAGCATCAGTTATATGCATATATACATATATACAAACATACGTACATACACACATACAAACACATGTAAAAGATATTGTCGACCTTGAAGATTACATATGTGTAGCCATATTTTATTGTAGCCTTTGTACTCTTTTTCTATTAGCTTTTATGTTTGATGTAACTGAATTTAAAAATACTTTCAGGCTTGCCACTTTCTAACTGTTGAAAGGGAGGGGGTGTAAAGGTAAGGGGAGAATATTATGTCTAGGTGGCATTCCTTTCCCATGGCAAGAGGCCTGCAGCTGGCCGAAGGTGCAGTTTGGAGTAACTGGGCTGTTGGACTGACAAGTGATTGGAGATTGTGACTCGGGGGAAGTTTCAAACTGTTGCTTTTATTGGGTGTAATTCTGGATACAGTTCAAAGTCAGAATTAACACCAATTTAATATGTTTCTAATAAATGGATATGAAAAGGAAGATGGGTGCCTTCAGCTTTATTTTTCAGGACACATTACTTGGAGGCTTGAGATTATTCCAACTGAGCTTTTTTTTTTTTTTAAATTCCTCTGATTCATCCCTGAGGATTGGTATCCAGGCTTACCCAGCCTACATATTAGGGAAACAGAGGAGAAACTCAGGGAAGATGGATAAAAAACAGAAGCCTGAGGAATGTGGCAGAGAATGCAAACCTTGTGGAGGACCTTTTGTGAGGCTGCCAACCCCCAAAGAGACCCTGCAAGTAGCGGCTGTGGTAGAGGATGTTGCACACCAGGTGGATATTCATCCCAAGACCCAAGGCGACTGGGGAGCTGTAGGGGGGAATCCAGCTGATGGAGAGAGACCTACTGGGACATTTCCAGACCCACTAATGGATCGCTCCCTCACTGCCTCCAGAGAACCCAGAGCTACCATCCTGGAATAGAGATCCATTGGAGCAATTGAGCTAAGTGAGACCAGAGAGTGGCAGTATCAAACTGCGATGCATAGCCAGATGTTCAAGGGATTACCTGACCAAATCGAGCAGCTGAATATTGGACGGGAAGCCTGAGACCAACCAGTACTGCAAATACCTCCCCAAAAGGACTGAGCTACCCAAGCTTTGAGCCTATCAACCCTGGGTTTGACACAACTGATCAGGGAAAGAAGTCCCCCCAGGAGAGGCCAGTCTACCACCGCCGAAGCTCGAGCAGTCAGTCCTCCTGCACCAGTGCTGTGTCATATTAGGCAATGAAGCCAGCAGAGGCACCGCCAAGGAACCAGCCCTCCTCCGCAACCACGGTTCCCTCCAGCTGATGAAATTCCCCCTGGATGGGCATTTTACCTGAACTGAGGATGGTTGTGAGACTGGGACCAACAGGATGCAGCTGAGTTACCGGTGCCACTGTCAGCACCACCTCCTGCAAATGCACCTCCACCCTTTAAGCCGGTTTTTGATGGGACCACTAGCAAGCTTGCTTACTTCCTGTAAGCCTGGTCTTACAGTGATCGTCATGGGGATGAGTTCCACAACGACAGTGAGATTGTCTCCATCTTGGGTGACACAATTTAGAAGACAAAGCATCTGAGTGTTTTACCCAACTCCATGATGAAGGCACCCCAGAATTGGATAATGTGGATGACTTCCTGCAAGAACTTTGGGCCCAATTCTCCTCTTGAACCCAAGAAACTGAGGCAGAAATTAAAATGATGAAGCAAAGGGGCTGGTCCACAAAAGAAATTTCTAATGGTTTTTCTTCATTATTTCTTTATTATTATTTTATCATGGTGTAAAATAGAAAAAAATAAAGCAAGTGAGAAAATGAGAAAGGGAAGGAAAGGGGAGGAGAAGTGTGGAAGAAAGGGGGCACTGGCCCCGGAGGCATGTCGGGAAAGTAGAGCAAAGCCAGTGTGGTGGCTAGAAGTTTTTCTAGAACATGTCGGACCAATTGAACATATTCTTCCATGGTTTTGCTGAAGATAAGGATGTCACCAGGTACACGAGGACCCCCCGGTAAAGATGCGGGTGTAGCACCTCATTGATGAGCTGCATAACCACTGCAGGAGTCCCCTGAAGTCCAAAAGGCATGACTTTGAATTGGAAGCTATCCAGAGGGCAGTTAAAAGCAGTTTTCCACTCATCTCTCTCTTTGATGTGGACCCGATAGTAAGCTTCCCTGAGATCTAGCTTGGTGAATACTTTGTCCTTCGACAGGTGGTTCAATAAGTCCTTCATAAGAGGGAGAGGATACATGTTTTTGATGCATACTGCATTCACGCCTCTAAAGTCAACACACAATCTCAATCCGCCATCTTCTCCTTGAACAACATGGGGACAGCTAATCTTGATTTGGCAGGCTCAATAAAACCTTGTTCCAAATTGCTGTCGATGTATTTCCTTAATTCAACCATTTCAGCAGGCGTCATGGAATACATCTTTGGTTTTGGTAATTTCGCTCCGGGATCTAATTCTATGGCACAATCAGTGGCTCGATGGGGAGGTAAAACATTACACTCTTCTTCACTGAATACTTTAGCCAAATCTTTGTATTGGTCGGGTACCTGGTGGTTATCTGGGAGAAGGTGGGATGCCATGGATGCTGGCTCAGGCTCTGGGTTCGAGCTGACTGGTGGCTTTGTAGTGGGTGGAAGAGGGGGCAATGGGCCCGGTCCAATAAGGATTTTTCTGAATCCATCCTCCCATTTGATCGTCGGGGCCCATTTGTCTAACCAAGCAAGTCCCAGTATTATTGATTCTGACATCTTGGGAGCCACTATGAAGCGTATGAGTTTGCAATGGGGCCCTAATTCCATCTTAATTAATTCTGTCAATTGAGTGGCTGCCCCCCCCATTAAGGTTCCATCCACTTGCTCAAATCTGATTGGGTGTTTTAGCGGGTTAGTCTTTATGCCCAATTGTTCAATGATGGGGAGTCCGATAAGACACCTGGAACACCCAGTATCAATGACAGCTTCTAACTCCCCAGCCTCCCCCATGTTTGGTACCACTAACTGAACTTGACTGTAAAAGGTATGATGGGATCACTCACCATTGGGTCGTCTTCACAGGTTGGGTTTTCGGGGACGTGGTTTCGGTCTGGTGGTCCATTGCTCCCATCTGCACAGAGGGGGCTTTCCCAGCTATGTTTAGTGAACCCGTCCCTGCCCGGAGGTCTTCCTTGATTCTTCTAACCCCTAATAGCTGTATTAGGCTTTGACTGTGAAGCTTGTGGCACAAGAGCAGGGGCTAGACAGTCTGCTGCCTTATGACCGGCTTGGCCACATTGGTAATATTTCAGCACCCTGGTGGGTCGGTACGAGCAGGTTCGGCTGGTCCGGTCGGTGGTCTCCTCGCCACAATTCTCTTAGTCGGGACTGCCGGAAGGGGTTTCCTTTGTGGGTTGATGCTGCGATCTAAGCTGAGGAAGGCGGTATACCATGACTGTAAGGTCTCTGGGATTCCCCTAATTTCACAGGACTTCTTTACTTCTGGATCAATGGCTTTTTAAAAATAGCATAAAGTCACTCTTTCAGGCCAATCCATGAGGTGGCTTGCGACCCTTCTGAAGTCCCAAATGAATTCTGACAGTGGTTGCTTGCCTTCCCCTCATTTCCATTAATTTCTCTTCATTCTCTGCTACCCTGTCTGGATTTTCAAATCTGAGTGTTAATAATTGAATAAATCCGTTTACATAGTGTAATTCGGGGGCTTGTTCATTGTGTAGTTGGGCCACCCAGTCTGAAGCATCCCCTTCATTCATCCCATTTGTTATGGCCATAACCAAATTGCGCTCTGTGGCATATTGATCTCCAAATTGTTCTATATGGGATCAGACTAGAGTGAGGAA
This sequence comes from Notechis scutatus, assembly GCF_900518725.1. The sequence goes on from NW_020716689.1 coordinate 3,790,991, forward strand.
GTAATTGAAATGTTTGTGGCGGCCATCGAATACAGCCTCAAAGGGTATTCGGTCCGGCCTGGATCGTGGTTGCAGAGGTGGCACCTGCCAGGCCCCTGCAGATTGTACTGGAATGGAAGGAATAGGCCGGGTGGCGTACGTAGGCTGGGTAGGCCCCCTGAACCCTGGCTGGCTGGTGCCTCTCTGGAATAGGGGTCCCTGTGGCCTCTCTTCCGGTTGGGGCTGCAATTGTGGTTGCCAAGAGGAAGATGGGTGTGGCCTGGTTCCCTAGTCGAGTGGAGTTGGGGTGTGGCTGCTGTCTGGGCAACCCCCCTTCAGACCAGGGCTGTATTGGTGCTGGCTGCCATTGGCATTGAATCCACCCCTGGCCTGGATAAAATCCCCACCCTGGAGGGATACTCTCTTCAGGGGGCAAAATTCCTTCTGGAAAATGAGGGAATTGCCTCTGAGGCTGCAACATACCTCTGTTAGTTGATGCTTCTTTCTGGCTTCCTCCAACTGGCATCTGTATAGTCTCCTCGTTCCTCACGATATTTGGGTAAGTGAATATGGGTGGTCTCAAGTTTCCACCCATCCAAACAGACTGTGAGACCAAATCTGTCACCTTTAATTTTTGGAACTGTTGATGTAAATCTGCCCTTGATGGACTTCCAGGAATAATCTGGGGGTTGTCTTCTTGAGAGAAATCCAACTCCAATTGTCTCTCTTCCCTCCAATCCGACAGAATAGCCATATGCCTGGGGCTAGAGAAAGATTTCTCTTCAGACAGCTGAGTTACCTCTGGGTTATGACAACTTCTTGAGTTGAAATGTTTCGGTATAGCTCCCAAACCTCTTTCTCCTACTGCCATCCTGAAAGCATCCATCATCTCCTCCAAACAAGGGCTGGCAGGTTCAATTAAGAAGAAGAAAAGAGAGGAGAAGAAAATGGCCCTATTGACTGATCCTTGGTTCCTGGACCATCAAACTGAGTTGACAATGAATGATGGACTAGCTTGGAAAGAGACTAAGCTTTATGTACCCACAACCCTAAGACTACTGGTACTAAAGCGTAGCCACGACTCCCGGCTGGGAGGCCACTTCAGATTCCTAAAAACCCTACATTTACTAAGAAGACAGTTCTGGTGGCCAAAAATGAAACCTGATGTCGAGGACTATGTAAAAAGTTGTTCAATTTGTGCCATAATGAAACACAGAACTGGAAAAACCCCTGGCCTCCTGCAACAAGTCGCTGAACCAACCCAGCCTTGGGAAGAAATCGCAATGGACTTTATTGTTGAATTACCTAAGAGTGAAGGGAATACGGTCATTTGGACTATAAATGACTTATTCTCTAAACAGGCCCATTTTATAGCCTGCAAAGGGCTTCCATCTGTGAAAAAACTTGCAAAGTTGTTCGTGAAACATATCTATAGACTACATGGAGTACCTCGCAGAGTAATATCAGACAGAGAGGTACAATTTACCGCAAAATTTTGGAGGGAATTTCTGAAATCCATTGGCTCCTCTCAAGGGTTATCCTCAGTTTTCCATCCTGCTTGTAACGGAGCAGTGGAGAGGGCTAACGCCATGCTTGAACAATACATTAGAGGCTATGTAAATTATCAGTAAGAAAATTGGGCTTAGTTATTACCTTTTGCAGAGGTTGCTTACAATAACGCAGTACATAGCAGCACGGGATTGACTCCATTCCAAATCAACACTGGAATGGATTTTGTCCCGATGCCAGAGTTACCTAGACAACCTCCCTCATCCATGTCCCTGACAGAATGGATGAACTCATTAAAGAAAGGGTGATAAGATACAAAAAAAGATTTAAACGAAGCCGCAAAAATTTATAAAAAACAGGTGGATAAACATAGATCCCTTCAACCGCCTTTTAAAGTAGGGGACAAAGTATATTTGTCGACCAAGTATCTTAGGTTGAAACTGCCCAGGAAGAAGCTGGGTCCAAAATTCTTGGGTCCGTTCCCAATTTCAAAGATAATCAATCCAGTCACTGACCAATTACGTCTTCCTCGACTATTGGGGAAAATTCATCCAGTGTTCCATTGTAGTTTACCAAAACCAGCTACTACATCAATGATAAGACCACTACCACTCGCTCCCCCTAAACCATTGATGGTACAGGGGAAACACATTATGAGATTCAAAAAATTCTTGATTCTAGATTACACCGTGGCCGATTGCAATATTTGGTCTTATGGAAAGGATACCCTCTCTCAGATTCTAGTTGGGTAAAGAGTTGGGATGTTCATGCTGATCAGTTGGTTAACCAATTCCATGAGGATTTTCCGCACAAACCGAAGGGTCCTCGTGGGGGGGGAGGGGGTTAAGGACAATGTATTAACCCCTATATGTGTATTTTTTTTCTTTTCTTTTAGGAGGAGTTTTCAAGGGGGGACGCCTGTCAGCTTTGAAATTCAGCTGCCACATTTTTTAGAGAGTTAGAGGAGTTGAAAAGTTCAAAGTTATTCTGTGTGTCGTATTAAGAATTTCCAGTTGCAGTTAATTGGTTCTCGTGATTTATGGCGTGTAGAAGTGGGAGGAGAGGTGGGTTCTGTGTAACGTGCAAAAAAACGTTCACTTGGGAAATTGCTTTTGACATGCCAGATTTGTTCCTAATAAATCAATTTGACAGATAACGTCTCGGAGTGATTGATATCATGGGTACTTTCTGGATGCTTGACAGTATGATTACCTAATCTGACCTTCTGTGAGCGGCCAGACAGGAAATCCATAATCCAAAGGCAGATTGAATAAGAAAGTCCAAGGTCCAGAAGTTTAGACACTAGTCTATGTGGAAGAATTGTGTTAAATTCAGAACTAAAATCTACAAAATGCATCCTCACATAGCACCCCCTTGCTGTTCTAGATGAGTCAGAGCAGTCTGAAGCGTGATGGCTATAGTGTCCTTTGTAGATCTATTTCTTTTGTATGCAAACTGGTGTTTATCAAATGTATGCAGAAGACCAGAAATGATGTGCTGGCAGACCAATTTTTCAAAGCACTTCATGATGATAGGAGTGAGTGCCACTGGTCTGTAATCATTGAGGTTATTGATAGGGAACTTCTTTGGCAGCAGAACAATGGTGGAAGCCTTCAAACAAGATGGAATGGTGGACTGGGATAAAGGTTGATTGAAGGTCCTGATAAAGACTCCAGCCAACTGATCAGCACAGTCTTTAAGCACTTGGCCAGAGATACCGTCAGGACCGGCTGCCTTTCTAGGGTCCACAGCTCTCAGAATGCTCCTCACCTCCTGTTCCTCCACAATGAGGTGGGGGCTATAATTGGCTGGTGGTTGTATTTTATCTGTCTCTGATATCTCAGCTTCAAAGCGAGCAAATAAATGATTCAGTTCCTTTGCCAATGAAGCATCCCCCTCAGTGGGGATGACATTGGTCAGTTGATGGTTGGTAATTTGTTGAATCCCTTGCCATACCTGCCTCGTGTTATTGCTATAAAAATTATCCTCAATCTTCCTCTCATACTCAGTCTTGGCCTTCTGAATACCTTTCTTCGATTAGCTCCGGCAACACTGTATCTAGCCGCATCACCGGACCTAAAGTCCTTGGTTCTGTCACGCAAGAGGTGCTGGACTTCCTTGGTCATCCAGGGTTTATGATTGGGATAGATCCTAATATGTTTATTCACAGTGATAGTATCTGTGTAGTGTTTGATATAGCACAGAACAGTTGCAGTGTGCTCCTCTAGGTCAGGGTGGTAAAAGATGTCCCATTTTGTGTTCTCAAAACAATCCTGAAGGGAATTGTTGGGAAACATCTTCTGGCCAAGATTTCACTGTCAGAGCCCATCTTCCAAGAGGGATGTATGCTGGTGCTAAAAGCAGTGACATATGGTCTGATTGTCCCAAATGTGGGACATAACTTTATAGCCATGTTTGATATTGGTATATACTTTGTCCAATATGTTTGCTTCTCATGTAGCACACTTAACATGCTGATAGAATTTAGGGAGCACTGCTTTTAAATGAGCTTGAAAGTCCCCCGCTATGATATGCACAGCATCAGGATATTTATTCTGCTGATTACTAACAATGTTATACAAGAATCCCAAAGCTATGGTAGTATTGGCATCAGGTGGGATATAGACTGCAGTAATCAAAACCATGCTGAATTCCCACAGAAGATATATGGGTCTACATTTAAGAGTCATATACTCCAGATCCATAGAGCAGTGGCTGTCTACAGTCTTTGTATTAATACATCAGCTTTTGTTCACATAAACACTTAAACCTCCCCCTTTGCTCTTGCCAGAATCTCTACTCCTGTCCTGCTGGTGAGCTATGTAGCCTTCCAGCTCAACAGCTGTATCTAGAATGAGTGAATGAAGCCAAGTGATTAGCAAAATACAGCAGTTCTTGATGAATTTAGTCTTTCAATCTGTAGCCTTAATTCATCCATTTTGTTAGTCAGAGATCTTGCATTGGTAAGAAATACAATTGGAATTGAAGGCTTCTATGAAACTTACTCAGCCTAAAGAAAACCCCAGAATGGCATCCTCTCTTCCTCTTCCTGTTCCTCTTTCTCCTCCTCTTCCTCCTTCCTACAGGAATAGTAATCTACGGCTCCCCCAGGGTCCTAGCTGGGTCCTTTGGTATGTTATGAGAATGTATACAGTCGTCCATAATAGCCTTTTCGCATTTCAGTCCAATTTGTAGCAAGGCTTGCTGACTATAGATGACCCTTGCCTCACAGGATTCAATCAAGGAAAGAATCCAAAACACACACAGAATCATACACTGAAAGAAGGAGCAGCCAGCCTGCAGCATCCTTTTGCTGAGCCATCTTGAAAACTGTTTTTCAAGAACATTGATGTTGGAGAGTTCTCTAGGTAACTCTGGCATAGGGACAAATTCCATGTCAGTAGTGATTTGGAAAGGAGTCAAGCCAGTGCTACTGTGTACTGCATTATTGTAAGCAACTTCTACAAATGGCAACAGATCCGCCCAGTTTTGATCATTTACATAACATCTAATGTACTGTTCCACCATAGCGTTCGCTCTCTCAGTGGCCCCGTTCCAAGCTAGATGAAATGCCAAGGAAAACTCTTGGGACGACCCAATGGACTTCAAAAAACCCTCCAGAACTTAGCAGTAAACTGTACGCCTCGGTCTGAGATTACTCAATAAGGCACTCCGTGGACCTGATAAATATGCTTCATGAACAATTTCGCCACTTTTTTAGCCGAAGGTAATCCATTACACACTGTAAAGTGGGCTTGCTTGGAGAATAAATTGATAACAGTCCAAATCACTGTACTTCCTCCACTCTCTGGTAATTCCACAATAAAGCATCATGATTTCTTCCCATGGCTTTGTTAGTTCAGCTACTTGCTGGAGAAGACCAGAGGGTTTCCCAGTTTCTATGTTTCATAGTGGCACAAGTTGAACAGCATTTTACGTAGTCCTCTACAGCAGTCTTCATTTTTGGCCACCAGAATTGTCTTTTGACTAAATGTAGGGTTTTTAGAAACCCAAAGTGCCCCCCCAACCGAGAGTCATGGTTATGTTTTAGGACCATCAATCTCAGGGTATTGGGTACATAAATCTTGGTTCCTTTCCAAGCTAATCCTTCATTGTCAAATCGGTTTGATTTTCAGCAAACCATGGATTGTTTGAAAGTGTTTCCTTCAAATTGGTTTTTCAGTTTGTCCTCAAGGAGTCTTGGGCTGCGTTTGGCTTGGCCTCTGGTGGTCGCTTGGCTGGCGAGTTGGGTTTCTGATATCATAGTTTGCACTACTTCCTCCCGGCGATTGTCAAGTTGGAGTGTTCTCAACAAGGCATCCGCCAATAAATCCCCCCCACCCGGATATATTTCAGGTTGAAGTTGAATCTCTTGAAGTATTGAGCCCAGCGAACTTGTTTAGAGAAAAGCTTTCGAGGAGTCTTCAGAGCCTTGAAGTTTTTATGATCAGTCCACACCTCGAAAGGCTCTGTAACTCCTTCCAGGAAATGACTCCAAGATAATAAAGCCCATCGAATAGCAAAAGCCTCTTTTTCCCAAACGGCCCAAACTTTTTCCCAAACTCTGTGTCCGTCAACTTCTTTGACACATAAATGCAAGGCATCTGTTGGTCTTGAGAGTTCTTTTGAAGTAGAACCACCGCAACAGCCACATCACTGGCATTGCCTTGGACTACAAAAGGCTTGGTTGGATCCGGATGTTGGAGGATAGGCTTTGCTGCAAAAAGGCATTTTAAAGTTTTAAAAGACTTCTGACAATTCATTGTCCAAGTGAGAGGTTGATTAGGTTTTGGTTTGGTCGGGGAAGGCCCAGTTTTCAGTAACTCTGTCAAAGGGAGGACTACCTCAACAAATGAAGGGATGAATTGTCTTTAAAAATTTGCAAAACCCAAGAAGCTTTGAAGTTGTTTTTGGGGGCTGGCAGTCTAGCACCACCTTCACCTTTCCAGGGTCCATTTCAATACCCTGATTTGACACTCAGTAGGCTGGTGTCATGGAATATATCTTTGGTTTGGGCAGTTTTGCCCCAGGTTCTAATTTGATGGCACAATCAGTGGCTCGATGAGGGGGGAGGACATTGCACTCCTCCTCATTAAAAGCCTCAGCCAAGTCTCTGTATTCTTTAGGAACTTGGGTTTGCCTGGAGGAGAATCTGAAGTGGTAGCTGCTGCTTCTGGTTGTGGGCCTCTGTTGGATGGCAATCTCTTTTCAGGAGGGACTGGCGGCAGGGGGCTGACACCAATTATGATTTTCTGGTACCCATCTTCCCACTTGATGGTAGGGGCCCATTTATCCAGCCAAGCAAGTCCCAATATGATAGATTCAGATATTTTGGAGCTACTATAAAGCGTATTTCATGATGCCTGCCTATTTCTAATCTGATCAGTTCTGTAATTTGGGTGGCTGGGACTCCTCCAATTAACGTTCCATCTACCTATTCAAACTTGATTGGGTGTTTTAGGACTTTAGTTTTTATCCCTAATTGCTCAATGATAGGGAGCCTAATCGGGCATCTGGAATATCTGGTATCTGTTACTACTTTTAACTCCCCAGCCTCCCCAATCTCAGGTACCACCAACTTCACTTTAACTGTAAAAGGGGAATGGCTGCACTCACTCTTCCTCATTTACCTTTCTGGAAAGGGTTTCTTTGGCCAGAGGTTTCCTGCTCTCTTCTATGGGGAGGGGAACCTCTACAGCTTGTCTGGCAAACTGGATGGTGTCTGGGGGCTTCCATGGAGCTCTCCTGCCTCTGCCAGCTGTATTGGGCCTTGGTTGTGGAACCGATGCAGGGCCAGACATTCAGAAGCTCGATGACCAGCCTGGCCACAACAATAGCATTTGATAACCCCCATAGGTTGGGTAGGAGCGGCTTCAGCAGGTTTAGTCAGAGGATATCTGGTCAAAGTTCTCCTAGGAGGCCTCTCAGAGGGAAGTTTCCGGTGTGGATGGATTTCTCTATCCAGAACAATGGACATGGCATACCAGTCTTGCAGTCACTCTGGTACCCCCTGGATCAATGGCTTCTTTAAAATAGTGCAGAAGTATCCAGTCAGGCCAGTGCATGAGGTTACCTGCGTCCCGTCTAAAGTACCACACAAAGTCTTTTATGGGTTGATTACCTTGCTTCAACTCCTTTATTTTATCTTCATTTTCACCTACTCAGTCAGGATCTTCAAATCTAGCCCTGAACAGCTTGACAAATGCATTGTTTAGCTCCACAGCATCCTCATTGTGTAGCTGGGCGATCCAGGTGGAAGCATCTTCCTCGTTCATCCCATCTGTAATTGCAGAAACTAGGTCCTGCTTTGTTTCGTATTGGTTTCCAAATTGATCTATATGTGCCTATAGCTGAGGAAATAAGCAAGTTTTTCAGGATTCCCATCAAAAGTTGCTCTAAACCTTCCCACTGAGCTGAAATCTGTGCGGGTGCTGCTGCAGGGGGCAGGAGAGGCCCTTCAGGGATACTCCGAGGGGCGGCTGAGCTGGAATCTGCTGTGCTGCTGCTGCTGGCTGCTGAATAGGGGCTGTCTGCTGAACTTGTTGGCATGTTGAAAAAGGGTGTGTGGCTGCAGTCTGCTGCTGAAACTGAGCCCATTGCTGCGCCGGGATTGTTGCTGTGAATTGTTCCCATGGTGGCCCTGAACCAGATATGCTGGCATCCACTGGCATTGAATCCACCCCTGACCAGGATAGAATCCCCAGCCTGGGGGAACACACCCCGCAGTAGCATCACTGCTGGCTGGTAAGGTGGGGAATTGGAGGTTGTAACATCCCAAATGTTGGCTGCATCTGCTGTCTCTCCCTTGCTGTTTGCCCCCTGCCATGCCGAGCAATTCTTTAGCCATCTCTATCTGAGAGGAATGTTGCTGATGCCACACTGGTTCCACTGTCAGGTCCTAGACCAGGAAAAGTGAAGGATGTCACAACAATAGAACTCAGAAGGTCATCACACAGCTCATTACCCAGGTCGTTACAACACAGGAGGCTGATAGACACACAATCAGTACCTCAGCCACACAAGTTCTTACAAAAAAGCCAACCTATCTGCAAACATCAACTCCATCAACCAATCAAGAAATAACAACACAGCCAACCAGCCCGATTACAACAGAGCCAGCACACCACACCTCTCCACCAGTATTTATAGAGGTGGCAGCTCCGATCACGCTTTGCTCACACAAGCACAAAGCCGAAAGCACCAGCCTGAAGATGGCAAGTGGGACCTCATCGAAACGTCGCCAAGATACTCTCAATCTTATATGGGAAAAGACCTGAACATGCCAAAACTTGCATACCTACACCCATGAAAATTTATGAAAACAAATATACATACACACACACACACACACACACACACACATTTTTCCTTTTCCTTTTTTTTCTTTGCATGCTGTATTATTGATTTTCTTAATTTGAACTACGTTATTTTTTCTCTTTTTTTTAAACTGGTGGTCTCCCCATTTTTCTCATTTTTTTTCTCAAATTAATTTTTTGATCTAGCTCTTCTGTTTCCTTTTTTCTTTTTCTCTTGTGCTCTCTCATTTTTATTGAGCCTTTCGGATTTGGTTTTCTATCCTCTCTTGGATTGTATAGTGCTATTTTTATGGAATATATTGGATTAAGGTATAGAAGAACCTGAAGAAGACTTTTTGGAGAAAGACTGTGGATTATAAATTGATTTTATATATAAGAAATAACAAGTATAATATTTCAAGATGAAGAAAACAGGGACATCTGCACCATCCTCAGCCTCATCTTCTGTGACATCCAGCCCTAGAGGACAAAGTTCTGGTTGACCTGATTATTCAGCAAGAAAAGGCGGTGACAGTGCAAGCGGAAATTAAAATGATACTCCAAACGATGCAAGATCAACTTGGAAAAATTGATGAAAAACTAGGGAAGATGGATGAAAAACTAGGGAGGATGGAGGGGAAAGTATATAACGTAGAAGGGAAAATAGAGAATATTCAACAATGATGATGAAGAATGAGGACTGGATGAGGAAAATGGAAGAGAAAACATCCATAATAGAACAAATAGTAGGAGAAATTGACTTTACATTAACAAGATCTGACCAAAGCAAAGAAAAAAAAATCTTATTGTAGATGGACAAGGTTGATTATCATATAAGATCCCAAAACGTTATAGAAGAAAAAGTTGAGAACCTAGCAGACAAAATGGCAGATTTATTGGCGGTAGCCCTGGAAGAGGTAAAACAGAAAATGATATCTGTTATGGATGAAATCTTCAGCATTCAGACCAGATATGGAATGTGAAATAAGATACCAAGAGAAGTACATATTAGATTTACAAAGAAGGCCATAAGAACAGAAATATTAAAAGCAGTGAAAGATTCAGTATTGAAACACAAAGAAAAGAGGTAACAGTGCTGAAACAGATACCAAGAAGTGTAAGAGACTTGAGAATAGAATATCAGTTCCTGACAAAGTGCTTGACTAAAAAAGAAATTAATTTTAGATGGCTGATACCAGAGGGAATAATAATGACATGGTGGGAACAAAGACACAGATTAGATACAATTGAGAAAGCAGAACTATTTTATGATCAATACTTTAGAGAATATCAAGGTGAAAAAAAGAAGAGAGATGAAAAATATAAAATTGTGAGAAGAAGTGGCAGAGGGGGATGAGAGACGACAAAGGGAAGAGGAAAAAAACAGGTAGAAAGAGCAACCAGAAAGACCAAAGGAACCAAGGGAGATGAGAGTGACAAGGGCAACAAGAGCATATTACAAATAAGAACATGGAAGAAGAAATTAAGTTAATGATGATTAATATAAATGGATTAAAAGGAAAAGAATATATAATAAATTAGAGAAATTAAAATTGGATATAATTTGTTTGCAAGAAGTACATAACAAGAAACAACATGAGAAAATATTGGATTATCCTAAGATCGGGAGATTATATACTACACTGGCTCAACAAAGTAATAGAGGAATAGTATTATACATAAAAAAACACTATAAAAATGGGATTAATTTACCAAGACAATGAGGGGAGAGTATTAATAGTTCAAATATTGATGAACTATAAATGAAATGTCAACTCATAAAACATTTTGTATACACGTTTTATAATTGACAATAGAAAGAAAGGGGGAGTTTCAAAAAGCAGGCCATAGGATAAATTGAAAGTACATTCCATTCATATTTTCTTCTGATTAGATGGCTGAAACTTCTGTCGAGAAAAAATCTAATTGGAGAGCATGATTGATGACTCTTGGCTATGGACGTTTTTTTGTTGGATGATACACCCAGAGGAGTGAGGGGAAAAGCAGGCTCAAGGGTGACAGTGAATTATGTATCTCAGAGTTGGCTACACCCAGATTAGTGCCGGACGTAGAATGTTACTTTCAAATAAATCATCTTTAAGTTTTGGGAGTGTGGCTCAAGGCTCATGATTTAATTGGAGTAACTGCTGGAAACCTGACAGATAGCCAATTAATCACTGGGGTGCCTGCATCCTGGCCTCTTCCATCACTCCCCGACATCTGGGGTGCATGGAGAGGAACGCGGGCAGCCATGGCAGTGACAATCAGGAGAACGCTTGGCTTCCAGCCAGAAGCAAACAGAAACTGATAGCATAATTACATAGGGAGGACAGCTCCTCTTCAACTCCAGAGAGGAGAAACCTGCTCCATTGGAAGGGAGAAAACCAGATAAGTACCTGATGGAATCCCTGGGGAGTTCCATAGAGCAGCTGAGGGAGGGATCTGAACAGGCCACCATTCGAGATGATGGCCTGTCCTGCCACCCAAAACAGAGGGGAAGTTTTACAGGGCCTTTTGAAGTAGGGAGAAGCAGGCAAGACCACAGCCCTCCCTCTCCTCATACCAGAAGAAAAAAGAGCCCACAGTGGCAGCCAGTGCCTCTCTCACACAGCAGGCAGTCCCTTCCTTCTGTGCGAACTAGAGCTGAGGAGGAAGGTCAGCTACCTCAAGTGCACGCTTACAGAGGGTGACAGGGAGAGAAAGGAGCAGAGTCCAATGAACCGCCCAGGTTCAGGGGCAAATTTTGATGGAGACCCAGACCAGCTAGCTTTATTCCTTGATTCAGCTGAGATCTACCTGGAACACTATGGACACCTCTACCCCCGCAGAGCCATGGTGAATGCCATTTCAGAGGGGCTAGAGGGAGAAGCAAGAGGATGGCTAGAAACCCTCCACAAGAGGAAGGGCCCCCAACTTCATGACGTACATGATTTCCTACAACTGCTAGAGGTCAGATTTCTGGAGACAGAGGCGAACCCATATGCAGAAGGTGAGCTCAGCAACCTAAAGCAGGGAGGGTGGCCCATCAAGGAACACATCCGTGAATTCAGGAGAATCAGTGGGAAGATATCCCTTTTGCCTGAGCAGATGCTAGTTCATTTTTTCAGAACCAGCCTGGACAAGCAAATTAGCAAAGTAACTGCCTATCGGGACATCCCGAACCGACTCTCTGAGTGGTTCCGAGTGGCCATAAAAGTTGATGGGGCATTATGTGCTGACGATATGAAAAACCCATTGGGAACCAAAGAGAGAGGGCAGCCAGATCAGAGACCATCCAGCCGATGGGACACCGCAGCATCACGACCAGCCCCGAAACCAGCCCTCTCATGAAGTCCATTTAAATGTTACCAATGTGGGGGAGTAAGGCAACCCCAGGCAACAGTGATCAGTTGCCAGATTCTTATGACAGCGATGATGAGGGTGAAAATGACCCGATAGTGAGTGGACCGGTTCCCCCTTTCATCTTCCCAATATGGCTCACGGCCCCCAAAACAGGAATTCAGGGGTCTTTCCAAGCCCTAATAGATTCAGGCTGCACTAGGTGCCTGATCAACCTAACCACGGTCCTGAAATTGGGGATCAGAGTGAAAAAGCTGACCCATCTGATCCGGTTCAAACAAGTAGATGGCTCCCTGTTGGGAGGAGCCTATGCCACTCACTTAACTGAACCAGTGAGACTAGAGCTAGCGGATCACTGGAAATCATTCAGTTTGTAGTGGCTCCCAAAATGACAGATGCAGTCATACTGGGGCTTTCTTAGCTTGCCAAGTGGGGCCCAACCATCTGGTGGCAAGGGGGTAGCTGCAGACTGAGAATAGAGAAGGGACACAAACCCCTTCCTCACCATAAAATAGAAGCACCATCCACACAGAGAACCCTTCCAGAGGGTTCACTAGAACAACTGGCATCCACCTCCGACAAAACCCCAGAGGTCGGACAGATCCCAAGAGAATATCAACACCTTGCAAGACTGAATGTGACATCCTACCTCCCCACCATGAGATGGACTGTGCCATAGAAATCATTCCTGGGGCAAAACTACTAAAACCCAAAATGTACGCCATGACGCCCCAGGAACTGCAAGAAATGCACAAATATATAGACAAAAACTTAGCAAGAGGGTTCATTGAGCCAGCCAAACCACGAGTTGCAGCCCCAGTTTTGTTCAAAGAAAAAAAAAAGATGGAACTATAAGATTATATGTGGACTTTAGAGCGATCAATGGACTGTGCGTACACAATCTATACCCCCTCCCGCTCATGAAGGACACGCTATCCCATCTAGCCAAAGGGAAGGTCTTTACCAAATTAGATCTCAGAGAAGCATACTGTAGAGTCCGCATCAGGAAGGGAGATGAATGGAAAATAGCATTCAACTGCTCCCTAGGGAGCTTCCAATTTAAGGTCATGCCTTTTGGACTATAGGGGGGCCCAGCAGTGTTCATGCAGTTAATAAATGAGGTGCTACGCAAACATCTTTATAAGGGGGTTCTTGTCTACCTGGGTGAGATTCTCATCTACACTGAGACAATGGACGACCACATGCCCCTAGTCCGCCAGGTACTAGAAAAAATCTAGCAGCAAACCTGTATGTCAAGCTGTCAAAATGCGAACTTCACTGCGCACAGTTGGACTACTTGGACTACCAAGCCTCCAATGAGGGCATAGAGATGGACCCAGCCAAAGTACAAGCCGTTCTGGGCTGTCAGCCCTCTCGTACCCGCAGACAGCTACAAAGTTTCCTGGGGTTCACAAACTTCTACTGACAATTCATTTCCTCCTTTGTGAGGATTGCCAAACCCATGTCAGACCTCCTAAAGACAGGGAGTCCAGGAACGAAACACTGCCTGGGACCTACAGTGGGACCTAACCTGCCAAAAAGTATTTGAAACACTGAAAGAACTGTTTGCAAAAGAACCAGTACTGAAGCATCCTGAGCCCTAACAACCCTTTGTCATTCAAGCAGACACAGTGATGTGTCAGTGGGAGCAGTGTTACTCCAAAGAAACAACCAAGGAAGCCTACAGCCCTGCTCCTAAACCTCCCACAAGCTCATGGACACAGAGAGGTGATGGGCTGCATGGGAAAAAGAGGCTTTCACAGTGAGATGGGCACTGCAAACCTGGCACCACCTGCTGGAAGGGGGGCAGAGACCATTCACAGTCTGGACCGACCATAAAAACCTGGAAGCCCTTAGGACCCTGCGAAAACTATCACCCAAACAAGTCTGATGGGCTCAATACTTCAACTGATTTGACTTGGTGCTAAAACACATCCCGGGGGAATGAACTTTTTGGCTGATGCCCTCTCCCGCATGCCCTAGTACAAATGCGGAAGGGAGGAAGTCTTAAACGCCATCATCCCCCCTGCGCAAATAGCTGCCCAAGTAACCACCAAACAACAGCACCGTGATCAGCAAGACCAACCTGCAGACGACCAAACTATGAAACTCAAAATCAAACTGCTAGCAGACCCCTAGTTCCGGTACAATCAACACACCTTGACAAAAAGATAACCTGGCATGGAAGGGGACAAAATTCTATGTCCCGGAATCCCTATGCAGCCTAGTTCTTCAGAGAAGCCATGACGCCAAACCAGCAGGCCACTTTGGGTTCTTAAAGACTTTACACTTGGCCAGTTCTGGTGGCCTGGCATAAAGAAAGACATAGACAGTTATGTGAAAAGTTGCACCATCTGTGCCATGACGAAAAAACGACCAGGAAAACCCCCCAGACTGCTACAAACAGTAGCGTAGCGAATGAGGCCATGGGAGGAGATTGCAATGGACTTCCTAGTGGAGTTGCCAAAAAGTGGAGGAAGCACGGTGATTTGGATTGTAATAGACTTATTTTCCAAACAGGCACATTTCATACCCTGCAGCAGACTACCCTCAGCCTGCCAGTTAGCCAAGCTGTTCCTGAAGCACATCTACAGTCTACATGGTGTACCACGGAGAATTATCTCAGACAGAGGGGTCCAATTCACAGCCAAATTTTGGAGGGAGTTCCTGCGGTCTATTGGGTTGTCCCAGGGTCTTAGCTCGGCCTTTCATCCAAGCACCAATGGGGGAGCAGAGAGATTGAATGCCATGGTAGAGCAGTATCTGAGGTGCTATGTGAATTATCAACAGTCCAATTGGGTGGACCTCCTGCCTTTCAGGATGGCCTGCAAGCAGAAATGTATAAAGCACTACAGGACTCTGTAAGTGACATATTATTAGAAGTAGTTAATGAAATTTTGATTAAAGCCAAAATACCTAATTCATGGATGGAAGCTTATATTCTTATACCAAAAGATGATACTGATTTACAATAGATTAAGAACTATAAGACAATATTGTTGTTAAACTCGGATTATAAAATATTTGTTACAATAATGGCTGAAAGACTAAAGAGATACTTAAATCAATTCATAATCCAGATCAAACTGGATTCCTACCTAAGAGACAAATAAGAGATAACATGAGAACAATTTTAAATACATTGGAATACTAAAAGCACACCCAGAGAAGCAGATGGCATTGATATTTCTAGATGCACAGAAGGCTTTTGACAATGTGAACTGGCAATTTATGCTGACACAATGAAGAAAATGGAGTTTGGGGAAAGTTTTATTAATGTGATTAAGATTATAAATATTATAAATAATATGCAAAGGTATTGGTTAATGGAGAATTGATGCAAAAAAATCTTATTGAGAAAGGAACAAGACGAGGGTGTCCTTTATCACCATTGTTGTTTGTATTAACTTTAGAAGTATTATACAGAACTATTAGGAAAGATAAGGAGAGAAGGGGGATGGAAATAAAAAAGGTGTACAAATTACAGACATTTGCAGATGATTTAGTTTTCATATTAGAATAACCTCTAGGAACAGGACCTAGGCTGATTACCAGAATAGAGTAATATGGGAAAATGGGTGAATTAAAAATAAACAAAGGGAAAACTAAGATATTGGTGAAAAACATGATAAAGAAACAAAAAAAATTGACAAAGAGTACAGATATTCAGTTTGTAAAGAAAGTTAAATACTTAGGAATACAGTTAACAGCAAGATGTGGAACAATTAAAGAAGATAACTATTATAAACTGAAACAGCAGATAAAGACAGAGTTAGAAAAATGGGGCAATATGCAGTTATCATTAAGAGGAAGAATTGAGGTGATTAAGATGAACATATTGCCCAAACTATTGTATTTGTTCCAAACAATTCCGATAAAGTTAGAAAAAATATTTTGAAGAAATCAGCAAAATGATACTGAAATACAGTATATATGGCAAGGGTTTAACAAGAATTAATGTTAAAATGTTACTGGATGCTAGAATTAGAGGAGGATTTGGATGACCTAATTGGGAAATATATTATCAACCTACGGCTTTAACATGGATGAAAGAATGGATAATGTTGAGGAATAAAAGGTTGGAAGGACATGATTTACAAATGGGTTGGCATGCATTTTTGTGGTACAGGAGAAGTAAAACACATGGGTACTTTCAAAGGCATATGGTCAGAGATGCATTGTTACATGTATGGGAAAAAAATGAGGGAACAGCACTACATGAAGATACCAGTCTGGTTATCAACAATGGAAGCACTTGTATATTGAAATGTTTGTAAAATGGGAAGTGTTACTAGGTATAAAGATATTTTAAATAACAGGTAACAGATAGATAACAGATAACAGATAATCAGAGTTGGAAGGGACCTTGTAGGTCATCTAGTCCAACCCCCCGCCCAAGCGGGAGACCCTACACCATTTCTGACAAATGGCAGTCCAATCTCTTCTTGAACGTCTCAAGTGATGATGCTCCCACAACTTCCGAGGGCAAGCTGTTCCTTTGGTTGATTGTTCTCACTGTCAGAAAGTTTCTCCTTATTTCCAGGTTAAATCTCTCCTTGTTCAGTTTCCAGCCATTATTCCTTGCCTGGCCTACAGACACTTTAGAAAATAGCTTGACCCCTTCCTCCCTGTAGCAGCCCTCAAATATTGGAAGACTGCTATCATGTCTCCCCTGGTCCTTCTCTTTACTATACTAGCCAAGTCCAGTTCCTGCAACCGTTCATTGTCTGTTTTAGCCTCCAGTCCCCTAATCATCCTGGTTGCTCTTCTCTGTACTTTTTCTAGAGTTTCAACATCTTTTTTATAATGTGGTGAAAAAAATTGGATGCAGTACTCTAGGTGTGGTCTTACTAAGGCTTTATAGAGTTGTATTAGTACCTTTCTTGATCTTGGTTGTATCTCTCTGTTAATGTAATTTAGGATTGCATTGGATTTTTTGGCTGCTGCTGCATGAATGAAAGGGTGCATGAATGAAAAGGGTGAGCTCAAAACAAAACAAGAATTGAATGAACAAGGATAAATTAGCATTTGTATACACAAATACAATCAAGGTATGAAAAAGATATTAAAGATTAACAAAAAGTTGACAGAATTGGGTAACATATTAACAGGAACAGAAGGTAAGTTGATTAAAAGACTATACTGTTATTTATTAGGTGTTAAGTTGGAGGAGGGACAAGTTAAAGAAACAATGATAGCATGGGCACATTTTTTGGATATGCTATAGAACTAGATAAATGGCAGAAACTGTGGGATAGAAATTATAAATTAATATCAGCAGCATATAAAGAAAATTTGTACAAGGTGTTTTATAGATGGCACTTAGCACCAGCAAAATTAGTGAAAATGTTTAAAGATAAATCAACCAAATGCTGGAAGTGTCATCAAACACAATGAACATACTACCATATGTGTTGGCCTTGCATAGAAGCTAAAAGATATTGGACAAAAATTCACACAGTTGGCAAAAATGACTAAACAACATATAGATTTGAAACCTGAAATATTTTTATTAGGAATGGTATCTGAAGATTACAGTAAAGAGAAAACATTTAATCATACATGTATTAACAGCAGCTAGAATTGTATTTTCTCAGAATTGGAAAAGTGACAAGATACCGATAGAGGGAAAAGTAATTGAAAAAATATTTGAATGTGTAGAAAGGAATAGATTAACATTGGAAATTAAAGAAAAAGAAGAATCTGAATATTATATGGTAGGGGATTTATTTTACAAATGATTAGAAAATAAAATAAAATGGATTAGATGTATATATAAAACAATAAAAGAAGATTGTAAATCAGATATATGGGATATTAGTTATAAGAAAATGTGATTATTGTTCTGTTATATTAATAAGGAAAGTATTAATTGTAAACTGTAAGCACATAAATATGTACCTAATCGATGCACGGTTGAAATGGAATGGATTTATTGTATATAAAAATAAAAAAAAATTATATAAAAAAAGATAAACTAGGACTCCTTTCTGCAAATGTTCATGGAGGACCTTGTTAATTAGTTGCATAAATACGGCAGGGGCTCCTTGTAGTCCGAAAGGGAGTACTGGTAGCACCCCAGTGAGGTGTTAAAAGCAGTCTTCCACTCATCCCCTTTCCTAAGGGTGCCATCTTTCTTTTCATGGAACAATACTGGGGCTGCAATTTTCGCTTGGGTGGGTTCGATGAAACCCCTTTTTAGATTTTTGTCAATAAACGCTCTGAGTTCATTTAGTTCTCATGGGGACATGCAGTACATTTTTGGTTTTGGAAGTTTAGCTCCCAGCAGGATCTCAATGGCACAATCCGTGGCGCAATGAGGCAGGAATTCATCAGATGCTTCCTAGTTAAATATTTTGGCCAAATCCTGATATTCTTTGGGGATGCTAGTGGCTGGCCATGGCCATTTCTCTGTTCTCTTTTCCTTTCTTCACCCCCTCTGGGATGTTTGTGAATGTTACATGTTTCTGGAATTGTACAGTTGCTCTCTTCCAGTTTATTTTAGGGTTCCATTTCCATAGCCATGTGAGTCCTTCCATTCCCGGGGCTACAGTGAACATGAGAGTCTCGCTATGGTCCCCCAGTTTTATTTGTAATGGCTCTGTGTAAAATTGGCTGGCTCCCCCCCCCCCCTATAGTACTAATTGGCAGAAAGCGATGGGGTTTTTCATTCTCCTTTTCATTCTCCCAATCTCCCTGCTAGGGTTGGGTTGATTAGGCACTGGGTGCACCCCAAATTTTCTCAGGGTGCTGGAGTTTCTTCCTCTGGGTTTGGAGGGGACTGAAACCCCATGGCCTGTCAGCTTCTCAGTGCAGTTTCTTTTCCTCAGGGGTTGGATTTTCCAGGTTTTCCCCCAATGGGCGATCAGGCTTTCTGGTGGGGGTCTTTGAATGGCACTCCGCTGCACAGTGCCCCTCCTTCCCACACTTAAAGCAGACAGATGGCCTTGGTGCCATGGCGGGTTGGGGTTTGAAAGGGTCTCACTTCCCCATGGGTGGGGATCTTCTCCAAGCCCAGCCTGTGTGATACTGGTTTCAGGTCATGTTGATCTCTGCTACTATGTACCATTCGTGCAGGGCCCCGCGGGCCAGGCAGACAGTATACGGGTCATCGTTAAGTCCATCTTTGAACCAGCAGTTCCTCAATCATCTCTTTCTGATCAGAAAGGGCTTCCAGTTCCATTTTCCATTTGGGTTTTTGACTACCGCCCTTGGCTCTTCCATCCCAGCTCTCCCTTTTTCCTACACCTATAGACCATCTGGCCTTCATGGAACTTTCAAAGACAGATTTGATGTTTTCAATGGGACATACGGAGCCTGTGTCGCGCTGGGTAGTTATCAAGGTTTCTCCCAGCACTCGGCTTCCCCTTGCTCGCTGCTATATTCAGACATTGTCGCAGGGTGCCCTCAGTAGAGTAAAAGTTTGGAAGAAAAAAAAAATCTCTCCAGGTTGACCACTATTGCAGACCCTGCTTTATGTAAGGATCAGCCTCTCCCCTCCTTCAAAATATAAGTATGAACTCTTGAAAACTTTGTATTTCAAAAGGAATCTTTTTATTAAAGAGGGGTAAAGCAGGTCAAAATTCAAAGCAGGGTCTGGGGTCCCTCTGGGCATGCAACTAAGATAAAGGGAATTAGAACCACTCCCAGCAGTCCAATGTGGATTCCACCAATCCCCAGTGTGAACACTATTATCCCACTGTCTCTGAGAAAGCAGATAAGGAAAGGTTCCCAGGAGTTATCTTCTGGTGCTACAATCCACATGGCCCCTTCTCCCTTTAAATCCCTCGAAGAGGTGAGATTTTTCCACAGGCACCTTGGGCGCCAGGCAAGGGTTATAAATTGTGTAAAGGTTATACAAAGCCAATGTAAAAAATAGGATATTTAGGATACATGGAGAGGAAAAAAATTAAATGTATCAAATCCAACCCCCCCTTTCCTTCCACCGAAGAATGGCAGATACATGGATCTGACAATTTCAGTATATAAATCAGTAATCTCCCAAGGAGAAAACAGATATTCTCATATTTTTTTATTTTTTTCTTCCAGATAGTACGACTGAAGTTTTTACAGACATCTATGTGACCAGTTTTGGACCAGTTTCAGATACTGACATGGTGAGTACGGTAACTGAAATAATCTCTGAGATATATATAATGATATGGCTGAACTGAAGCAGAAAGAATGTCCACCTGCCAGTGCCAGATTTAGGCATAAACTAAACAAGTTATAGTTTAGGACCTCACATTCTACAGGATCTCACTGTCAGGATTCTGGCAGTTGCCCTAATTAATTCATGAGCCTCGAGCCAAAATTCAAAACTTATAATGAATTTATTCCCTTTGGCCAGGTGGGATAGCATGTCCTTCATGAGCGGGAGTGGATATAGATCAATAGCCCTAAAATCCATGCATAATCTCATTGTCCCATCTTTTTTTTCTTTGAACAGGACTGGGTATGCGACCCATGTCTTGGCTGGCTCGATGAACCCTCTTGCTAGGTTTTTGTCTATATATTTGTGCATTTCTTGCATTTCCCGGGGCATCATGGCATACATGTTGAGTTTTGGTAGTTTTGCCCCGGGAATGATTTCTATGGCACAGTCTGTCTCCCAATGGGGAGATAGGATGTCACACTCAGTCTCGCTGAATACTCCAGTGAGGTCCTGATATTCTCTTGTGATCCGTCTAGCCTCTGGGGTTTTGTCGGAGGTGGCTGCCAATTCTGGTGAACTCTCTGGGAGGGGTCCCTGTGTGGGCGGTGCTTCTATTTGATGTGAGGAAGAGGTTGGGGTCCCTTTGCTATCAATCTTCAGCCACCCCCCTGCCACCACTTGTCTAGCTAAGAAAGTCCCAGTATGACCGCATCTGTCATTTTGGGAGCCACTATGAATCAAATTTTTTCCCAGTGATCCGCTAGCTCTAGTCTCACTGGTTTGGTTAAGTGAGTGTCATAGGCTTCTCCCGATAGTCAAAAGTCCAAAGTCATCTACCTATTTGAACCGGAATAGGTGGGACAGCTTTTTCACTCTGATCCCCAATTTCAGGACCATGGTTAGGTTGATCAGGCACCTAGTGCAGCCTGAATCTATTATGGCTTGGAAAGTCCCCTGAATTCCTGTTTTGGGGGCTGTAAGGTATATTGGGAAGACAAAAGGGGGAACCGATCCACTCACCATTGGGTCATTTTCACCCTCGTCCTCGCTGTCATAAGAATCTTGGTGACTGGTTGCCATTGTCTGGGGTTCCCCCCCTTCGGCTGGGTGGGGAGAGACTTCTTCAGCCTGAAGGGCCTTCTGGGATGCATTGGTGGCACGTCAGGGGCCTTGTTCTAGTCATGCCCTGGGTGGTGGTTTCAGCCTAGGTTTTGAATCTGGGGCTAAACATGCCGCTGCCATGTGCCCTACCCCCCACCCTGCATCGGTAGCATTTAATTGGGCTTCATGAGAGGGTTGATTTTGGGACAGGTTGTTGTGCTGCATTGTCCCGTTGGCTGGGTGATCTCTGGTCTGGCTGCCCTCTCTCTTTGGTTCCCAATGGCTTCCTCATGTTGCTAGCGCGTAATGCCCCGTCGACTTTTATGGCTACTCGGAACCACTCAGATAGTCGGTTCGGGATGTCCCAATCGGCAGTTACTTTGCTAATTTTCTTGTCCAGGCTGGTTCTGAAAAAATGAACTAGCGTCTGCTCAGGCAAAAGGGGTAACTTCCCACTGATTTCTCCTGAATTCATGGATGTGTTCCTTGATGGGTTGCCCTGCCTGTTTTAGGTGGCTGAGCTCATCTTCTGCGTATGGGTCATCTTCTGCCTTTTCAAATCTGGCCTCTAGCAGTCATAGGAAGTCATCTGTCATGTAGCTGGGGGGCCCTTCTCTTATGGAGAGTTGCTAGCCATCCATTTGCTTCTCCCTCTAACCCCTCAGAAATGGCATTCATCATGTCTCTAGAGGAGGGATAGATGTGTCCATAGCATTCTAGATGTATCCCCGCTGATTCAAGGAATAGAGCTAGCTGGTCTGGGTCCCCGTCAAATTTTCCCCTGAACCAGTACAGTTCATAAAGCTCTGCTCTGCCCTCCTCCTGTTGCCCTCTGTAAACCTGTGCTTGAGGTAGCTGACCTTCCCCCCCCCCCCCCGGGCCCGGCTCTAGTTCACACAGGAGGAGGAGGCTGCCTGCTGAATGGGGGAGGCACTGGTTGCCACTGTGGACTCTTTTTTTCTTCTGGTGGGTAGAGAAGGGGGGCTGTGATCTTGCCTGCTTCTCCTCACTTCAGAAGGCTCCGTGAAAACTCCTCTCCATTTTGGGTGGCATGATAGGCCATCATCTCTGATGGTAGCCTGGTCAAATTCCTCCCTCAGCTGCTCTATGAATCTCCCCAGGGATCCCGTCATGAGCTCTGCCTTGTTTCCAGTCCCACAGCCATTCCACTCTTCCCAGCTCACTCAGGGGCCTTCCCCCCTTTTTGGCCTGGGGATAGGGGAGCTCAACTTCCGAAGTTTTGGGGAATTTTTTTTCCCACCAATACTCATCTGTTTTTCTTTCATTCACTGGATCAGTTTTCTCCGCTTCAGCTGTAATTATGCTGGCAGCTTCTGTTTGCTTCTGGCTGGAGGCCAAGTCTGTTTCTGCTTGGGTTGCCTGGAGCAAGCTTTCTTCTGATAGTCCTCTCTCTGCCATGGCTGTCTTGAGTTTCTCTCCACACACTCCAGATGTCGGGGAGAGATGGGAGAGGCCGGAGGTCAAGTACCCCGGTAATCGTGATTAATTTTGAGAATCGGCTTGCTGTCAGGATTCCGACAGTTGCCCTAATTAAATCATGAGCCTTGAGCTAAACTTCAAAACCTATAATGAATTTATTAGGAGCAAACACGTCGGCAGGACCTGTTCGAAGCTGATTCTGAGACACGTAATTCACTGTCACCTTCGACCCTGGTTTCCCCCCACTCCTTTGGGTGCATCATAATTCATATTTTCCAACAAAACACATCTATAGCCAAGAGTCATCAATCATGTTCTCCAATTAGAGATTTGCACGGTAGAAACTCCGGTCGCCTTGTTACAATCTCTGCAAGTTATGAATGGAATGCACTTTCGATTCCAAACCGTTGTGCTTCTCTTTCAAACTTCTTTACCCCCCTCCCTTTTTTGTTGGCAACTATAAAACGGACATAGAAATGTTTTATGAGTTGACACAAAATTTCAGATTTGGCGGGGGGCACTTTTTAAATTTTTGTGGGGCTTCTATGTGTACTTTAGTTTTCAAATATTGTATATCAAATTTTGTGTAGTTTTAAAATGGTGTCATACACACACACATACATGTACATATACATTTACATATACATACACACACACACACACACACACACACACACACACATATATTCCTGTAGGTTTTAGAAAATTTCAGATGAATTTCAGCATGTGGACCTGATCCTTGTATTAAATCAAAGAAACCAGGAAAGATAACTGACCAAAAGGCAAATGTTTGAAAGAAATATCTAAAAGGGTTCTAGAATATCTACCTACCTACCTACCTACCTACCTACCTATCTCCCCATCTAAATCTAAAACCTATTGTCATGGTTCCGAGTAATTCTCTCAACCAGTTCAAGATTCTAAGGCCTTGGCTTCCTCAAAAATCCTGTTTATTGGGTACATTGTATCGGCATTGTCAGAGGTGAAACACTGAATAATTCCCATGTTTTTGGTATAATTAAAGAATAGATACTGTCTGTCATGTCCACATCAGAGCCTGAATCTGTGGGGGAAGACGAGCTTGAACTGGAGCTGACAGAGATGAAGGAGGCAGCTTCATTGGCTTTGGATGAAAATGGGGAGGAGCTAACTCAGTCAGACCAGGGCCTTTCAGGATAAGGATGGCTTGTAGGCAGAGAGGAACAGGGGCAGGATGACCAAGAGAGGCTTAGCAGTAAACAAGAGAGACAGAGCTTAGGGGATGATCAGGGACTGCCTCCTCCTGATCCTTGAGCATGGAGAGTGGAGAGAAGGTGAGAACAGCGCAGACTAACCCAGCTACTTGAGAGAGCACCCCGCGCCTCTTCACAAGGCACAGCTGGGGACTGAGACTTAAGGAGATGCTGTGGGGAGGGGCATTTGTTGGGAACAAATGCTGAATTCATGAAATGTTGAGTGCTGACTTTTGAACTTTCCTAAATTCCTTGCATTATTTCTGGATACTTGCCTTGCTCCTTTGATTCCTGAACTCCTCAACTTGCCCTGCTGGATTTCTTGCTTTGCACCCATTGGGCTGGGCTATTTGCAGTCAGAGGCTGCTTGAGCTGTGTGTGTGTGTGTGAGAGAGAGAGAGAGAGATCACTTTGCTCTGGGACTTGCCAGAAACTTGGGAGCATTTGGGAACATTTGGAGCAATAAAGGGGCAGTTTGAACTGCCAGCTAACTGTGTTACCTCTGTGCCATGCCCCGGATCATCACACTGTCCACTCCTCTTGTGTCACAGGTCATATTAGCCGACCAAGCAGGTGATGAACTTCCAAGCACTCCCTCTTGTCATTGCTAGGGCATGCTGATTTGGCCTTGGTTCTCAGGAGACTTATCGCTGTTATGTCTGGCACATTGGCGGAAAACTGTGAATACCCAGGACTGGACATGGAAGCAACGCAGCTGGAATGAAGATTTAACTCCCCTTTATTGCTCCAACTTTCCCCCAAAAGTCCCACCATTCACTGCAAGTCCAGTGACTGCAACAAAGCTGTAAACACACTCCTCCAATAGTTCCTAGCTGCTGTTAGTCCAGAGGAGCAGCATAGTTCTGAGAGCAGCCATAGTTCAGGGAATTTGGTTCCAAGGAGTCCTTGTCACAGGAAGAATTCACTGGGACTGCAGCACAATCCGGGCCAGAACTGGGTCACTGCAAACTTGCACCTAGCCAGGCCAGGCAAGCAAGGCAAGCATTGCAATCAGGGCAATGCAAACAGGGCAAGGCAAGCAAAGTATCCAGATGTCATTAGCAGCACGTGAGACTGGAAAAAGGCAATGCTTGTTCCCGACAAGTGCCACCCCAACAGCGTTTCTTTAAATCTCATTCTCCAGGTGAGCCTTGTAAAAGGGTCGATTAGGGGGAGGTAATTGCTTGTTGCCGGAACTTCATTGCTCCTATGCTTGGCTGCCTGCCCTGTCCTCCCCCTTTGCTTGGTCATCCTGTGCCCTCTCTCTTTCATTGGCATCCCTTCCAAGGCCTGAGGGACCTGGGACTGTTTTGTCTTGCTCCTTCAGTTGTTTCTCCATTGGCCCTAGCTCTGTTTCATTGTCCTCCTCAGACACAAGCTCTGATGAGGCCATGACACTAACTTTCTACATTCCATAAGTCCCCTTCCCTCCTATAAGTATGACAACTAAGAAACAAAGCAAGAAAAATATAGCTTCAACTACAGTCATTTTGAGAGTTAACAGCGGTTCCCCTTACATGGAAAAGAGTGTCGGTATGATATGAATCACAAATAGCCATTAAATCCCTTCTCTTGCTGCTTTGGGTTTTTGAGGGTTCTTATCATGCGATTTCTTTACTAGCCTGTCTGCTTTCACATTGGTGCTGTTAACCCAGGTGGCCTCTGATAAAGGATACCCTTTTCATTGGATTAAATATTATAATTTCACCTTATAGAGCCTAGAATCTAGAATCCACTTTACTTCATAATGGGTCTTCCCCTTCCACCACTATGGGCTTTGGTGGCACTGAAGTTTATCAGTCTGAATGTAGAACGGACTACTGTTTTTTGTCAGAGTATATTCATTAAATGGCAGAGACATGGTTAACAAAGTTAGCAAGTGAGCAAGCATGGCAACAGACCAGCCAATAGGAGCTGACAGCCTGGGTGTGGTTTGGCTCTCTGTGCTTTGCTGAGAATTGAAACTGACTTGCTTGCTTGCTGAAAACTAGAGTTCTACTCTGAGCTGCTGCTGCTTATGTTTTTGCTTATGTTATGTTGAAAGAATCTACAAGTGGTATTGTAAACTTTACTCATGTTAATACGTTAATATGTTTATAAAGAAGTCAATGATCCTGCTGAATCAGACTGTGTGTTTTCTGGACTTGAATTTCTGCTGCAAACTCTTAACAGATTATGGGCCCAGAACCAGAACACAGTAAAAGGACCGAATTGTAATTAAGCTGAGAGACTGACTGTTTAAAAGTGAGAAGCAAGACAGAGAGAAAAGATTTGCAGGATGGCTGAACAAATTAAGGAGGCCTCTCTGCCACGTTTGGGTCAGAAGAATTATATCATTTGGGCTGCAAAGATGGGATGTTTCCTGAAAGCTAAGGAACTGTGGGATATTGTGGAAAACCCACCCCAAATCCCCTTAACTGCTGCAGATCAGAGGCAATATGATTAAGCAATGGCTTATGCCTTATATCATCTTAAGTTTACAAGATGAACAGTTTATCAATATAGCTGGTTTAAAGACTGCAAAGGAGGTCTGGCAGGATTGTACAAATGAGTGTATTAGCATGCAATATCGTGCAATTATCAAGGAAGTTATACAGAGCCAGTTTGCAACTGGGAGAATGTCTTGAGCAGCATCTAGTGAATATGCAAACATTATTTGTGGAGTTAAAACAGTGTGGAATGCAGATTCCTGAATTGCAGAAAGTGCTTTTGGTTTTAAACAGTCTGGATGAATCATGGGATATTGTTTCTGCAGTGTTTGAACGCAAACCAGAGCAGGAACTGCATTTGGAAGCTCTTAAAGCATGTCTGATAGCTGAAGAGCAGAAACACCATTATAGAAAAAGCCATGAAGAGAAATCCCTGAGGAGGGGGCCCAAGGAGCAGAATGGAAAATTCCACAGACTGGCTGTCTCCAGAGAAGAAAAGAGCAGCAGGGGATATCAGACTACAGCCCAGCAACAGAAGAGGTGCTTCATTTGTGGACAAACAACTCATTTAAAGAGTGACTGTTTGCAAAGAAGCAAGTTGCAAGGAAGAAATTATTTGCAAGATAGAAGAAGTAGTTTGCAAGGAAGACAATTAGCTGATGGACAAATTGCTGTTGCAAAAGTCAGCTGTTGCAGGAGAGATCAATGGCTGATTTACAGTGGGGCTAACAATTGTTAATAATTCTAACTTTTTTTACAAGATGGATGCAGCTGCTGGAGATGCAGTAGTCTTGGCAAATGGCAAAAAGTCTAAAGCTATTGGATGAGGCAGTGTGCAAATTCCAAATTCCATATGAAATAAGGTTCAATGATGTTTTGTGTGTGCCTGAAATGGAGCATGATTTGCTGAGTGTCTCTAGACAAGCAAGGGTTTAAGAACACATTTGTAAATGGGAAGTATCTCATAAAGCAAAATGGCATAATATGTACAAACGGCATAAAGCAAGATAACCTTTATGTGTCGCAGGAACAAAATATTCATTGTGCACAAACATTTGGCAATTTGGCAAAGCATGATTGATGTGTTCATCTTTTGCACTGTAAGCTTGGCCATGCCAGCTTTAAAGTTGTTCAAAAGATGGAACAGAATGTAGAAGGATTGCATGTAAAGGGATGTAAGGCATATTTGGATTGTGCAGTATGCAGAACATCAAAGTCCAAGACATTCCCAGTATGCAAAAGTAGCACAAGGCAGACAACAAGAGCTCTAGAGCTGGTACATGCAGATTTAGTTGGGCCAGTGCAAGCCAGTTTAGGAGGAGCAAAGTCACTGTAGATGACTATAGCAAGTTTCAGTTCTGCTATTTACTAAAGACTAAAATAGAAGTGTTATAGAAATGTAAGCAATGGCTAAACTTTAGGTAAACATAGAAATAAGGTATAAACAACAGGTATATCCAGCTGTAAACTGACAGAGGTTCAGAATTCATGTCAACAAGTTTTCAACATTAATGACATAATGCAGTGCTATATGGGAGAAAGCCATCTCTGGCACATTTAAGGGTGTTTGGAAGCAATGCATAGGTGCATATTCCAAAAGCAATTAGAAGAAAGGGACAACAAAAGGCTAGAAAACTCAGGTTTATGAGCTATGAGCCAGGTTCAAAGAGCTATCATTTTAGCGATGGGAGCAAGAGAATAGTGATTTCAAGGTCTGCTAGCTTTGCAGAGCAAAATTGGAACAGAATTGATGCAAATTTCTGGAATGAGTCACTTAGTGATGGTGATTCACTTAGTGATGGTGCCAATGTTCAGGGAGGAGAAACTGAACAAGATGTGAAGCAAGAGAGGGTTGACACACAGGAGCAGCCAATGCCACACAGGTCAGAGTGATGGAACAAGGGAATTCCACCTGATAGGTATTCTGCTATAAAGTTAAAGTGTGTAATGTATGGTATGAGCCAAGGAACTATAAGGAACTGTCAATAGGAGCTGACAGCCTGGGTGTGGTTTGGCTCTGTGTGCTTAGCTGAGAATTGAAACTGACTTGCTTGCTTGCTGAAATCTAGAGTTCTACTCTGAGCTGCTGCTGCTTATGTTTTTGCTTATGTTATGTTGAAAGAATCTACAAATGGTATTGTAAACTTTACTCATGTTAATACGTTAATATGTTTATAAAGAAGTCAATGATCCTGCTGAATCAGACTGTGTGTTTTCTGGATTTGAATTTCTGCTGCAAACTCTTAACAGTTTTAGCAGAGGACTGGGACACTCGGTGCACCTTCCCCAAAAGACGGGGAAGTTTTAGTACCATGGTAACTGGGTTGATTACCTTTATGATGGGAAATGGCCCCAAGAACTTAGGACCTAGTTTTTTGCAGGGCAGCTTTAAGCCTTAAGTATTTTGTGGAGAGATAAATCTTCTCTCCCACCTGGAAAGATCTCTGTGGGGCCCGTTTCTTATCAGCTTGCTGTTGCTTTTGCCAGTGCTTACCTTACATTTCCCCACGCATTCTGCAATGAGTCCACCCACTCCATTAGACTAATAGAAGAGGGAGGCTCCTGGAGGTATGCTGGCATGGGGACAAAGTCTAACCTGTTGACCACTTTAAAGGGATTAAGCCCAGTGCTGCTGTGCATTGCGTTATTGTATGCCACTTCAGCAAAAGGCAGTAGTTCTGCCCAATTAATATGCTGTAGTTGGCATAACACCTTAGGTATTGCTTCATCCTGGCGTTAGCTCTCTCTGCCACCCCATTGGTACTCAGATGGAAAGCCCCTGGGAGGACCCAATGGACTTTAAGAACTCTACAGAATTTAGCTGTGAATTGGACCCCCTGACCTGAAATAAGCCTGTGTGGGACCCCATGCAATCAGTAGATATGCCTCAGCAACAACTTTGGCATTTTGTGGGCAGACGGTAATCCGGGGCAGGCAATGAAATGAGCCTGCTTGGAAAATACGTTGATTACTGTCTAAATCACAGTATTCCCTCCACTTTGTGGCAGCTCAAATATGAAGTCCATTGTGATCTCTTCCCAGGGCCAGGTGGACTCAGCTACTTGCTGCAGCAACCCAGAGGGCTTTTCCAGTCTTTTCTTTCTCATTGCACAGTTTGCCCAATTTTTTACATAACTCTCAATGTTCTTTTTCATCCCTGGCCACCAGAACTATCTCCTAACCAGGTGCAGGATTTTCAGGAATCCAAAGTGCCCCACCTGCCTGGCATCATGGCTCCTTTGTAGGACCTGTATCCGCAAGCTATTAGGGACATATATTTTAGTCCCCTTCCAAGCCAGGTTGTCCCTAATGATCAAGAGCTGTGGGTGGTCCTTGAATCAGGCATTGCTTTGCAACTCAGTTTTGAGTTTTCTGGGTCAGTTCCTCCCCTGGTGTGGTCAGTTGTCGTGTGGGGGTTTGCCAAGAGCAGCCTGCTTCACACCCAGGCTGCAAACATCTGAAGACCGACCCACAGCTCCCGGTGCTGGCGAGCCCTGCCGTCTCAATGCCCTGCAAGGATGGGAGGAATCGCAAATCGCCGAGCCCCCGGTGCTGGCGAGCCCTGCCGTCTCACCGCCCTGCAAGGATGGGAGGAATTGCAGATCGCTGAGAGCTTTCCGAGGAATGGAGCTGCTGGCTTGCTGGCTAGTCTCGGGCGCCGGGCTCTCCACCTTGCCAGCTGGACTCGCAAAGAATTAGCGGACTTGTCGCCTGTCGCTGCCTGTGCCAGCTGGAGCTCCTCGCGCTGTCACCGCCACCGCCACCTTGAGGGACTTACCATTATAAAATGACTTTTACCTTCCCTGGATCCATTTCCACTCATTCGCTCAATACTCGATAGCCCAGGTAGTCCAGTCAAATCTGGTGGAACTCACATTTGGACAGCTTAGTATTTAGGTTTGCTGCCAGAAGCTTCTTCAGGATTTGGTGGACTAGCTTGAAATGCTTCTCCAATGTTTCAGTGAAAATGAGATTGTCATTCATGTAAACTAGGATTCCCTTATACAAGTGCTCATGCAGCACCTCTCGTTGATCAGCTCCATGAACACTGCTAGGGGCCTCTGTAGTCCAAATGGCATCACTTTGAACTGGAAGCTTCCCAGAGGGCAATTAAACGCTGTCTTCCATTTGAGTGGGTACATGTTCTCCATGCATACCCCATTGACCCCCCTAAAGTCTTTGCATAATCTCATCGTCCCATCCTTCTTTCCCTTGAACAGGATTGGGGCCACTACTCAGGATTTAACTGGCTGGATGAAGCCCCTAGCTAGGTTCTTGTTGATGTATTCCCTCAGCTCCTTCATGTTCTTGGGGATCATGGAGTACATGTTGAACTTGGGTAGTTTTGCCCCTGGAAGGAACACAATTGTGTGGGCCTGTGAGGGGTACCACATCACACTACTCCCTGAACACCTCCACCAGGTCCTTGTATTCTCTCATCCTGAGCCAGGATCCCAATCAAAAGTGGCTTTCAGGATTGGGTTTCCATGGGCAGTGAGTAAGGCCCGTATGCCACGGACCATCCAGGCCCCTGCAGCAGACCTTGGTCGGCCTGGGACCTCGGGTGCTGTCAGGGACCCCAGACGGCCTGGCTGGGTGGGCATATGTCATGGGGCCTGGCTCTGGGGAACCTCTTCCTCTGCTAGTTACTCCAGTCGACAGTCCTGGTTTCCCTGTCACGGTTCTCAATGATGATCCCCACCCTGAGCCACCCATTGTGGAACTTCCTGTGCTCTATATGAGGCTATATCCAGTTGAAGCTTTGGACTGGCCAGTCAAACCCTGGAAGGTGGCATAGTACTCGGCCTTGGCTCCTGTTGCCTTGCCGACCAGGTGGCTGCTTTGCCTCCCAGGTCCCATGACTGCCAGGTAGAGGCCTCCTGAAAGCTGGCCTCCCTATACCGCTGCTGCAGGATCTCCATAATTTGACTGCCAGGTGAGGTGGAGTAGCTGACCTCATTGTCATCGCCTCTAGTCAACCTTTGTTCCCACCACAGTCAAATTTACCCCAGGACAAATGGGGTGTGATAGCTGGGGCCCAGTCCTGGTGGCCACTAATGAGCTGCACCACCACTGGGGCCTTGCTCCCGGGCCTGCTGTTCATGCAGCAGTGATGCAACACGTTCCTTCAGACACATCTCTGGCAGCATTGACTCCCCACCTTGCTTTGGTGTGAGGACCACCTCCACCAGCTTCTCCACCGTGCCTATATCAGCTTTATTTAGACAGACTCTGGCACACACGGAGCTCTAGCTGCAAAACCACGACATGCAGAGATACAAAATCAGCACTGGGAGCTTCCGCCTCCTAGTCTTCTCCCCAGTGCTAACCTCACCCCAAAGTCAGCTGCGCGTTCCTTGGGCTGGAACAGCTGTTCATTGCTTGGTACTCCAATTTCTGAGCGGCAGCTTGCCTTGCATCACCACGCCTTCCCCGGCACAGCTGATCATCGGCCTGCCGATCTCTGCATTGCCTCACATCACCACACTTTCCCCTGCACAGCTGATTGTTGTCCTGCTGGTCTCTTCCTCTCTGCCGCTGCTGCAATTAACCCCCATTACCAGTGCACCATTGCTACCAAGCTTTTGACACCCCCTCCATCATCAGTGCTCCATCCTGCCCCATCATAGCAAACCCCAGACTTCCAGGTTTGACACTCTAGGGATGGTCTGTGTCCCAGGTAGCTGATCTGATCTAGCCCTTCAGTGTTCTGGGTCCTTAGCTCCCATCCTCTGTGGAGAGGCTTGCATGACTCAATCATGTGGGGGAAGGGAGGGTCCTTTTCCCAAACTCAATTTCCTGTTTCCCCCTTCCCACCAAATCATTGGGCCCCACTTGTCCAAACAGGCTAGTCCCAGGATCACAGTTTCTGTCATGTTTGGGACAATCATGAACCAGATCCTCTCCAAGTGCTGTTCCATGTCCAGCCTCACGGGCTCGGTCAAATGGGTTACTGGGGGCTCTCCTGTTAGTGAACTATTGATTTGTTCAAAACTCATGGCCCTGGATAGCCTGCTTGCCGTGATTCCCAGGCTCAGCACTGTGGGCAGGCCCTGCTTTTGGTTTGGGCATGGCCACCAAGCATTTGGCAGCTCAGTGCCCTGGCTGACCACATCAGAAGCACTGGATGGGTCCTGCCCTGTTGGACTAATTACCTTATTTTGCCTTGATTAGACTTATAGTTACAGTTTTTGTTGACCATGTTTTGGACTTGATTCTCTGCAGACAAAGGCTGTTCCTGGGAGAGTTTTTCTCCAGCCAGAAAATAACTAGGACATTGGGGGCAAAGTTGGAGCTAATAAAGGGACTCCTATTGATTATCTGTTTTGCCTTTGTGTCATGCCCCAGGTCATCGCACTTACTAGCTTCACTGATAATAACATCACTGATGATGTTACTTAGTTAATGAAACGTCTGCAAGAAAACAAGCAAGCTCAGAGAGCACCAAGGACTCCCTAGATTTTCAAAGTGCACAGCATGGATTAAGAATGTGGACTCTGGATATGAGCACATGTTTGAGGTGAAAGTATTGTTGGCTCATTGGCAGTGGTGCGATTCAACTGGTGTAACAACCGGTTCAGTGATGCGTGCGCCAAATGTGTGCTTCGTTCATGTGCGCACACCATTTTAAAAAGCCCATTTTAGCTATAATACTTACATCTACTGCAGCCCCAGTGAGTAAAACAGCTGAGGCGTGGCAAAACCACTCTGCCGCATGAATCAGCTGTGCTCCAAAACAAGGAAATAAAGCACAGGTAAGAGCAAGGGCGGGTGAGCGGAGCCAAATGATCACTGGAACTACCAGTTCTCCCAAACCGGTCTGAATCCCTCCCCTGCTTTTGTCAGTCAATTGCTGATTGCATTTTTTTTTTTGCATGAATCTAAATCTAATCTAAATAAAGCAGCTTCTCATATAAATTGGAGACCATTTATTTTTAAAAAGCTTTGGATGAACTAACGAAGGAAAATTGAGTGGGCCTATATAGCAGAAATGCATTATAAGATGTTTGACCATTAAAAATATTTTAATATCTAGATGTTGGTTTAACAATCTGGATTTGATCAATATCAAATTGCATATTGTACTTTCACTGTTTATTGTTTCATTCCTTTACAATGGTTATTTTTACATTTTAATCATTTTTTGTTTTATTGTTGTAAGCTGCTAAACTTGTGCCAAACACAGTGAAATAAAAAAATAAAGAAATGAAATGAAATGAAATGAAATAAATGTATGTCTAGATTTAAAGGCAGGTGCTTCATTAACAATAATAAAAAAAGTCAGTCTCAGTTTCTCCTGAGAACTTTATGCACAGAGCCTCCTCATTTTCTTGGAAATGCGATAAAAAGTGACATACAGGTAGTCCTCAACTTATGACCACAATTGGGACCAGAATTTATGTTGCTAAGCAAGGTGGTTATTAGGCAGGTCACACCAAATTTATAACCTGTTTGCCATGGTTGTTTAGGGAATCACTACAGTTGATTAACATGAATCACATTGTAGTTAAGTCAATCCAGCTTCTCCCATTGACTTTTCTGTGGAAGCCAATTGGGAAGGCCACAAATGGTGATCACATGATCCTGGCATGATGCAACTATCATAAATACATGCCAGTTGCCAAACATCCAACTTTGATCATATGACTGGGGTATATGACCTGGGGATATTGCAACAGTTGTTGTAAGCGCAAGGACTGATCAGTCATAAGTTACTTTTTTCAGTGCCATTGTAACTTTGAATGGTTGTTAAACAAGTGGTTATAAGTCAACGACTATATGTAGATAGGGTTGCAACATTTGCAAATGAAACATTGTCCTTGGAGGGATAAATTTATCACTTCAAGATCTGTAATAAAATGAAAAAAGAAAAGGTTCCTCATGAATGTGCATCATCCTCATCCTTGGAAGACAACAATACAATAATAAGTAAAATATCAGTGCATTGGCACTGTAAGGTTTTTCTTCTACTGCATTAACAGCCAATTCAATTTAGGATAGAATATGAGTCCAAGATACTAAAGTAGCATTTATTTATTTACTTCCAGCTGTAATTATTCTTGTAAGCTGTTTGAGCAAAATTCAATACTGACTCAGTATCAGTATCACCAGATCCAATTACAGTGGCATGGTCTGACAGGCACATCTGAAAACACAGCAGGCAATTTGAGGGCTACCTTTTAAATAATTGGCAGGCTGACATCTTGAAATGGTTGGCATCTCAATTCCACAAGAATAATGTTTCTCTCACGGAAATCACATGCAAACTCAAGTTGGCTCAAATAATTAATTGAGATGCAAATAAATAGAGAAATGGACAGCAGATGAACAGTTGAATAAGCTGTTCTTGACAAAATGTAGAGTAATAATGTGTCAGTGAATAACTTGGAGATAAGATGGGACTAATTTAGCTAATTAATGGTTGGGCTAAAATGAGAGCTTTACTAAGAAATCATGGTACGGAACAAATTGATAGATTGGTCCTATGGGCAAAGTAATTGCTGCCCAGGCTCCATCTCAAAAATCTATAGACAGTGCAGAAGGAAGCTCTATCACCTAATGAACAAAATATCAGATAAACTCAACTTTTACTGGGTTTTGAATATGGCTTGATCTTCTGCTTCTCTTTGAGCAGAGTACAATTTGAAGAGCACAATTTGCAAAGTATGCTATCAATAGGCTGATTGATCTTCATTTGAAAGTTGCCTTTATTCTAACTACAGTTTTTAGTTTTTCCTTTCCAGAATTTATGAAGGTTCTTTTGAGCATCATGTAAAAAAAACCTACTGCTTCCATAAAAAAAAAAAAAACTTTTAAAAACTTACTGTTAGATCCGTGTATTCTTCCATTCTTCAATGGAAAAAAAAGGGGGGGGGTTTGAATTAATTTAATTCTTTTCCTCTCTATGTATCCTAAATATCCTATTTCTTACATTGTCATTTGTATAACCTTTTACACAATTTATAACCATTGCCTGGCACCCCAGAATGCCTAGAAAATTCTCACCTCTTGGGGAGATGCAAGGAGCCATGTGGATTGCAGCACTGGAAGATAGCCCTGTGAAACTTTCCTTATCTGCTTTCTCACATCTGCGGATTGGTGGAATTCACATCGGACTGTTGGGAGGGGTCTCTAATTCCTTTTATCCCAGTTGCATGCCTGGAGGGACCTCAGATCCTGCATTGAATTTTGACTTGCTTTTACCTCCCTTCAATAAGAAGATTCCTTTTGAAATACAAAGTTTTAAAGAGTCTATACGAGTGGAGAGGCTGTTCCTTACACTTATTTTTTATCTTTTTCACTTAATCTCCTTCTGAGTTTTCAGGGGTTCTCCCTGTTTTCTCCTTTTCTTGCTTTATTTTAAATTCTGTAATGGCAAGAGGTGAAAGCTAAGGATCGAAGGGGGTCTCTGCCTTCATCTTTTGTTGGCCTCTTGGTTGATTATACTTTCTGGCCTTGGCTTTCTGGCTTCTTGTATGTCCTTAGTAGTTACTGCTGCTAACATCTATTTCCAGAGGAATACCTTTACCTGTCATCCTGCACCTCAAA
Source organism: Notechis scutatus (assembly GCF_900518725.1). The sequence continues at coordinate 3,827,019 of NW_020716689.1, forward strand.
CCTGTCAAATGAAGCCTCACATCCACATGATCCATTAGCTAATAGTGAAGAAAGAAAGAGAATAACTGAAATGAAATAAATTTCGCAGTGCCATCTCTCTGGCCTTTGGATGCATGTGCCTAGGAAAATTAACTCTACTACTTATCCCAAGATATCATTATAATCAGACTTAAGCAGGAAAAAAGGAAAGGGAAATAATTATTTTAAGTTTAGATAGCCATAGAATCTACAAAAAGAATTACAGGTGTATGAGATAAAATCTCAAATCGTGCCTGAAAGGAATGTCCCATAAAAGATTCTAAAGAAGAGATCAATAGGTGTGATAAATCTGCTCCTCAGAAATTCCAAGACATATTAAACATTAAACAATAAGTGAGTTTGCTGTGTTGGTGAAAATGGAGGTGATATCTAGTTCTTTTCTCAACCAAAATTGGAACTGGCAGCTCAGTTGTTAAACAAAGCAGCCACTAAGTGAAATCACAACTGTAGTTATACTACTTCAGCTTTCCTTTGCTTTATAGACTTGCAAAGGTTGAACTCATATTTGTCTTGCAACAGCATCCTAGTAATATACAGTAACATACAGAGGTAACTATCGTAGGTAGTGGTAGGTTTTCTGAAAAAGTTAAGTTGGGAGGGATTATTTTCTCCTCATTTCTTTCTACATTGGAAAACTGCCTTGAATTGACTTTTTGAAACAGAATTACTTCCAGGGTTTTTGTTCATGCCCATTACCGCTCATGGCAGGCCATTTGCCACCCAGTCTTTGGAAACCAAAACCAAGGTTGCTTCCTTTTCTTCTAGTGAGAAATTTATTTTTAATTGTTGTTTTACTTAGCTCATGTAAAAAGAATGTTCCTTGGATGAAAGTATAGGATGTGTTTCTTGAATTTAGCTATATTGAATAATGGGCATCATTAACTAAAAGAAGGTAAAGAGCAAGAATAAAGTAGATTGCACTTTTTATTGAGAGTTTTGCAGCGATAATTCAGCGCCAGAAAAATAAACATAGTTGGCTGATGCTTCATTTAACATCTTTATAAATATAAGTAGATTTTACAAACCAATTGTAGATTTCTCGAACATGGAGCAAACTCAAACAGAAACATGTTGCAAGTTCAGAACAGAGCTCCAGTCTTCAGCAAGCAAGCAAGATAGACAGACTCAGAACTTAACATAGCTGCAGAGTTGCAGAGCTTAATAATAGAGCCACACCTAGGCTACTTTTAGTTTCAGTTTCCAAAACAGTCCTCATTGGCTGATTTAGTTGCTATGCCTATTCATTGGCTGACCTTGTTACCATGCTCTATTCCAGTTCATGAATATACTGGCATTTTTGCTGCTTTATGAAATTGGTAAGATTATTCTTGCGAAATGATACCCTAAAGAACCACAGAGGAAGCTCTTCCAGTTGGACTTCCCTGAAGACGGATGCTGACCGTGATAGTCCGCGGCTTTGGTTCATGCTTTTTTGTTGGAGAGCCCCGATCGGTTAGATTTGGGGCAGAAGCCACCTCGTAGGGGTGGCAGAGGAAGGGGAGACTGCCAGCCGGGTAGAGGGGAGTTGCAAATCCCCTCCCTGGTTTGGCAAACACTCCCTCCTGAAGATGTCTGAAGCGATGGTCTAAAATGGCCACCCTTAAGGGGAAGAGTCAGCTGGAATAAGATTGTGCAGGAGAGAGAAAGAAGCGGACAGCATGAGAAACGGGACAATTGGACGCTATAATTAAATGAAAGGTACTCCAGGATTAATCATTAAGAATTTCTAAGAAAGGATTCAAAGCAGCGAAGAGAAAGGGAAAAAAAGGTGTGAATTGTTTTTGAAGCTGTGGGGCTTTGAACCGAGAAAGGGTAGAAGCTGTAAGAAGAAACCATTTAATTAATCTGGATAAATATACTCTGATACTACATAGGCATTAATAAGGATGAATTTGAAATTGTCAAAGGGAAAACTTAAATATTAACTGGATTTGACTTTTTTCTTGGAAGATTATGGTTTTAAAAGCCCTGAATAGATGAATTTAAAAAGGGGGGGATGAAGATTTGTTATAATAAAGCCATCTAGTGGTTAAAGCTAACTTGTTTTTTTTTGAAGACTCTGGTTCTTAAAATTATTAAGGAATATTACAATAAATATTACAATACAATAAAACAAGAACTTCAAAAAATTGAAACATTGAAACAAAGAAAGAAGTATGAAGTATGCCCTGGGATTAATTGCTGATTTTGGTATGGACTTGGTATTGGACTATTTGTGAACTAAAAATGTGAAAGGAATAAAACAAAAGCTGACTGTTGGAAACTAACCTCATAAACACTATTTTGATTAAATTATTAGACAGAAATGTGCAAAATGGCGATATCTCTTCTGGACTTAAAAATGGAACTTAGAAACATGAAAGAAACATTACAAGAACGAGGTGAATCGTTGGGTTTTGCTTTAAATTTTTTGGAAAACATGATTGAAGAATATGAACAACAAAGACAAAAGGAGTTGACTACAGAAGAGGCCATTTTTAACTATCATCGGAAACAAAGAATTCTAAAAAGAAAGGAAAAGAGTGGGAAATAAAAATATGAGATGTAAGAAGGTAAATAAAAAGGGGAATATCTTTAAAATTAAAAAAAGGCAAAAAGAAACAGCAGAAAATTGAAGGGTGGAAGTTATAAATAGGGAGGGGGATAAAAACTGGAGTGGAAAAAGAAAGGGGAAAATGAAAGGAAAATGAAGGGTAAAGAAAAAGGATCTGGAAAAAAGAAATATGGGAAGTGTAAAAAAAATGAAAAGAAATTGTCTATTTAGAAGACACAGAGACAATGGCTGATTAATATTTTAAAAGGGGATTCTGCAAGGTGATGGGGGATTAGCATAAATATACTTAAAGTTATGAATGTTGTAGGAAATGGGGATATATAGATTACTGAAGAAAAATAGAACTGATACTCTGGTATTGGAAAGTGCTCTTTCTCATATGTATAGAAATGAATGGAGTAATTAATGGAATATTAAATATAAATTAAATTTATTAAATATACTGAAATAATTGAAATGAAATACGAGGAGGGTTGTAATGGAGTTGATACCTTTTAATACTAGAATGCAGGCTCCTCTGTTTTAAATAAAGATGAATATAAAGATAAATGGAATAATCAATGGAATAAGTATTAAATATATTGAAATAATTGAAATGATATTGGAGAAGGGCTGAAATGGAATTAATATCAGGGTTTAGGATTAAGTGAATAGATGAATATGTTTTCTTTTCTGAAATTGTAAATAAGGGTTATGAAACCAAGAAGGGGAAAAACCATGCAGAATCTGATTTAAAAGTAACTGGAACAATCTGGAACTGAACACACTCAAAACCATAGAAATGGTGGTAGACTTTAGAAGAAACCCTCCCATACTACCACCTCTTACAATACTAGACAACACAGTATCAACAGTAGAGACCTTCAAATTTCTAGGTTCTACTATATCACATGACCTAAAATGGACACCTAACATCAAAAACATCATCAAAAAAGCACAATAAAGAAGGTTCTTTCTGTTCCAACTCAGAAAGCTCAAACTGCCCAAGGAGTTGCTGATACAGTTCTACAGAGGAATTAGAGTTTATCATCTGCACCTCTATAACTGTCTGGTTTGGTTCTGCAACCCAACAGGAAAGACACAGATGATTAGAATAATTAGGACTGCAGAAAAAAACAATTACTACACAACTGCCTTCAAATGAGGACCTGTATACTGCACGAGTCAAAAAGAGGGCTGTGAAAATATTTACAGACCCTTCAGATCCCAGACATAAACTGTTTCAACTCCTTCCCTCAAAATGACGCTATAAAGCACTGCACACCAGAACAACTAGACACAAGAACAGTTTTTCCCCAAAAGCCATCACTGTGCTAAACAAATAATTTCCTCAACACTGTTCAACTATTTACAAAGTGTACACTGCTATTACTGTTAATCTTCTCATCACTCCTTATCACCCATCCCCTCCCACTTGTGATTGTAGGACTGTAACTTTGTTGCTTGTATCCGTACAATTTATATTGACTGTTTCCTAGTATGATTTGATTGTTGATTGTACCCTATGACTATCATTAAGTGTTGTACTCTATGATTCTTGATTCTTAACGAATGTACCTTTTCTTTATGTATACTGAGAGTATTTACACCAAGACAAATTCCTTGTATGTCCAATCACACTTGGCCAATAAAGTATTCCGTTCTGTTCTATTCTATTCTATTCTATTCTATTCTATTCTATTCTATTCTATTCTATTCTATTCTATTCTATTCTATTCTATATGCTATGTAGTTTTAAAGGGATTATTAATTTCAATTTTCTAGGTAATAAAAGTTATGTTTAATTTAAAAGGGGAGATAATTAATGAATATGTAAACTTTAGAGGTGGCACATTTAAATTGGTAATTTAGGGGAAAACTATTTTTAAAAAAATGATTGTATTAAATTAGAATCTATAAAAGGATGTAATAAGAATATGCGATGAAATATGCAAATGTGACAGTTAAAAGTATTAAAATATAATAATTGTGAAGATACAAGAAATATTGATGATTTAAATAAGAGGTAAGCACTTGGTATAATATAATAAAATAGAAAATTTATAAAAGCATTGTCAAGATAAAAAGTTGAATGTAAAAATTGAATATGTAATTATGGTCATATTTGTATGTAAAAGTGGAAACCTGTAATCATGCTGTTCACTAAAAAGAGATGTTTTTAAAATGTAGAAAAATGAAGTAAAACTTGTTTAAAAAAAAAGAACAACAGAGCACCAGTTATGTAAAATTCATTGTGACACTAGCCTAAGAGGGAAAAACAATTCATTTAAAGACAACAATAATAAAAGACAACTGTTTCCCCTAAAACAAAAGCAAACAAAACAAATAACTTTAAATGAATAATCATCACAATTGTAGTGATAATATGCAATGTTAAATGTAGGTAGATAATTGGGATTATTTCTGATTACTCAGACATTTGTTTTCTTAAAATATGAGCAATGAAAACAGGATTTAGAAAATATTGACCTTTTTTAAAAATATTGGAGCATTTCCTGTGGAATAATAAATGGGAACTTTAAAAATGTTGTAACTGGGATATCTACCATTCAATAAACCCTGAGGTTCTTATTCCAATTTATTCCAGTTCTGCCCCAATTAAATACTTTAGGTTCAAGATAGTCAATTATTATTAGCAGTGATAGTACAGTGTAGATATATGATTTGTTGAGTCTGAACAAGGATTTTAATTTAGTTTATAATGCAAAGTATATAATGAAATACTTAGGGAAAAAATCAGCACGTAAGCAGTTTATAAGCATATACAAAACAGATAGCAGATTAATAATAATAATCAACATCAATCAGAAGCAAACTAAAATAAAATATTCATAAAGGAAATTCACTTTTATCCAAGGTGTTGAATATCCAAATAAAGGAGTGAAACCAAGGAACGAAGATTTCACTCAGGTCCGCCATTATGGTGGGAAAAATAGTTTGTCTTGATTGGCTAAGCCATCTGACAGCTCCCTATAAAAGGGTGAGCTGTCAGACAGGCAGTTGCTGGCTTGTTGTTTAATAAAGTTGAAGATCAGTGTCTGCCTCTTCATTCAGCCCACAATCTAACAATGGTGACGAAGATGGGATCTGAAGAGAAATCATCAAAAAGAGCTTATTGTGATCCGAGCCGGAACAAAGATGGGCCACCATAGCATTTCACTCTCAGCGACCATAACACAGCCTCCTAATTGCAGATCTGCATTGGTTCTGCCAAGATGACTACACATGCCCCACCCGCTCCATTCAACCCAGCCTCGGAGAACTGGGAGTCGTCTAGTTTGAATGTTTCTTGGAAGCTAACAACCTCTTCAGACTCTGACAATAGGAAGAGGGTGCTCTTCTTAAGCTACTGTGGCTCAGACATTTTTGAGACCACCAAGGTGCTCCTGGCACCAGCAGCCATGCAGACAGTGCCCTGGACAATGCTTCAAAGTATACTCAGGACACTTTATACACCCATGCTATCTAAAATTGTCAGGTGGCATGAATTCAACTGGCAAAATCAGGAAGAAGGTGAGTCAATTAATTAGTATATCGCCGCATTAAGAAAAGCCACATTGTATTGTGAATTCAGGGAACTCGATGAAATTCTCCTGGACAGAATCATATGCGGAGTAAGGGATATTAATCTCCAAAGGTGCTTGTTCGCAAAGCCTAACCTTACGCTGCAGACAGCACTAAACGAAGCCTGAGCTGCATTGTGATCCCAGCCAGAGCGAAGAAGATTGACCACCACAGAATCTCAAAAATCTAGCAGCCCGCCAATTTCACACAGAGCTGTCACCTTGTACCAAGAAAGCACTGAGCGTGTTTTAGGGGACCCCTGCAGCTGACCATAGTCAACGGCACCCTGCCAAGCCACCTCAGCTTAGACTGGTTCGCATCCCTGTGCTTGGGGATGACTGGCATCCACACCGTCCGTGATGATAGCACCAAGAAATTGATCAAGAAATTCACGAATAGGAGTTTGAGCAAGTATACAAGGACACCCATCTCCTTCAATCTCAACCCCAAAATCACCCCCATAAGGATGAAGCCACACAAGGTCCCTTTTGCATTGCAGCCCAAAATAGACAGTCAGCTAGATAAATTAATTGCCCAGGGGGCTTTGGAGCCGGTAGACCACGTCAAATGGGAGACACCCGTAAAGCCGGTCAAATCAGATGGCTCAATCCACATCTGCACGGACTACAAATGTACAATCAACAAGGCCTTACAGCAGAGCACCTATCCAGTTCCTGTTGTACAGCATTTATTACATTCCCTGGGCAAAGGAAAGACTTCCGTGAAATTAGATTTGGCACAGGCATACTAACAGCTATTGGTGGATGAAGCCACCGTGGAAGCACAGACTATTTCAATGATGTCCTGATATCTGTCTCCAACAACAAGGAACTCCTTGGCCAACTAAGAATAGTCCTTAGTAGGTTTCAGAAAGTTGCACTAAAGGTTAAACAGGAGAAGTATCAGATAGTGATGTCCTGGGTCGAGTTTTTGGGTTATTTGAATGATGGCTCAGGAATATATCCACACTAAAGACAAGGCCATTAAAGAAGCTCCCACCCCCAGAAACTAGACAACTCCAGGCTTTCCTGGGACTGTTAAATTTCTATAGTATGTTTTTGCCACAGAAGGTGACAGTGGCCAAACCACCCCACTGATTTTGACCTGGGGCCAAAGGGAAGCCACCACATTTGCTACAGTTAAAAAACTTTTATCATCAGAGAGCATCCTGATGCACTATAATGAGACTATTCCTGTCATCCTAACATGTTATGTCTCCCTGTTTGGTGTCGGGGCCGTCCTCAGCAACCAAATGCCTAACAGGTTCGAGGTCTCAATCACATTCTATTCCAGGACACAATTGGTTACCGAACAGAATGACAGCAAGCTGGACAAGGAGGCACTGGCTGCAGTGGTGGGGATGAAACTATTTCACAAGTACTTATATGGCCGCAAATTCAAACTGGTGACTGACCATAAACCACTACTGGGCCTGCTGGCCAGGGACCGCCCAACACCAAACATCACCGTGCATGACGCGATGAACAATATTCCTGGTGGCCTACCATTATCAGCTAATTTACTGACCCAGCAAGATCCGGGGCCATGCCGATAACCTCAGCTGATGCCTGCTTCAAGTGATGGTGGAAGACCCCACCCCCATCACATCTGTATTTCTTATTGAGGAGCTAGCTTCCAGCCCCATCACAGTGGCCAAAATAGCGAGACACTCAGTCAAGGATAAAACCTTGGCCCAAATACTAAGCTGGGTGTGGAGGGGGTGGCCAAAGGGGCCAGTTGGTGTAGACTTACAGCCATTTCACGCTCAGCAACGTGAGCTACCTGCCCAAAAGGGTTGTCTGCTGTGGGGGAATTGGGTAATTGTACCCCCAAAATTAAGGAGACAAATATTAGAGGTCTTACATGTGGAACATCCTGGCATCATCAGGATGAAGCCACTGGCCAGAAGTTACATGTGGTGGCCAAAAATGGACAGGGAAATAGCACAGTGGGTTGCCACATGTAAACCACGTCAGGAGTCCAGACCAGCACCCCCCTCTGCCCCAGTGCACGAATGGGAGATTCCAAAAGCACCCTGGTTAAGGGTGCAAGTAGATTTTGCTGGGCTGTTTCAGGGCCATACATTTATGGTCATAGCGGATGCATACTCAAAATGGCGAGAAATAATACTTATGCCCTCGACAACAGCTGGGGCAGTCAGGGTATTAAAAAGGCTATTTTCAACACACAGCCTACAAGATGTATTAATCTCAAACAATGGGCCACAATTCACAGCAACACAGTTCAAGCTCTTCTTAGCAGAGCAAGGAATCCATCATGCCCTGGTTATGCCATTCCAGCCAGCCAGTAATGGTCAGATGGAAAGAATAGTTTGATCAGAAAAAAACAAACAAACATTATCACGAATGGGCCCAGGGGACTGGCAAACAAAGATTGACAAATTCCTACTAGTCCAGCACGTAACCCCTAGCACCACCACAAACAGAAGCCCATCTGAGCTATTAATGGGTTCAGGATGGAGCTTTACCAGCTACACCCTAAGTACACAGCAGAAGTACCCATCAATTCGACCAGCCTCCTCTGGTCATTCAGTGTAGGGGACTTGGTGTATGACCACAACTATGCCGGGGGTGCTCTCTGGGTCCCTGCCAAGGTGGTAACCATTACAGGTCTCCATTCATATAAGGTAAAACTAGAGGATGGTCGACTGTGGAGAAGCCACATTGACCAATTCCAGGGCCAGTTGGGAACTTCAGTTCACTGGCAACCAGAAATAACAAACTAAAAACACCCCTTTAGAAATTGGCAAAAGTCCTGAAATCCCACCATAAGCAGACGAAAACCTGAACAATCAACGTGCACATACCTGGAGAACCAGGAATCCAGCAGAGAGCCATCAGAGAACCGGTTCCAAGTGAATCATCCACACCCAGGGCCAAGTTCCAGGTGATTCAATTGGCTGACTCAGGAGCGGCAGCATACCTGACTGACCAGACCACTGCCACTGCTCCAACTGAATTATGCAGGTCAGAGTGAGCTCACCGCAGCCCCACCTACCTGCACGACTACATCAGCTAAGCTTCTCGCTGATTGGTTAGTGTCCTGTCTAAGTGGGGAGGGGTGTTGAATATCCAAATGAAGGAGTGAAGCCAAGGAACAAAAGCTTCACTCAGGTCCGCCATTACGGCAGGAAAAATAGTTTGTCCTGATTGGCTGAGCCATTTGACAGCTCCCTATAAAAGGGGCAACCTATCAGGCAGTTGCTAGATGGTGGTTGTTTAATAAAGAGCTTGAAGTCGAAGATCAGTGTCTGCCTCTTCATTCAGCCCATAATCTAACATAGTGTTGCTTGATCAGGATCCGCATACATCCTCTCTATGATTGGTTTTCCTGGTTACCTTCTGGGAGGAGGCATTGTGATATCTGAAGCAGAACATCTAGATTCTGTAATAGCTTTGTAACATATAGTATCAACTTTGTTAACACTCAAGACTCTTCTGCTATGTATTCAAAATTGACTGGATGGATACCAAATGAGTGTGTGGGGGTGTGTGGGGATGTGTCGGTGTTTTCAGAGCGGGCATAAGAATTTCATTTTTAATGTGTACCACTGTGTACAGTGACAATAATAGTTATCTTATATTCATAAAGGCATGAAAACAGATCAAGCTTAGAGTTCTGCATTTTCTGGGCAATTTCAAAGTTGATGATCCATCATTTAAAGCTACTACTAGTGTTTGCCAGGCTCAACTGATGTCAAGAGGTTGGGGAGAGTAGTAAGACAACTTATATGGATATACAAATGGATCTGTCAAGAATCATACTAGGATAGTAGTTGATTATGGCAAGTATCTGCAGTCAGTGCTTATTCCACCTGACAAGCAGCATGTCTTGTGAGAACTACAGAAGAAAAAACCATAACTTGTTTTAGATGGAAGGAAAAAATGGAAGGAAAACTTGAATAACTCTAGAAAAAGAGATATCATCCTAATAAACGTTGAATAAAAGCATGAGTGTTGGAGAAACTAACCCATAAGTAATCTAAATTATGATATATAAATACCATTAAGAAAATATATATAATCCCTCTTTGAAAAATAAGTTCAATTGCTTTGGAAATCTCTTGTATAGGATTTTAATTTATAATCCCATTTCTGTGTCTTCCACTACCACAGAAAAAATTATGACCGTTTAGTATGGACAGAAGGAACTATATAGTAGACAAAATTCTAAGCAGGCAGATCTCAGCAATAGTGCTGGTAGAAAGGGATGGAAAAAATCCTGACTCCAAGTGAAAGGGGTGGAGGGAATCTGGGTTGTAAGAGTCATACTATGACCCTGGAAATCTATCTCAAAGAACATATTATGCCACCTGCAGGTTATTTACCAAAGACATAATAAAACACTATTATGATAGTTTCTACTCTAATAGGATGCTTTCCAGTACAGGCTCATTAGGATATAGAGCAGAATCTTTTCAAAGGACTGTAAATTCAGTCCCCATATAAATTTCAGGTATGGTCAAGAAACCCCTGAATTATTTATTTATTGGTGGATTTCATTTTTTAAAAGAATTGCTTATCAAGGATTCCCTGTTGTTTTTAGTTGTCTGTCATGTTGAAACATTTTTTTCACTACAGGAGTACACAATAGATGTTTTCTTCCGCCAAAAATGGAAAGATGAAAGACTAAAATTCAAGGGTCCCATGAACATTCTCCGACTGAATAATTTAATGGCCAGCAAAATCTGGACTCCAGATACATTCTTTCATAATGGAAAGAAGTCAGTAGCTCATAATATGACTATGCCAAACAAGCTACTACGAATCCAGGATGATGGTACTCTTTTATATACTATGAGGTATGTGCTTTTCTTTTCATTTCCTTTTCTGTTTGTATTTCCTATACAGGTAATCCCCGGATTACCAGCATTCCCTTAGCGAACGTTCAAGTCCTGAAATTATGAATATTGCAGCACCATGGCAGTTGTTCGCTCTTACAATTACTGCAGAGGCTCTCCAACATTTGCTCCGCCTATTCCCTCTCCAGCCAGGTTTTCACAGGCACTATGCCTATGGAGACTAACTTGTGAAGATCTCCTCTCTGCAGTAGTTCAAAGATTGGGTTATATTTGAATGGGGTAACCTAACGCTTTAAACTGTATTAAATGCTTCAAATAACAACATAAAAATGGGGCAGCTAACCTGAGCTAATTATTGTGTATGTCATGATCCTGTGGTACATTTGTCTCCACTTTTATCATGTAATTATTTGCTTGATTTGGTTGAAATGTCAGAAATTAAATTACCCATCAGTTTCCTCTCACTATGAAATATTTGCTTGGACTGTGAATTTTGTATCCATGTGACCTAGACTTCTAATAGTTATCAGACAAGCTATGATTTTATAATTTATATGTTGATTCAGTGAGTCTTTCCTAATAATTGTGAATAAAATATGTCTAATGTTTTGACATCATAAAACTGTTCATTGAAGGAATCTATAATATAAACCAGAAAATTGTAGTAAATTGATATTTAGTTTGATATAAGTGAACTTTGTGTTGATTCAATTAATTTTTGACAAATTGATTTTCATGATCTTAGCAGAAGATGACCATAAATTGGCATTTTCCCTTCTAGGCTTACAGTCCAGGCTGAGTGTCCAATGCACTTAGAAGATTTTCCTATGGATGCTCATTCGTGCCCATTGAAATTTGGCAGCTGTAAGTAATATTACTATAAATTCAGTCCCTATATGATAAATATATTACATTTTTTTCACATAGATTTGCCAATAATAAAAGTGTGATGGATTCTGAATGAGATCCTATTAAGATCAGGAGTGGTTCTTGGGAAATAATGAACATGGAAGAAAAAGAAATAAATAAATATACAAAATGAAAATAGAGCAATTGCAAGAAAGGAAAGAAAAAATCCTATTTGAAAAAGTAATCTAATTTTGTAATACAGTGAATGTAAAGTTTAATTTTAATGCGTCTAACAGCATAGTGAAAATAATTTTGTTATAGTGGCACAAATGTATGTGATATTTCCTAATGAAAATGCTTGAGGGAATGATGACATGAAGGAGGTTGTGGATGAGAAAAATGCTGCAAAAAGTGAATGAGATGAAAGTATTGTATAATGTATGACCTGTGAAGATAATTCATTAGTGTGGTCTTTATCTTGGGCCAGTGGCATTGTGATCTGGATAAAGAGCATCTTATTTGATCAGTCTTCTCCAGATGGTGGACCCAACTGAGTTTCAGAAGGAACTTTTGTTTTCAGAAACTCTAAATCATACTTTGACTGAGACTTTGGTCTCAGCTTTGGAATGGGCATGTGACAGAGTCTTTGGATCAGATTGCATCTATGTGCTCTCTCTCTCCCTCTCCCTCCCTCCCTCCCTCCCTCCCTCCCTCCCTCTCTCTCTCTCTCTCTCTCTCTCTCTCTCTCTCTCTCTCTCTCTCTCCAATACCAATGGCTGCAGTGCAGGGGTGGAATACGAAAGGGTTAACTACCAGTTGGGATTTATGAGCTTCCCTGCCCACTGTGAGTCACGTGCCTGTAAATCGTCATTAGCACGCTGAGTGCCGAGAAGCAGCCTTTGAAACAGCCCTCTTTTCTTGTTTTTTTAACTGCAGCTGTGCCTCCTTCGGCAGCTGAAGTTGAAAAATCAGAAAATAAAGATCAGGTAAGAGCCCTGGTGGGCAGTTAGACAAAAACATCAGCAGACATAGAACCGGTTCTATGTCTGCTGCTCTTCAGAGCTACCGGTTCTACAGAGGTAGAAACCCACCCCTGCTGCAGTGGTGAAAAATTAGAACAAGGAAATGAATTCATATATTTTGATAAACTGTTTCCAAAAATAAATGGCACTATATAAAAGCAAACTTCTGAAAGTATAAAATGTGGTAAGAGCACAACTGGATAAGCATAAAAGTTGAATGTAGTGGAAATCAGATCAGGGGTGAGGTCAGATCAGATCATTCAAAATTTTAAACAACTGGTTCTGTGGGTGTGGCTAGGTGGGCGTGGCTGGCTGGGTGTGGCTGGGTGGGTGTGGCCATGTGACTGGGTGGGCGTGGCTTTTTTTGCAGGCCCCCCTTTTTTTTGCCTCCTGGGACTCAGGAGAGCCTCCTGGGGGGCATTTTTGCTCCCAGAAGACTTTCCTGGGTGTGATGACCCGGGGCGTGGCACAAAAGCAACACAGTCACATAAGCAATAAGAGTCCCTTTATTATTTCCAACTTTGCCCCCAATGTCCAGGTTACCTTCGGGCTGGAGAAAAACTCTCCCAGGAACAGCCTTTTACTGTAGAAATTTCAGTCCAAAACAAGGTACACACAAACTGTTACTTAAAATCCAAACAAACCAAACTGAAGTAATTAGTTTGGCTGGGCAGGGCAGGAGCAGGAATTTCAGACTGGAAAGCACGGCAAAACTCACACAGTTGGGAAAATGGCAGGAACAGAGATAAGCCACGACGATGCAAGATAAAAGTCACATTTGCTCCCAACAGCCTGCTGCACGGAGCTTGCCCACTGTGTTCCCAACTGCAGCTAATGAAGGGAATCAGGGCCCTTTCCTCCCCTGTAAGCCATGCAACCCATGTTGCTCTCTTCTCCGTTCCTCCCTACGTGCCCTAGGAAGAAGAGGGTATGGGCCTATGTCTTCCTCTGAATCCCCTCCCCCTTGCTCTACCTCTCCCCTGCTCTGCCCAACCAGACTTTTCCCTTCCCCAGTTTCTTCCACAGCCAGCGGAGCTACACTCCCACTCCCTGTCAGCTGTTCGGCTTCCTCCAGATTCCGACAGGGGCAGGACACTGGGGCTCAGGAAGGCAAAAAATGGAGCCTGGAGGGGGCGTTTTTGCTCCCAGGAAGCTTCCCTGGGGCTCAGGAAGGTAAAGAACAGAGGGGGCCAGCTCCCTCTGCACTCCGTTTTTGAGCCTCCTGGGCCTCAGGGGAGCCTGCGGGGTGGCAGTTTTGCTCCCAGAAGGCTTCCCTGAGACTCAGGAAGGCAAAGAATGGAGCGGGGGGGCCTCAGCTTCCCCAGTCACCCCCCACAAGCACCCCTTTGCCTCCTGGGCCTCAGGGAAGCCTCCTGGGCGAAGCAGTAAGACAGCAAGGGGGCTCCTGGCACAGCTGATCATCGGAACAGCTGATTGTCGGGAGGGGGCAAAAAAAGAATTACCTTAAGGAGTGACTGGGTGGGGAGAACGCAGTCAGCGATGTCAGGCATGCACGCGATGTTGCGTATCCACGATAAGGACTGACTGGGAGGGGAAGGGCGGGCAGAGAGGGGCAGGGCCAGCCAGGGGCACAATTTGCCAGTTCTCTGAACTGCGCAGAATCATAACAACCGGTTCTATAGAACCAGTCCAAACTGGTAGAATCCCACCCCTGAATCAGATATTTAAATGTGTATGATGAAACAAGAAAAAAATAGATGTGACAATGAATAGGTGCAAATTGAAAGTAGATTCTATATCAAAGTGAATAACTAGTATAAAAAAACCCAAATATGGACAAACTGAGATGATTAAACTACAAATAACGGCAAAGATCATATCTGGAGATGAAAGGGAAGGCCAAGAAACACATGGATGGATCAGAAAGAGTGATGAGAATTGTGAACAGCAAAAGACAGTGCATGAATTGATTTATGGATCTGGTAGAAACAAAGATGATTTGCAAAGATAGAAAGACATGGAAAAATAAAATGAACAGTATTGATGTATAAACTGCATTTAGTCACAGGTGTCAGCAGTACAAATAGTCCTCAAGTTACATTGCTAAATGGGACTGGAATTTTTGTCATTAAGCAATGTGGTCATTAGCTGAAATATCACGTGACTTGATCATTTGTTGATGGTAATCCCAGGATTCCCCATTCCTATCATTAACTGAATCCTACCAGGTGGGCCTAGTCACATCCAAGCCTCTTTGAGATGTCACAAGAAGACTCAGGAAGAAGGCCTGGCATGGCCAGCTACAAAGGGCTGGGTTGACATGTCTCATGAGTGGGAGGAAAACAACTAAGATCAGCTGGGTACAGCAGGGTCTGCAAAGTGCAGGGTAGTGGGGGCTCTGCATAGTAGCGCTAGAGTGGCTGGCTATAATGTGGCGTTTGAGAAATCACTCAGCGGCAATAATGGTGCTGGGGCTGAAGTTGATCCCAGGGTGAAATGAGACTGCTAAAGACCCCAGACTTCTGCCTAGTGTCACGGCCTAGGATTACAAGGCTGTGCAGGGCAGGCAAAAGGGCATAGATGTGGAACAGATATGTGGGGGGGAGGGGAGGGACTGGGCATCATTACTATTCATTCAATGCTGCTGTAATTTTGAACAGACACTGAACAAACGGTTCAGAACTACTTTTATTCTATTCAAAGTGTTAATGTTTGAGCATATTAGGGTCTTGTATAGCAGAACAAATTATGGTAATCACAAACGTTCTAGCAAGTTTCTTTCCTTCAAGCACGGTATTTAATTGATAGCTTTAAATTGTTATTGATATTTAACAGAGTTGCTTACCACTGTTAAAATAAGTATAACTATCTACTTGTAGCATGGAACAGAATGTTCTAAGATATTGGAGAATATACACTGCTCAAAAAAATAAAGGGAACACTTAAACAACACAGTGTAACTCCAAGTCAATCACACTTCTGTGAAATCAAACTGTCCACTTAGGTAGCAACACTGATTGACAATCAATTTCACATGCTGTTGTGCAAATGGAATAGACAACAGGTGGAAAGCATAAGCAGTTAGCAAGACATCCCCAATAAAGGAGTGGTTCTGCAGGTGGTGACCACAGACCACTTCTCAGTTCCTATGCTTTCTGGATGATGGTTTGGTCACTTTTGAATGCTGGCGGTGCTTTCACTCTTGCGGTAGCATGAGACGGAGTCT
Organism: Notechis scutatus; assembly: GCF_900518725.1. The sequence continues at coordinate 3,843,056 of NW_020716689.1, forward strand.
ACAACCCACATAAGTGGCTCAGGTAGTGCAGCTCATCCAGGATGGCACATCAATGCGAGCTGTGGCAAGGTATGCTGTGTCTGTCAGCGTAGTGTCCAGAGCATGGAGGCGCTACCAGGAGACAGGCCAGTACATCAGGAGACGTGGAGGAGGCCGTAGGAAGGCAACAACCCAGCATCAGGACCACTACCTCCGCCTTTGTGCAAGGAAGGACAGGAGGAGCACTGCCAGAGCCCTGCAAAATGACCTCCAGCAGGCCACAAATGTGCATGTGGCTGCTTAAACGGTCAGAAACAGACTATGAGGGTGGTATGAGGGCCCAACGTCCACAGGTGGGGGTTGTGCTTACAGCCCAACACTGTGCAGGACGTTTGGCATTTGCTAAGAACACCAAGATTGGCAAATTCGCCACTGGCACCCTGTGCTCTTCACAGATGAAAGCAGGTTCACACTGAGCACATGTGACAGACGTGACAGGGTCTGGAGACGCTGTGGAGAATGTTTTGCTGCCTGCAACATCCTCCAGCATGACCGGTTTGGCAGTGTGTCAGTAATGGTGTGGAGTGGCATTTCTTTAGGGGGCCGCACAGCCCTCCATGTGCTTGCTAGAGATAGCCTGACTGCCATTAGGTACCAAGATGAGATCCTCAGACCCCTTCTGAGACCATATGCTGGTGCAGTTGGCCCTGGGTTCCTCCTAATGCAAAACAATGCTAGACCTCATGTGGCTGGAGTGTGTCAGCAGTTCCTGCAAGACGAAGGCATTGATGCTATAGATTGGCCCGCCCATTCCCCAGTCCTGAATCCAATTTAGCACATCTGGGACATCATGTCTCGCTCCATCCACCAACGCCACGTTGCACCACAGACTGTCCAGGAGTTGGGGGATGCTTTAGTCCAGGTGTGGGAGGAGATCCCTCAGGAGACCATCCACCACCTCATCAGGAGCATGCCCAGGCGTTGTAGGGGGGTCATACAGGCATGTGGAGGCCACACACACTACTGAGCCTCATTTTGACTTGTTTTAAGGACATTACATCAAAGTTGGAACAGCCTGTAGTGTTTTTTTCCACTTTAATTTTGAGTGTAACTCCAAATCCAGACGTCTATGGGTTGCTAAATTTGATTTCCATTGATAATTTTTGTGTGATTTTGTTGTCAGCACATTCAACTATGTAATGAACAAAGTATTTCATAAGAATATTTCATTCATTCAGATCTAGGATGTCTTATTTTTGTGTTCCCTTTATTTTTTTGAGCAGTGTATGTATATAAAATTATATTCATCTAAAGAAACTCAAGTTTCTTTTCACTTTAAAATTAATTTTCTTAATTGGTATAATCAGTGAATAGAGTTGCAGATAAAAATCTGTATAAAATAATTGTACAGTTGTACATAATTATAAAATAATTAAGTATAACTGTAAGGGTACATCAAATCTGAGGCGTAGAAGTTCAATTCCTGGGAACATGGCTAACTGAACACACACCTGGGGAGAGATCTCTGAAGGATTTTTTTCTTGGGGTGTAGCTCTTCTGCCTTCTAACTGAAGGGACTGGCATCCCAATAGTTTTTATGACCCACCCAATCAGGGTGTGTCGAAGAACTTTCCCTCAGAACCCTTCAGTACAGCTGTAAGCCGGCAAATGGCTTCTGGAGTTGAACTCCGAAGCTATCGGCATGCCAAAAGCTGGGAGGAGAGGGGCTGCTATCTGTTCAGGGTTGAAGAAGCCGCTATTTTGAAATTCACTTTCAAACGGACAATAAGTTATGCCTTTCTCTTCTTAATCAACTTCAACGACTATTATGTCAGGGTTCCAAATAATAGATCCATAGTAGGCAAAACAAAGCAGGTTGATTCCTCAAAGAATAGCTTTATTGGATATGTCATGTTGGCACAAATCTGGTGAAAACTGACTCTGAAGGTTCCCGCAGTTTTCACCTGATTAAAAGTAAACGTTTTTCCCTTTCGCCAAATAATCAATCACATGGTCCAATCAAGGCTCCTTCCAGTTGTATGACTCCTCCTCTCTCTGAGCAGGTCTGAGAATGTCCTTGGTTCCCAAGAGAAAGTGTTTTGTTTTGGCTACAAAACCCCAGTTATTCCTATTCCCCCCTCCCTAGCCCTCAGCTCCAGTGTGGCAACACTGAAGTGGCAAAATGGCTTCAGTCAGGTCAGCTTCAAGGTTGACATATTAACCTTTTTAAAAATAAATATTTTTTTTTATTGATTTTACAATTAAAAACAGATCTACAACATATACACAAAAAACAAGGCCTTGACAAAGGCCAAGAAGAGAAAGAAAGAGAGGTGTAAAAAGAAAGAAAAAGGGAAGAAAAAAGAAAAAGAAATGAAAAAGAAACATTAAAAAAAAAACAATATCTTTTTTGACAGTCTGTAAGATCTATTCTTCTTAAGTTGTATCATATACGCACATCTTATCGGTATCTATACTTAAATTACCCTCAACTAGATTTCTCTTATAAATGGTCTATCTTTGAATTAACCAATCATACCAGGGATTCCAATTATTGTAATATATTGAGGACTCTTTGTTTTTTAAGGCTTTTTAAGGCTGTTAATTTGTCCATTTCTGCGCACTCTAATATTTTCTGGATAACCATCTGTTCTGTGGGAGTGTAAGATAATTTCCAGCACTGAGCGAATGCTAGCCTGGCCGCAGTTAGAATGTGAATTGTTATATACTTCGTCTTTTTTGATAATTGTTTGTCGAAAATCCCTAATAGGAAGGACTCTGGTTTGTATTCAATTTGTTCTTTAGTTATCTCCTCCAACCATTTTCTAATTTTTTGCCAGTATTTCTGGGATTCCTTGCATGACCACCACATGTGAAAAAAGGTTCCATCTATGCTTTTGCATTTCCAGCATTTTGGACTCGTGTTGGGGTGCATTTTCGCCAGCCTCGAAGGGGGTAGGTGCCATCTGTAGAACATTTTGTGTGTATTTTCTTTATAAGCTGCCGATTTTGTGATTTTAATATTTCTATTCCAAATCCTTTCCCATTCTGGTAGTGTAATACTTCGTCCCACATTCCTGCTCCAGGCTATCATATTTCCTTTGACTATCTCTTGTTCTAATTCTACTTCCAGTAAGTATTTGTAAAATTTAGATATGTTCTTTTTATTTGGTCCTAATAAAATTTTGTCTAAGTACTGCGGTTTATTATAAATTCCAAAATCTTTGATGTCTTGTTTATATCTACTGTGGATTTGAATATATAACCACTGATCAATTTTAAATCCTCGCTCTTGTAGTTCTTGTCGTGTTTTCAGTTTTCCTTGTGGGTCTAATAAATCTTTGTATTTAATCATTTTTGTTATGTCCAGGTTATTAGGGCGTACCATTGCCTCCATTGTTGATAGCCAAATCGGTATTTTTAGATAATGTTTTTTGCGTACTTTTTTCCAATTAGTTAATAGTGAGTCCCTAATAAGATGTCTATGAAAGTATGACTGCTTCGGTTTCCCCACTTCCCATAAAAAGGCGTGCCACCCTCTCTGGAGATTGTGCCCTTCTAATAATAGAGTTCTTTTATTAAGTAGGTTCACTCAATCTTTTAGCCATAGTAAGGTGGCTGCCGTGTAATATAATTCCCACTTTGGAAGAGCTAGTCCCCCTTTATTCTTCGAATCTTGTAATGCCTTTACATTAATCCTAGCTTTCTTTCCCTGCCAAATAAATTTGAGTGTTATCTTATTTAGTTCTTCAAAAAAAAAATATGTAATTTGATTGGGATTGTCTGAAATAGGTATAGAAATTCTGGTAGTGTGTTCATTTTAATCGAAGCAATCCTGCCCAATAAAGAGAGCTGCAACTTGCTCCAGGTTTCTAAATCTTTCTTTACTTGTTGGAGTAATTTATCATAATTATTCTCTTTAAGTGATTTACCTTGTGGTGTTAACCATATTCCTAGGTATTTGACTCTTTTGGTTACCTGTATCCCCATCGTTACCTCTAATTCTTTCTTCTGATTTTCTGTTAAATTTTTGATCACTAATTTTGTCTTTTTTCTATTAATTTTTAGTCCTGCAACTGCGCCAAATCATTCTAATTCTTTTATTAGGTTGTATCCTTTCTCTATAGGTTCCTCCAAAAAGAAGACCATGTCGTCAGCAAACGCTTGTAATTTATATTCTTCTGATTTGATCCTCAATCCTTTAATTTCAGAATTTTGCCTAATGCGTGTTAAAAGTGTTTCTAAGGCGAATATGAAAAGAAGAGGTGAGAGAGGGCAGCCCTGTCTAACACCTTTTTCTATATTTATTGGACCTGTTTGTTCCCCGTTTATTAATATATTGGCCTGTTGTGTGTCGTAAATTGTTGTTATAATATTTTCAAATTTAGTGCCAAGACTCATATTATAATTTTTTTGAATTAGAAAATGCCAATTTAGATTATCAAATGCTTTTTCTGCGTCTAAGAACATAAGTGCGAATTGTTTCTCTGGATGGGCTTCATAGAATTCTAAGACATCAATAACTGTTCTTAAATTATTCTTTATTTGTCGAGACGGGAGGAATCCATTTTGGTCTTCGTGAATGTGTAGGTTTAAAACTTGTTTTAATCTATTGGCTATAATGGAGGTGAATAATTTGTAATCAGTGTTTAGAAGAGAGATTGGTCTGTAATTATTAATATATCTGTGGTCTACATCCTCTTTCGGGATTAGCGAAATCAATGCTCCCCTCCACGAGTCTGGCATCTTAGCTGCTAGAAATACCTCATTAAACACTTCCAACATCAGTGGTCCAACTAATTCCATTGTTGCTTTGTATAATTCTGCCGGAATCCCATCTGGTCCAGGAGATTTGTTATTACTTTGATTCTCTATTGCTGACTTCAATTCGGACCATGTAATATCTTTATTTAGTAATTCTATCCATTCCTCTCCAATTACTTTGTCGTTCGTTTCCTCTAGATAGTTCCTTATTTTATCTTTATTGACTTCTTCCTTTTTATATAATCTTTGGAAGTAATTGTGAGTGATATCTTTTTTCTTCTCTATTTCGTGTTGTAAATCGCCCTTCTCATCCATTAGTTGATGTATCAATCTCCTTTCTTTCCCTTTTTTAAGTTTGTGGGATAACCATCTTCCTGGTTTATTTGCATACTCAAAATAAGTTTGTTTGGTCATTTTCAAGTTTATTCCCATTTTTTCTTGTTCGAGTAGGTTCAATTTATGTTTAGTTGTTATTAACTGATTTTGTATTCTTTGGTTTTTGGGAGTTTTTTGTAATTGAATTTCTAATTCCTTAATTTGTTGTTGTAATTTATTTTGTTGGGCATGTTTTCTTTTATTTCTCATGGCATTATAAGAGATTGTTGTTCCTCTTATGATTGCCTTCATTGTATCCCAGATATTTTGTTTCGAGGTTGCTTCGTTGTTATTTTCTTTTAGGAAATAATTTAATTCCTCTTTCAGCTTATTAATGTACTCTTCTTCACTTATTAAATGAGTATTTAGTGTCCATCTTTTCTTTGTTTTTTTCCTGCCTCTCCAAATTATTTGAATTGGGTTGTGGTCGGCCCATTCATTTGGTAAAATTTCGATTTCTTTTATTTCATTTGCCAATTCCCCATTCATCCAGGCCATATCTATTCTTGTCCATATTTTATGCGGATTAGAATAATATGTAAATTGTTTATTTTCTGGGTTTAATTTTCTCCATAAATGTACTAAGTTTAGTTCTTTCATCATATCCTTACAGGGTTTAGAGAATTCTCTTTTCCTTTCTTTGTTCTTACTCGCATTACTATGGTCTTTTTGATGGTCAGCAATAGAGTTAAAGTCGCCTATCATGCAAATGTTCCTTTTTTCAAAACCTATTATTTTTTGATGGAGATCTTTGAAAATTTTTCCTTGTTCTTCATTTGGAGCATAGATTGCTACCAATAAAAATGTAATAAAGTTAATCGAGATTTGTACAACCAGAGTTCTTCCTTCCGGGTCTGACCAAATTAGATCTGCTTTTAAGTCATCTTTCACATATATTGCAATTCCTTTCTTTTTATGTTTGTCTGCTGGAGCTGTGAATAGCTTCCCAAGTTTCGGGCAAATTAAATATCTTTCATCATTTTTCCTGATATGTGTTTCTTGTAGGCATATTATATCGGCGTTTTGTCTAGTTAGTTTGGTTAATATCCTTTTCCTTTTAGATGTTAGGTTTAAACCATTTATATTAATGGAAAGGAGTTTCTTTCCTTCCTCCATTTACCTAGGTCTGTTTAGCTTTTTGTCTTGCGATAATTCGTCTCTCTTCTTGCGGTTGTTGTGGGATTGGTTCTTCTCTCTCTGGTTGTGAGTTGTCGTTCCCTTGGTTTTGGAGAGGTCCTTCTTTTCTATTTCTATAGCGGTTGCGGTCTTCCTGCAAATTCCTTTTGGTTTCCTCCTTAGTGTATTGATCGTCCGTGGCTGTTAACTGTTCATGGAAGTCTTGTGCCTGTTCTATAGAGTCTATTTTAATTTTTCTTTCTTTCCATGTTATTAGCATCCCTTCCGGGATTAGCCATTTAAATGGAATTCCTTTTTTATTTAAATAATTAGCTAGGAATTTGTAATCTTGTCTTATGACCCTCACTTTTCTTGGGATTTGCTTAAGGATCATGATCTCTTTGCCCTTATACGTTATTGTTTCATCTCTAGACAGTCTGAGTATTAAATCTCTCACACATCTTCCTGTGAAACAGATATGAATCTCTCTCGGACAATTGTGGCATCTTGCGTAGCTAGTGCTGACCCTATACACCTCGTCGAATTCCTTAAGTAGATCATCTTTTTCTTTCTCTAACAGTTCGGCCAATAATCCTGCCATTAGCTGCTCTAATTCTTCATTCTTCGATTCCTCCACGTTCTGAAATCTCAAATATGCCTCTGCTTTATCATTTCTAGATGGACCAGGGAGTCTTCCGTTTCTCTGGTTACATTTTTGAATTCTTCATCTGCCCTTTCTAATTTCTTCTCCATTCGTTCTGTCCTTGTCTCTATTTCCTTTATCTTTATTTCATTTTTTTCCATAGCCTGTTGCAATGTCCCTATCTTATCCTCCACCTTAAGTATATCTGCTTTCATTTCTGCTTTGAGCTTACCCATCTCTTCCTTTAATTCGCTAATGTCCGCTCTAGTTTCATTATGGTTCTTAATCATTATTTCTTGCATTTTGGACATTGATTCTTGCAAGGATAGTAGGGTAGCTTGTATGTTGGCATTGGAGATGTTAAGTTGTTTTTCTCCTGTTAGAGATTCTTCAATAGTTTTTTGGATTGTTGGTGAGGCTGATGTCAAGGTGGTCGTTGTCGTGGAGGTCATCTCTTTTAAAATTTGTTTTTGCTGTTGAACTATGCTAATTATATTGTCCCAAATCACCATTCAGTGTTATTGCTCCTGAATTAAGGCTTCTGTTCTATTACTTCAGTCAGGTATGTAGTTGGGCAGTCTATATTCCCGTATTGTAGAGCACTATCCGATACTATATAATATTCTTTAAGATAAATTTGTATGCCAAGTATAAATATTTATAACAAATAATATATCAAATCAAACCCAATTACCACTTTAAAACATTTCTAAGATTTCTAAATCCCCATAAACCTTTATCTTATGCTATAGATTAATATTAAATATTCTAAATATTCTAAGTCAGTAATATTTTACAATCTTTATTGTTGTTAATTATTCAAAACAATCAAATCAATTGGCACTGAGATCTGTAAAATCAGTATACCTTTTCTAAATAAATGAATTTATAAATGTTATTAAGAGAAAAAGAAGGAAAAGAAAAAAAGAGAAAGAGTAGAAAGAAAGAAAAATTTACCTTAACTTCAGAAAGTCAATAAGCAGAAGACAAAAAATTAAGTTTGTAGAAATACTGCAGAAATAATAATAGAAATAATGCCCAGGAGGGATTCAAGAAAATAAAATAGTGTGGTAAAGAGATAGAATTTTGCGATCAAACTCAAAGCTAAAGATTTTGGGTTTCTGTATTTCTTTTCCAGCACACTGGAAGGAGAATGGTGAGAAGTGCTGACTAATCACTGTCAGCCATCGATCTTTCCCAGCCTTCAATAAATCTCTTTCTTCTTCCTCTTTTTTCCTTTTTCCTTTTCCCCACACTTTTAAGTCCAATGTCCAAATCTCCTTCGCTTATTACTTTCACCTCAGTCCGATAGTGTTCTCCTCCTAATAGCTTAACAATCTGTCCCACAAACAGTGTTAAATAGAGTCTATAATCCTGTTACGCTCAGTTCAAAGAATCAATGAATCGCTTTCAGCGCCGCGTTTCTTTCTCCTCCGTCGCCTCCTTCCTCTTCGAATTTTATCAGAAAACGAATCCCAAATAGCAAGCCACTCACAAGTTCAAGTCCTCCGATCTCTTAGTTTTCCAGTATTCTTCTTCTCTCCACCAGTTTCTCCTTTCAGATGCTGTAATCCACACTTTTGCTCTAATGATCAAGCCTTTCCGCCCACGCTTGTCACACTTTCGCTTTTCAAGCCGCTTTTCTGGCCGCTTTTCTCACCGGCTTCCAAAAAATACTGCTCACATCCAGGAAAAGAAATCTCACACCAATCTCACTCTTCAATACTATAGTCTTTCTGCACCTCTTTCTACTCCGATCTTACCAGCTGTCACTTTCTCGCTTAGTCACGTCGGTGGCAGACCGGACTTTGGAGCCGCCATAAACTGGAAGCTGGCTCTTTCGCGCTGGGCCTTCGTTGCCAGGAGGTTGCCTTCCCCCACACTGCAACCCGAGAGTTCCCTACGCTGACACGAACCTCTCCGGGGTTCGTGTATCCTCTGGGGATCGCTCCAGACACAAGAAAAGGTATTCGAAAACCACAGCTGGTCTTCTCCACCTCTGCACGTCCCTGTCCTGCCACCGGAAGCTCGACATATTAACCTTTTTAAGTCAACTTAAAAAGAGTCTTCTAGCTACAGCTTGCTATACCTTTTTGAAGACTCACACCATTTTAGGGATCTCTTTTTGTTTCAAAGAACAAGGAAGAAGGTTGTTAAGGCAAGGCAAATAAGGGAAGTGTGGTGAGAAAAAAAATTGATTGAGAAAGATAAAGATGGAAAGCTGTGGTTTTAGTTTACTATTGTAGTAACTGGTAGCTTGATCTTCCTAGCTGTGGGTGGCTAAAATCTTCTGATTCTGATTAAAAGAGGAAACCAAGATGGTGGAGCAAAGTATTAGAGATATATTTGAAAGGTCTCTAAATAAAATACGCCAATTTGTTGACCAGCTGTTCTCTGATGATAAAAAATCCTCTCAAATTACTTCTGAGATGCAAACAGAGGTGGAGAATGTTACCAAATTGTTCAGGCAACTTCACAAGTAACTGAAAATAGTTCAAATGTAAACCTCTGAACACAACTGAAAGAAGAGTGTCAAGAAAAAAGTCAAAATGGGGTCTTTTTCTTTAAAGACATTAATAAGGTTGAGGATCTTGTGATAAAAAGAAAGTCTTTGACAAAACTTCCAGAGAAGAAAAAGATTTTACCCCATGATGGAGTGACTTGAATTTAATGAGTTAACTGGAATTAGGATGCATTTTTCTATGCTTGATAGGTGCAGCTAAAAGAAAGATTTACCATATTTTTCGGACTGTAAGATGCACCGGACCATAAGACGCACCTAGGTTTAAAAAAAGAAAACAAGAAAAAAAATAGTTTTTTTGCCTCCATGCATCCCATTTTTGCCCTCCCCAGTGTCCAGAAGCATTCTGCAGGCCAAAAACGGGCTCATTTTTGGTCTCCCAAACCCTCTGTGTGTCCCATTTTCGGTCTCCCTGATGACAGGGAGGCCAAAAATGGGACCGCTGGAGGCCAAAAATGGGCCCATTTTTGGCTTGCAGAGTGCTTCTGCACGCCGGAGAGGGCAAAAACTGAACCCACGGAGGGTTTGACCATTTGTTGTCTGTTTGACAGGAATGCTTCTATCCAGTAATGCAGGTGTCCAGAGATACCGTAAGATTTTAGTTTTAGGAGTAGTTTGTCGTGTACCACTGAATCAAAGGCTTTACAGAAGTCTATGTAGATTGTGTCCATGCTTGGAATTGTCCCAAGGATCCAGAAATTTGTCTTAAAGATCTTAAAAATTGGCCACCCCTTAATTTTATTTTAAAGACCTGCTGATAAGTAAGATCACATAGATTCCTACAGGGACGTTGTCATTCTGGTGGGAGGGAGGAGGCTTGGGATTTCTGTATGAGGCTTCTGTTTCTATTCCTTGCTTTGTTTTAACTTTCAGGACCTTGGGAGGGGGAAAGGAATGTGCATTGGGCCAGCTGCCTTATCTTTTCTCTGGAGAAGAGCAGTAGCTTTGCCTTGAAGATGAGTGTTTATCACCTTCTTGGCCTGAGTTTCCCATGACATCTTTACACACCACGATTGGCTCAATGATGTATTGGGAGGGGCTCTGTCTGCAATCTAATATTTTAAGTGGGAAAAGTTACTTCCTGCCTAGATCACTTGCTATCACAATCTTCCAATAAAAGTTTCCTTTTAAAATGGCTTTTTTTCCCCAAAAAGTTGGGCTTTCTTGAGAAGACTGGTGAGGCAGGACCTTACAGAGCCAGTAATTTTCTGAATACATTCTTCCTGGTTCTTATGAGGTGCAGCCCTTCCCTTGCCAAAAGCTCTTCATGTACATAATACAGACCATGGTCTAGGAATCTAAAGTGCTCTTTTTGGCATCAACTCTTAAGACAGGGTTCAATTCTAAAACCCTTTGTTCCCTCTTGGGATGTTGATCTTTTATTGGAAATACAAATAAATAGACCACTTGTGCTCCTTGCTTCTTAATTTTCTTGCCTAATTGCTTGTAATCCCTTAATATTGTTTTTCAGGTTCATTGTCATGTCATTTGTCCCTATTGAAGGAGGAGAAAGGGACTGTAATCTGTGGGCTTGATTATTTTAGTAAGGTTCTCGGTTACATTTTTTTATTTTGGTCAACATACTTCCCTAGATGTCCAAACTGCAAATGGATGGTTCTGTTTCCCTGATAATTTAATTTCCTATCACTAACACTTGCCTTTTTTCTCCTAGAAAAACTCTGGCCTACTTCCAAATACTGTTCTAAGTCTGAGCTACTTCCAATCGCTGGATTACAATCACTGTTCTTTTTCATTTGCATCTCCATAGAATTGGTTCTGATGTCTTAGGGCAATTTCCAATCCATCAGTTTTGTCACAAGTTCTTTAAAAAAAATTAGGTTCCCTGGTAGTGACTATGACACATTTCCTAAGAGCTAACATTTACTTTTATTAGAAGTAGAAAATGACTTATAAACTTTCTAAAATCAACATGATGCAGCAGTTGGAGAAATACCCAAAGGCTAGTAGTAGTATCAATCTGTAGTTTATTCTTCCCTTAGAAAAATGTCAACATTTGTAAATATCAGAGTTGGCATAAATGTAGCTGACATAACTAGTCATCTTAGAATCACAGAAATTGTACCCTCTAATGAAGTCAAAGTAATGTACATTCCAAAGAGTGATGAATGCCCTGGATAAGAGAGGCAGGCAGTTCAACTTAACCTACTGTTCAAATATCTGTTTGCCAAAGGAGGGATTGTTTCTGGTGGAACCTTTTCTTCTCAATATTTTTTTTATTTTTTTCTTATTTCAACAAACATATAGTCTGAACAATGTGGCACCAGAGTGTCTTACATTTTAAAACAAATATGACAATATTCTTCATATTTAATACAATTTACAATCTTTTAAAATTTGATACTAATACACATGTTTTATTAAATTATCATTCTTGATTGTTTGGTATTTCAGTATGTTGTTTCTGTGTCAATCTCTATATTCTTAATATCATTCCTTTTACTACAAATAATATATTAATAATCATATTTGCAGTGTTTAACAGACATATATAATTCTAATAACAATCCACAAATTTATATTGCATTGTAATCTTCCATTATTTATCCCCTTTTTAATTTTTAATTATGCCATTGTTATATTTAAAAAATATCCCCTTTCTAATCACATTTTAATACAAATAAAATAGTATTCCTAATATTTAACAAGTTACATAATTTGAATAATACTACAGTTATTTTTATGTCAATCTAATTCCACATATTCCTTTTCCTACAATAAGATGTTAGTACTCATATTACATTTAACAATTATATGTCTTAACTAATAATACATATATTTATGTTAGATTATAATCTTCAATTGTTTCTAACTTCCAGCTCTATTGTAACTTATCTCACTATTGTTTTTCGGAAGTGTTCCTTTTTTTTTTTTTAACCATCCTCTCTCACTTTTATTAAAGCTTTAATTATTTATTTCTTAGCTTGTCTCTCTTGAATCTTTGACTCTATCTGGTTCCACTTCTTGGCCAATCCTCTTAAACATTTCTCCCTTCTCTACTATGTTCCATTGTCTCATTTTCAAGTTATCTATTCTTACCCCTATCTTTCTCCCAAAAAATATCCCTGCAATTCCAAATCCTATTTAACTTCACTTAAAGTACTCTCCCCTTGGTTTATTTCATCAAATATTTTCATTTTTATTTTTATTTCCTTTTTATCATTTCTTCTTGTTTGTTGTTTTGTCTGTTCTATTTTTCCAGCTACTGGTACTCTTTTAGTTGACTCCTCCACTTTCTGGGCTTCCTGTTTTCTTTTTGTCATTTGTGTCTCAATTTCCAGCTCTACATCTATGCTCTGTATTTTATTCAAGATCTCCTCACATCTTGTCAAGTTGTCTTTTATATCCTGAATTTCCAAAGCAATTTCTTTCCAGATTCCACTCATCTTTGTTTTTGTTTATTTTATTTCTTTTTGCCCAATAGTCCAAAAATCCTTTATTCAAACCAAAGCCACTTTTCAAACAAGAAATTCAATGTCCAATGTCCAGGAGTCGTTATATCCCCAAAATTAATCAATCTATTATTTTAAGTAATCCAAGAGTGCAGCCTTCATAAATCCCTCTACCAGTTGAGTCTTGTATTGAAGCTTTCAGGAATCTTTTGGTAATAAAGTTTCTCTTATTTCTTATTTCTAATTCTCCATAAGCCAGGTCTTTCCAAGACATTGGGAATATGTTATGTCTTCCTTTGACAGCAGGTGGCACTCTTAAATCAGTTTTCACTTTGTCTTGTCTTTTCTTATTAGACTTTACTGATATATTCCAAAAGTAAATATTAGTTTTTTGTAAAGATGGTTTCAGCATTTTAAAATACCTATACAAAGCCAATCTCTATTCAATTTGAAAATCCAATTTTCTGTATTTTTAACAAATTTTCTATTTTCTTCCTTTAATCCCTTTCCCTTCCATTTTTAGAATTTTAAGATTTTACTCAAAGTGTTAGGTCACCACCACTTTAAGGATAGTTATGAATCTCTCTTCTTCTGAATATTCTCTTTGGGGGTTACACTTTAGATCAAAAGGATTCTTCTCACCCAGTTCCAGACACTATTCACCGAAGCTATAGCCTCAGAGGATACAGGCTGTTATACAGCTTGTTTTTTTTCAGGGCACGAAAGGCAAAGGTTGAACTGGGAGTTGGTTCAAAATATGTGATTGTCTCCAGAATTTAATTACCTGAGATGGCGGCGCCCAACTAGGAAGATGAGGCTCTCTCTCCTGGAGCACTATCTCCCTATAAAGCCACCACCTGCACCAGAAATCACTTTTAAAGCTGCCGCCTGCACCAGTAACCGTGAGTAAACCAGAGCCCAAAAAACAAGCCCAAAAATGCTAGATTCTGAAGCCGTGGAGCCCTAATAATGCTGGCGGAGCTCCTGCTAACTGATCCGGAGCCCTCCTCTCCTTCCCCAGAGAAGTGAAGCTCTTTCCATCGAGCCCTATTAACCACACTGGTGGAGCTCTTGAACTGGATCACTTGGAGCCTGCGGAGTGCAAACAACGTACCTTCATTTAAATCCCTCACACAGCTGATAGAAGTATCTTCCACACCAGACAACGCATTTCCATTAATATCCCCCACACAGTTTCCCCGGAGCCACATCGGACAGCTGGCAGGGAGAAACAAGGAGGGAGGAGAAAGCCCTGAGGCTCTTAGGAGCCGAAAGTCACCCTGGACAGCAGAGGAATGCTTCGGTGGTCGCGAGGAGAGGAGAGTCTCCTCGACTGACCCAAAGAAAACCCCTCCATCCGAACTAAAAAGAGAACTGCCAGCATGGCTGAATCGAAACCAGGAAGGCAGCTGAGACAGAAGTGAAAAAGAAAGGAAAGATCTTGTAACAGCGTTCTTAGTCTTGGTAAGAATCACTCCAATTTCTGCAGTGGAATTTTCCTTGGAAAGTGGGACTCAAAGGAGGAAAATAGCTGCGATTAACGATCTGGAGTGACTGTCAGATTTAGTTAAAAAAAAAGATATTGCAACTAGAAGTAACTTTAAAAGTAAAGGACAGATTGGATTGGTTAACCCAAATTTCTGGACTGTATTTTTACTACTACTCAACTTGAAGAACTTTAGGAAACTATTGGAAAACAATCTTATTCAGAGACATATTGATTGTAGTAAAGTGTTTTAATTCAGCAAGTTTTGCTCTCTTTCAAAAATCCAGCGTGCTTTGAACATCTTGTTACAGCCTATTGTTTACAGAGTAATAGCAGCAGCAATCAGAGCAATAAATTCCTCTCACCCAGTAAATCACAGCTGCTAGTAAAACAATTAACCCTTTCCTTGCAGACTCTCAATACTACCTCATTACTTTAATCAAACACTCATTAATTCATTACCTCAAAACTTACAACTTTTCTACCTCATCACCTATATCAATTATTAGATAATCAATTTCTATAAAATATTTTATTAATGGTTTAATTGATTTATTAGATAATCAATTTCTATAAAATATTTTATTAATGGTTTAATTGATTTATTGTTTTAATTGATTAGTGTGATTAGAGTGTTTAGTGCAAATAGTGTGATTACTGATTAGTTTAAAAGATCAAGATTCATGTAATTTAATTGATTAGTAAAATCAGTGATTTAGTGAATTTAATTGAACAGTGTGATTAATGATTAGTGTAATTAATTGATTAGTGATTAGTGTAATTAATTGATTAGGCTGATTGTTGCTTAGGGAAATTATTTGACTAGACAGATTACTGCAATTGATTGATTGGTGTGATATTGGCTATATTGATTACCCAAAATTGTTCCATTATTTAATTTAATCAACGTACCATCTTAACAAACCTACCATGCCAAGAAAAAAATCCAATGCCAAACCTCAACCTAAAGAGAAAGTAATCCCCACCAATGAACCACAAGACTCCTGCACATGCCTTAAATGCTACAAAATTCTAAAGGATAATGAAAACTCCATCAAATGTTCTCTGTGTAACAAATACGCTCATCATGACTGCTTGAGATTACCCGAGCAAATGATTCAATACCTAGAATCATCCAATGAGTTTCCATATCTCTGCAAATCATGCAGACCCAAACTGGATCTGTTGGAAAGAGTTGATACCATTGAAACACGATTAACATCCCTTGACACCATAGTAGCATCTCTGGACACCTTAAAAGAAAGATTATCCAACCTTGAAAAAAAAAGACACAACGCGAAAACCTGAACATCCGATAGCTACAAACCACATCTCTACCCAACAACCACAACCCAATCCACAACCCAATCCACAAAAAATATATCCCAGACAAATATTGATATCCCAATCCTCATCAGAGAAGCTGTTGAGCGTGAACGTCCAAACGCCATCTTATTTGGTCTAGAGGAAATCAATGATAATGATATCACAACTGTCCGAAAAATCATCAGTGATTATCAAGCATCAACCATCTCCTCTGATGAAATACTTGACATTTCCCGCATTGGCCGAAAGCTCAAAAACAGAGACAGCTCTGTGGCCCCACGCTTCTGCAGGGTCATTTGCAAAAATGAATCAAGCAAACGTAAATTCATTTACACTATAAATTCACTCGCCAAAACCAACACCAACCATAAGAACCTCCGTTGTCGCCCTGACCTAACCATACAGCAACATGCCCGCTCCCGTGTACTCCGCACTGAACTCAAAAAACGTCTAGACGATGGAGAGAAGGACCTGTATATGACCTGTATATGACTACCATGCTGACTGTATCAAAAGTAAGTCACACAACCCGCAACTCAGCTTTAACCTTCAACCACAGCCCTACCTCAACCAATCCACCATCACCCAAGACTAGGCACGCACGCCCCTAACTACCTCAATTCCAACTACTGCTGGCCTTAAATGCAAGCTACTCAATGCAAGAAGCCTCGCGAATAAAATACCTTAATTTTTCCTCTTACTAAATATGGCTAAATTCAACATTATATTTGTCTGTGAAACATGGCTCAACGCATCTCTCCCTGACTCCATTACCACAGTAAGAGACTATCATGTTTACCGATCAGATCGTGAAATTCATAGAGGAGGTGGTGTTGCTATCTTCTATAAAAAGTCCTTACATCTAAAAAATATCCAAGTTACCCAGGAGCTTGCTCTTCCTGAGACCATCATCTGTGAACTATCCTTAAATATCACATTTCGATTCTTACTATGTTACAGAGCACCTGATTATGACATCGAACATGTAAACAAGCTATATACACTACTAACATGGGCAGCACACACTTTTATCTTTCTTGGTGACTTCAATCTACCTCATATTAACTGGACCCTAAATGAATGTACAACTGAAACCATACACGCAACCTTCTACAATGCTGTTACAAATCTGGGACTGGAACAACTAGTAACCAACAACACTAGACTAAACAACTGCCTCAATCTCATCTTCTGCAATAGTTTGAATTTAATTTACGGAATACAAACTAAAGAACCCTTTTCCAGCAGTGACCACAATATGATTGACTTTTGTCTCAACATACGCCCACACAAAAATCACAATGACGTAATCCCCAATTATAACTTCAAAAAAGGCAACTATGATCTGATAGACAACGATCTCTCATCCCTTGATTGGCAATCTCTATTCACTGGATGCAATACTGTTGAAGACCATGACAACATATTTTTACTTGAAGTCAAAAGAGTCATCAAACTATATGTACCAACAACAACTCCCAAAACAAACAAAAAAAAAACAGATTACCCATAACAATAAGGAAACTTCAATCCAAAAAGAGATTACTCTGGCGGAAAAACAAATCTGGTCACGTTGCCAATTTCAAAAGCCGATACAAAAATTTATGCCACCAGATAAAGACTGAATGCACCAATTATCACATTAAACAAGAGGAAAACCTTCTATGCACCAATTCCACCCGCACTTTTTACAATTTTGTAAACAACAAACTAAAAGACTCAAGGTCCATCCCAACCCTGATAGGACCTAATGGTAAAGACTGCAACGACGACACCATTAAAGCCAACATCTTTAACACATTCTTCGGCTCAGTATTTGTAAACAGCAATGGATCATGCCCAGTATTTCCTAGCCGAACCACAGATAACTACAGTGATCTAATACATATCGATTTTACAGAAGACAATGTTGAAAAAGCACTACGCAATCTAAAACCATCTCTATCTATTGGACCAGACGGAATATGTGCCTACTTCTTAAAAAAGCTATCCACTGCCATAGCCAAGCCTCTAAGCATAATCTTTGAAAAATCTTTCAGGACCAGCTCCTTGCCTAACCTACGGTCACAAGCCACGGTCATCCCCATCTTCAAAAAGGGAGACCCCAGCCCAGTTGAAAATTACAGACCAATCTCCTTATGCTGCGTCACCTGTAAAGTCATGGAATCAATTATTAACCAATCCATTATCCTCCACTTAGAGACAAACAACCTACTCTCCAATAAACAATTTGGTTTCAGAAAAAAACTATCCTGTAATCTGCAACTCTTACACTGCAAAAACATATGGACGACACAACTCAATCAGGGCAAAGCAATAGACGCAATCTACATAGACTTCTGTAAAGCCTTTGATTCAGTGGTACACGACAAACTACTCCTAAAAATAAAATCCTATGGTATCTCTGGACAACTGCATAACTGGATAGAAGCATTCCTGTCAAACAGACAACAAATGGTCAAAATTGGGAGTGTCCTATCAAATTCTGTACCTGTCAATAGTGGTGTCCCCCAAGGCAGTGTTCTAGGACCAACTCTCTTCATACTCTACATAAATGACCTCTGTGATCATATTAAGAGCAACTGCGTTCTTTTTGCTGATGATGTAAAGCTGTTCAATACCACAGACAATACTGCTACTCTTTAAAAAGATCTTGACTATGTATCAGAATGGTCAAACAAATGGCAACTTCAAATCTCAACAAATAAATGCTCTGTCTTACATATTGGCAAAAAAATCAGAAAATAAAATACAAGCTGAATAGTCAAGATCTTGTTGATGATCCAAGCTCTGTAAAGGACCTTGGAATACTCATCTCTAATGATCTAAGTGCTAGAGCCCACTGTAACTACATAGCCAAAAAGGCATTAAGAGTTGTTAACCTAATCCTACGTAGCTTTTTCTCTGGTAATATCACACTAACTAGAGCATACAAAACATTTGCTAGACCAATACACGAATACAGCTCATCAGTCTGGAACCCACATTACGTATCTGATATTAGCACAGTTGAGAAAGTCCAGAAATATTTCACAAGAAGAGTTCTCCACTCCTCTACTCGTTGTAGAATACCTTATACCACCAGACTTGAAATTCTAGAACTAGAAAACCTTGAATTATGCCGTCTTCAGTCTGATCTAAGTATGGTATATAAAATCATACATTGCAATGTCCTACCTGTCAATGAATACTTCAGCTTCAACCATAACAACACAAGAGCACACAATAGATACAAACTCAAGGTAAACCACACCAAACTTGATTGCAGGAAATACGACTTCAGCAACAGAGTGGTCAATGTCTGGAATACTCTACCTGACTCTGTAGTTTCTTCCCCAAACCCCAAAAACTTTAACCTTAGTCTGTCTACTATTGACCTCACCCCTTTCCTAAGAGGTCTGTAAGGGGGTTTGCATAAGCGCACCAACGTGCCTACCGTCCCTGTCCTATTGTTTCTTTTATTTTTCTTATATGTACCCATTTCATGTATTCATAACTATGTATATACTTATACTTATTATCTTGTAAACAATTGGCAAATCAAATAAATAAATAAATAGATAAAATCTGCTCCAGCACTCTTCTTGGATGTTAAGCTGTCTCCAGCTTTGTGGCAGCCATCTTGGCTGCCTCTTCTCCTTGCTGTGGCATAGAGGGCAAGAAAGCCCCAGGGCTTTTTCAAGGAGAATTGCGTTTTCTCCTGAAACCTCACAGGATGCCACTCCTTTTCTTCGGCACCCCTACAGGGTGGCTTCGGCTTCTTCCAGAGCTCACGAGTAGGGAGCATCCAGCACAGGAATGGAGAGTTCCATTCCCTTGTGACTGGTGTCACCGCAACGTCACTTCCCATTTCTGGTGGAACTTGATGTGGTCCAGGAAATATCATTCAGGTTTTTTGATGATTTTGGAGTGTAGCACAACAGCCATACTGTGCAATCTTGGATCTGTAATTCTTTATTTAGAAAATGAAGATTGATCTTGAGATACTACTGCATAAGAAGAATGAACCTATGTATCAACTTTATCTCATTTTTTCAAAGACACTCTCTTAAATCGCCTGTCTTTATATAGAGATTAATTCCCCAGCTCTCTGAGCTATTTTCCTATAATTTAATCAGAACATCTCCAACAACTATAACTTGTTAATGTTGAATCTCTCTTCCACCTTGAGGGACTTCAGTTTTCTCCTCAACATGTTATTGTCATATTAAATATACATTAAAAAACTAATTAAAATTACACATACTTAGTGATCCTTAGATGTGCCATGGATGCAGAACACATTAAACTATGTCCCTGCCCTGAAGCATGTATCTCCCACCAATACAGAGAAAAATGTTGTCATTTTTATATACAAAATAACAATGTCTTGTATTAATAGAACTTTTATCAATATATATAAAAGCAAAATACCACACATGCATCATGACAAAATCTCCAGAACCATAAACCCTACAAATTTGAAATTTGGCACGTATATTCCTCTTGGCTTCTGGTGCTCACAAAGAAAGGGTTTTTTAAAATGACCATCACAGCATTAGTATTTTGTATATTATTATTAACATGCTTTGATGCTAAGGAGTTCTATTCTTCCTCCCCACCTGAAAAGAAATCTGTTCCAAATGCAAAACACAAGCAGAGAAGAGGAATTTCAGTTTTACTTTCACAGCACCAAGCAGCTTTAATACAGAACAGTTGAGCTAAGCCACATCCAGGAGGAGGAGGAGGGTCACCCGAAGAAGAAATAAAAGGAATAGCCTAGAACCCCTGTTAGGGTTTGGGAATTAACCCCTAGAAGAGTATTGCAGCAGTAGTCA
>NW_020716689.1:3863502-3946560 GCF_900518725.1 Notechis scutatus
ATATTTATTCACCCAAACCATATTTGGTATCAATGTTATACCTAACAACCCCAAGACAGCTTGCTGGCTTGGCCCAGCCATGGCTTTCAGAGAGAGAGAAAGAGTAAGAGAGAGATAGAGAGAGTGGGGGTGGAGAGAGAGAGACATAGACACACAGAGTGATATACAGAGAGAGGGGAAAATAGGGAGAGCGGGACAGAGAGACATACAGAGGGGGAGACAGATGGGGGGAGAGATGGGAAGATTTTGAACATTTTATGGTCCGTTCATTTCTTATGCACCTTTGTCCATGTTTCCTTTATTCTTTCAGACTATATAATTGTAGTCATTGGTTCCCGTCCTCCTTGCTCCCACTCAGGAATTGGTATGAAGTCTATGCCATTTACTATAAAGAATGGGGTTTGTCCAATACTATGATGTACGGTGTTGTTATATGCCACCTCCACAAATTGTAACAATTCCGAGCAATCTGTTTGCTGACATAGCAATGGAGGTATTGTTGTATGACTGCATTAGTATGTTCTGAAGCACCATTGGTGCTCGGATGATAAGCCGTGCTTAACCCCTGTGAAGAACCTATTAAGTGTATGAACTCCTGCCAAAACTGAGCAGTAAACTGCACTCTTCGATCGAGATGACCCCGTGTAGTCTGTAGATATTTTTAATGAACATGGTAGCTAATTTTTGAGCAGAGGGTAGATCAGCACATGGGATAAAATGTACCTGCTTCGAAAATAAATCTATGACTGTCCAGATCACTGTATATCCATGACTATTAGGTAAGTCCACTATAAAATCCATCCCAATGTCTTGCCATGGTTTAGTGGGATTTGATACTGTTTGTAATAATCCCATAGGCTTTCCAGGTCGGGACTTAGTGGTAGCACAGACTGTACATGTCTTTACATAATGTTCAATATCTGATCTCATTGAAGGCCACCAAAATTGCCTTTTGGCAAGATGTAATGTTTTTAAGAATTCGTAATGTCCAGCCTGCCTAACATCATGGCAATGGTGCAATACTTTGGTCCTCAAAATTTCTGGTATATATAGTTTCGTTCCTCTCCATGCAATACCATTACTGATACCACATTGTGTTTGGTTCTTTGCTAACCATGGGTCTTCCTTTATAGTGTTCAGTAAATCTTGAGCCAATAATTTCACTCGTAATGACTGTAGAGTCTCCCTCCCTTGTATAATCGGTTGCACCTCTCATCTGCTGTTGTATTGTGGTAACCTTGACAGAGTGTCAGCTAACAAATTCTTTCCCGCTGGTACGTACTTTAGGACGAAGTTAAACTGATGAAAATATAGGGCCAACAGACCTGCAATCACATCTCTGAGGTGATTGGAATGCCTCCAAGTTCTTATGATCCATCCATACCTTGAACAGATGTTGTGCTTCCTCAAGGAAATGCCTCCATGTCAACAAAGCTCATCATACCATGAAGGCCTCCTTCTCCCAAACAGCCCAATTTCTCTTGGCTGGACTTAATTTCCTTGATGTATAAGCACATGGTTGTAAACTACCATTTTAATTCTTTTGTAAAAGAACAGCTCCCACTGCGGGCTTCCAGTTTGAAGTCTCTTCGGCGACAGACAGAAATCCGCGATCGTGCGCGGTTTCAGTCTGGGCTCACCGCTGGAGCGCCCCGAGCCGGCTGGTTTCGGGGCTAAGCCACCCCGTAGAGGTGGTGAAGAGGGGGGAGACCGCCAGCAGGGTTGAGGAGAGCCGCATCTCTCCTCCTCAGCTGACCATTACTCCATTTCCCGAAGGCGGTTGCAGTGGTGGTCAAAAATGGCCACCACAAAGAAAAACTCGACCGGAAAAGAATGTGCAGGAGGAAGATAAGAAGTGAAAATTTTGGCTGACCGGGTTAAATTGTGAAAGCAACAACTAAGGTACCCTGGAATTTAAACTTACAAAAAAATAACATCGTTCCCAAAGAAGAGTCGGAAGCAGCGAAGGAAAGTGAAAAGGGAAAGGTTTGGCTATTTTTTTTCCTTCTCTCTCCTTCCCTATACTGACAACTAAGAGCCTTAAATAAGAAATTGGAAAAATCCGCTTTGACATCAATAGGCAATTAAGCTGAAAATAAAATAAAATGCCAAAGGGATAATAAAGATTTCTGGACACTAAAAAAAATGTTTTTTCATAAGCAGGAAGGGAGAGAAAAAGAATAAGGGCAGGATCTGGAAGAGGGAGGAGACTGCCTGGAATTAAAAAGAATCTACAGTAAAACTTCAACAAGACTTCTAAAAGATACATTTTAACTGAAACTTTATAACTAAACAGTAACCCCAAGAAGAGAAAGTGAAAAAAAAGAGCAAGAAGAAACAGCTTGAGTGTATTTGGATTATTTGGTGATCTTTGGATTCTTGGTTATTACATTTGAATGACTAAAATTAATCGGGTGGTTGTTTAAACATTTATACAATGGCACCACTTCTGGATGAATTGAAAATGGAACTTAAAAAGTACAAAGAAGATGCACAAGAAGGGAAGGGTTCTTTTGGCTTCGTTTTTCAATTCTTGGAAGTGGAGATTTGGAACTATGAGAAACAAGAAACGTCTGCAAAACTTGTTTTGCAGAGACAAAGAAGACTGGGACAAAGAAGAAGCCATCTTTAATGAACAAGTAATTTTATGTGGGGAAGAAAAAGGAAAGGGGGGAAAGAGAATGAAGAATTTAAGATTTTAAAAAACAACCAAAGAAAAGAAAAATAATTCGAAAAATAAGTATAATACTGGAAAGCAACAGAAAAGGGGAATACAGAAGATAGAAATAGAGGTAGAGAGACAAGGGGGTAAAAAGGGGAGAGAGAAGAAGAGAGGGAAGAAGGAAAGGAAAAGAAGTTACAAAGGACCAGAGCAAGATATAGAGAAACGGGACCTATTTAGAGATAATGGGTGAAAATCTAACTGAAAAAGGGATTCTGTAAAGATACATATTAGTAATAGAAATAACTTTAGAAAATTGGAAACAATGTATGATTAAAATGAGGGATAAAATAGTGTAATTTAGTGAAATGTTTGTTAATAAAATAAATGAGAAAATTGAATTAGGAAGGAACGGGAACATTTTAATTAGTTAAAGTTTTATAAATGTTTTATAAAATATAAGTGAAGGGGGGGGAATTAATTATGGAAAGCTTAAAATTGTTCCCATAGAAGTATGATATTTAATTGAAAAGTAATGTTAAAGAAGTTAAGACTTTAATGAATATTAATATTAATGATAGAATTGAATTGAAATGGAATGTGTTGTTTTAATTACATACATTTATATTTTTTTTCTTTTTTTAAGAATATAGTGTGTATTTTAAGAATGTACCAAGCAGAATCCGAATGGAAGTTATGTATTATATTGAATGTTATAACTTTAGGGTATATATTGAAGCCTAAATAAGAGTTAAATGGATAAACTTAAAAGATATAAAGGCGTCATACTCCAATCAGTAACTACAGGAGAAATTTTGTTTAATGAGAAAAGATAATAGATAATTGAAACAGGACAGACAAAAAATACAAATAATGATTTGAATTGAGATGAGATAGTTAAAATAAAATTGAGAAAATTAAAAGAGGGGAGAAGCTATGCAGAAAACGTAAAATAGTAATAAGATATGGAATAGAATATAAAAATGAGCATGAACTTGAATTTGTGTCTGTACGAAGAAATGTAACCCGGGATTACGCTACTTTCAAAAAAGATGTTTTATTTGTATTTTTTTCTTTTTGTGAAAACTCAAATAAAATTTACAAAAAAGAAAAAAGAAAGAACAGCTGCCACTGCCACATCACTGGCATCTGCCTGAATTAAAAATGGCAATTCCATATCTGGATGCTTCAATACAGGCTTTTGACCAAACATCTGCTTAAGGGAATCAAATGCCCATTGACATGTATCTGACCAGGTAATGGATTGGCCTGGATGGGGTTTTGTGGTCTCCTGATTTTGTTTTTAACAAATCAGTTAACAGCAGAACAAGAATAGCAAATGAGGGTATAAACTGTCTCTAAAAGTTAGCAAACCCCAGGAAGCTTTGTAGTTGTTTTCTCATATTAGGAGCTTGCCAGTCCAACACAGATTGTACCTTGCTGGGGTCCATTTCAATTCCTTTGCTTGATATACAATATCCAAGATAATCTAATTGAGTACGGTGAAATTTGCACTTTGATAGTTTTATGTACAGCTGTGCTGCCAGTAATTTCTTAAGCACTTGTCTCACCAGCTGTACATGATGTTCAAATGTATCTGTATATATCAATATATCATCAAGATATACCAATACGCCTCTGTACAAATGTTCATGCAACACCTCATTTATAAGCTGCATGAAGACAGCTGGAGCTCCCTGCACTCCAAAAGGCATGACCCGGAATTGATAACTGCCCAATGGGCAGTTGAAAGTTGTCTTCCACTCATCACCAGGATGTATGCAGACTCTGTAATAGACTTCACGTAGGTCCAACTTTGTGAAGTATTTCCCTTTTGATACTGTATTTCCCTTTTGATACTAATAAATCTTTTATAAATGGTAACGTATATAGTGGCTCCTTATATACTGCATTCAATCCACTAAAGTCCACACATAATTTAAGCCCTCCATCCTTCTTCCTAAAAAATACCAGAGCTGCAATATGCGCACATCCCGGTTTAATAAAACCCCTTGCCAAATTTGTATCTATATATTTTTGCATTTCCTCCATTTCTTGAGGGGTGATCGAATACATAGGAGGTTGAGGTAATATCAGTAGCCCTATGGGGTGGTAACTGGTTGCTTCCAGACTCGCTAAAAACATCAGTTAAATCATTATACATAGGAGAGTATGCAAGACTGGCTTTATTATTTTGTTCAGGCACTAACCGGCAGGCTGCCGTGTTAGTTGCCTCATCTTTTGGGGGCTCAGGGACTATTCCCAACTGCAATTTCCTAAACACCCCTTCCCACCGGGTAGCTGGACCCCATTTATCCAACCACACTAACCCAAGGATGACAGCCTCTATCATGTGTTCAACCACCACAAATGAAATCTTTTCCCAGTGTTCTCCCATATCCATACATACTAACTCAGTACAATGCGTAGTGGGCTTTCCCCCCAGGATAGTGCCATCCACCTGCTCAAATCGTATAGGAGTGGACAGAGATAATAACCTTAGCCCCAATTTCTGCACCACTGTGTACACAGACACCGTGTACTCCCTGAGTCAATCAAAGCAGCAATGTTTACATGTTGTTGGGTTTGAATATTTGTGATAGTGATTGGGAATATAAAAGGATGAATAGGCTTACTCACCATGGGATCATCCATATTACTACCGTCGTCCTCATATTGTATGGATGGTTTCTTGGTAGTAGATACCTCATCTGATGTTGGCTCAACTTCAGTACTAGTATCCAATTGGCCCACTCCTCAAGAACATTCAGGAAGTTGCCGAGAACGGTCAGTAGCTCTTCCACAGCCAGTTGGCAATTGTTGCTGGGTACCTGCAAAGGAGGAATCACGCATTCCGCTGCCCTATGTCCAGGCTAGTTACATCTAAAAAACCCTTCCTTGCTGAGGTTGAGGTATTATGAGTCTAGATGGGTTTGGTCTGGAAGGCCCTCTCTGCATTCCTAATCCAATATCACTATGTATCTTCAAGCGACGTAAACCAGAATCCAACTCTATGGTGGCACAATATCAGTCCTGTAACCTTGTGGGCAAACCCCTGTACAAACAGGCTTGTCCTAAGTCCTGGTCCAATCCCTGCCGAAATAAGTGGACCAGCATCTTCTCCGGACAAGTATAAAGTCGCCCGGTTACCCTCCTAAATTCCTGGACATTTGGCAAAATCATCTAATTAATGTCCAACAATCCATCAAACATAGATAGGAGTTTCCCTTCAAGTTACGGATGACTGAGGATCCCTTCACACGTCATAATTCTCTGACGCTGCAGCAGTCACAATTCCCCAGAAGCATCTATCATTGGCAGGGTGCGACAGCTACTCTTGCTGACGGGCTCAGATCATCTATCATCCCTAACGGAGCCCGACAGATATATTTGTGACCTCACCTATCCAACACATTTCTATGAGCAAATTTAATGAATAATTGTTTGTACCAGGGGTGGGATTTTACCAGTTTGGCCGTACCAGATGTTAATTGTACATCCGGTTCAGCGAACCGGGTAGTTCAGAAGACCAGCTGGCCCTGCCACCCACCCCGTGCCTCCAAGAAGTCCCCATGCACCTGGTTCTGGCTCCCAGGTAAGTGCAGGGAGGCTTGCAAGGCCAACAATGGGGCTGGGGGAGCGTACCCCTGGCACCCAGTTTTGGGTCTCCCGAGGCTCCAGGGAGGCTTGCAAGGGCAAAAATGGGGTGTATGGGTGCACCCCCATGGCCCATTTTGGTCTCCTGAGGATCCAGGGAGGCTTGCTATGCTAAAAATGGCCTATTTATGCTTTCGGAGGGGTGCAGGAGGAGTACTGCCTGTCACACACCCCTGGCCACACCCACCCAGCCAGGCAGAAAACCTGTTGCTAAATTAGTTGATTTGTTGCCTGCTCTCCCTCCCACCGGCCGGCATGTCAATGCTTCGTTCAGTTTGTTCCTGCCCTCAAACAGTAAGGTCAGCACATGCAAAGTGCAAAGATTGTCTGACAGCTGGGCTTGCAATGGGCTTGCAACACCTGAGTTCCAGGTCCTTCCTCCTCCTGCTCCTTCTGCTATGCCTGCTTCTGCCTCCTTCTCTTCCTGTTTCTCCTACCTCTTCTTCCTTCTTCTGCTTCTTCCCCACTTTCCTCCTCTCCTTCTCCCAGCACCGCAACTGGGCTTGCAGTCCCTTCCTGCATCTCTCCAAGTTTGCAAGAAAAACACGCAGCAGCACAACTTGCAACCAAGTGCTTTCCCAAAGCATTGTTGGAGGGGGACCCCTCCAAGGTATGTGTGTGTTGGCTGCTGGCTGAGTTGGTTTTCTCTCTCTCTCTCTCTCTCTCTCTCTCTCTCTCTCTCTGCTTCTCTGCCCCTCCTTCTCTTGAATGGTTTTGTCAGCACTTCCTCAACGTGCTGTGCTGGACCTTGGTTTGTTTTGCTGGAAGGGTGAGTTAGAATTGTCTCTTCTCCCCTACCTTCCTTCCCACTTTCTTAGAAGCAGAAAGTCACAGGTCTAATCTGGAAGAGAATCACTGTGCTTAGAACCATTGAAAAGTGCAAGTGGTGGTCATTCACCCTCTTTCCGCTTCCCCAGGTCTTTGATTGGGGGTTTCCTCTGGAGCAAAAGCAGAGAGCCTCTTCCAGTGAAGATTTCTCTGTGTCTTCTAATTTTCTTCCAGGGCAGAACAAAAAAGCCTCTTCCTGTGAAAGCTTTTCCAGTTCTTTATTCTGATTTTCTTCAGGAGCAAAAAGAAAGCCCTTTGTAGTGAAGTCTTCCCTGTGTGTTTATTCTGATTTTCCCCTGGACTGAAGCAAAATCATGTGGTGGCAGGCTTTAAGTAACAGTCACACACTTATTTTACTCCATGCATGGCCCACCCACTATTTAATTTACCACTTCTGTTTGTGCTTCTTTCCCAAACTGTATACTTTTCTGTGATGTTTTGTATACATACAGAGAAAGAAGCACTCTTGTCATCTTTGACTTTTAGGCTTGCTGTCAAACATCAGCCATGATCATTATTGTTTTGAACAAAATGCAGGTTGTATTAAATGAATGGCTATTTTATACATGAAATTATGTGACCAGCAAGCCACACCCAGCCAGCAAGCCACACCCACCCAGTCACATGACCACCAAGCCACTCCCACAAATTAAATCATGCCCACAGAACCAGTTGTTAAGAAATTTGAATCGCACCCCTGGTTTCTACCCTGAAATGGTGTTTGGTTTATGAACTGTGGGTTTTTGGTTTTTTGCATCACACAATTCCTTCCTGCAAATTGCTGAAATATTATTTCTGCTCAACATCCTTCACCAAACTATGATGGTTTAATGTTTTGAGTTTCACAAATTCACTAAAAGACAAAAGATGTTCACAGAAGTTATTTTTATTTACTAACACTTCAAATCCTGTAGTAATAGATAACAGATAAATCTATTCTACGCCATTTAAATTCAAATACATGTGATGAATGTAAAAGTATATTTCTATAAATGTTTCTGGCAAAACATTTTTATGATAAATTTCAAGCTTGTAGTGATATATATAATTGAATGTAATAATTAGAATTGAATTGAATTGAATTGAATTATTTATTGGCCAAGTGTGATTGGACACACAAGGAATCTTTCTTGGTGCAAATGCTCTCAGTGTACATAAAAGAAAAGATAAATTCATTAGGAGTCAAGAATCTTAAGGTACAACACTTAATAATAGCCATAGGGTACAATAAGCAATCAAATTATACTAGGAAACAGTCAATAAAAATCGTTAGGATATGAGCAACAAAGTTACAGTCATACAATCATAAATGGGAGAAGATGGGTGAAAGGAAGGATGCAGACTTAGTAATAGTTTGACAGTGTTGAGGGAATTATTTGTTTAGCGTTCGGGGGAAAACTGTTCTTGTGTCTAGTTGTTCTAATGTGTCATTTTGAGGGTAGGAGTTGAAACAGTTTATAGAATAGAGTAGAATAGAATAGAATACTTTTATTGGCCAAGTGTGATTGGACACACAAGGAATTTGTCTTGATGTAAATACTCCAGGATGTGAGGGATCTATAAATATTTTCACAGCCCTCTTTTTGATTTGTACAGTATACAGGTCCTCAATGGAAGGCAGGTCGGTAGTAATTGTTTTTTCTGCAGTCCTAATTATCCTCTGAAGTCTGTGTCTGTCCTGTTGGGTTGCAGAGCCAAACCAGACAGTTATAGAGGTGCAGATGACAGACTCAATCATTCCTCTGTAGAACTGGATCAGCAGCTCCTTGGGCAGTTTGAGCTTTCTGAGTTGGCACAGAAAGAACATTCTTTGTTGTGCTTTTTTGATGACGTTTTTGATGTTTGTCAATTTCAGGTCTTGTGAAATCATATAGAACCTAGAAAATTGAAGGTATCTATTGTTGATAGTGTGTTGTCTAGTATTGTAAGAGGTGACAGTATGGGAGGGTTTCTCCTAAAGTCTAAAGATCAGACAGAATTGCAGAGACATCAGGTAAAAAGAAGGGTGGCGGCTTATGTTTATATATCAACAACAGCTGACCCAAGCCTTGTTCAAATTAAACAAACACAAACTGTATAAAAGCAAACCTTTTTAATGCGGCGCTGGGAATTCTTTGCATTCCCAGCCAAGAGTCATTTAAACCTAATTGTCCGAGATAATAGCAAGCCCTTTCAAGGTTGTAAAAGGCTGACAAGAACAGAAGTCTAATTACTGATAAATATCCAGAAGTTTCAAAAACAAACCGGAGTTCACAGGGCTTCAATGAAGACTCAGAGTCTAAAGAACTTCTTTGCTTCCTGCAAAGAGCACATCCCGGAGGGCTGGCTTTTATCTCTTATGGGAGGGGCCATCACCTTCCAGCCTTACTGCCGAGTTGCCCTTGCTGCTTCAGCTGCTCTCTCCTTCAAACAGCCCTGCACACACACACACACACACACACACTGGGCACAGGCTCCACGGGGTCCTCTGCTTCACTGCCACCAGACTCCAAAAGCTCTGAAGGCAGCACCCCACTTTCCAATAGTCCTGGCCCCATCCCTGCATCAGACACAGGCTCCTCGTCCAAGTCATCGCCAGACTCCCTGACTAGTTCCCTTTCGTCCTCACTGTCAGAGACCTCTGCTGTCCGCACCTGCTGCCAGCGAACCACAACAACTCCTTCTTACTTAAAAGTATGTGCTAACCAATTGGCCCGAATCTTCACCCAAATCTTCAATAAATCTCTAGAGATGTGCTATGTTCCTTCTTGCTTCAAATGCTCTACTATCATCCCAGTGCCAAAGAAGCCCTCCATCAGGGAACTGAATGACTACAGACCAGTTGCTCTAACATCTGTAGTTATGAAAACCTTTGAAAGGCTAGTGCTGTCCCACCTGAAAACCATCATGGACCCGCTGCTAGACCCCATGCAATTTGCATACCAAGCAAATATGCTGTTAATATGACAGATGATGCTGTTAATATGGCTCTGCATTACCTTGAATTTCCAAATACCTACGCAAAGGGTCCTCTTTTACCATCATTCCAGACATTCTTCTAACTACACTAAACCAGCTAGTACAGAGGTGGGATTCAAACTTCTTAACAACCAGTTCTGTGGTCGTGGCTTGATTTGTGGATGTGGCTTGGCTTGGTGGTGATGTGACTGGTTTGCATGGCTTGCTGGCTGGGCATGGCTTGGTGGTCGCGTAACTGGCTGGGCAGGGCTTGGTGGTGATGTGACTGGCTGGGTGTGACGGCATGTGACTGGCTGGGCGTGGCCAACTCAACATCACTCACATCGATGGGCGCTTCTCCTTGCCTGGCCTCTCGTGACTGTGGGGATACTGCAACCATCGTAAGTGTGAAAAACTTCAGCATTTTAACAGATGGATCGTTTGAGATGCAGTCATTGGTATATAAGGACAAGAGAAATGGAGAAAGCACACAGCCTTGGGTGGGCCTGTGCTAATTGTACAAGTATCAGGTGTGATTCTGCCTAGCTTCACCTGTTAGGAAGCTTATGATTCACTTACAAGTGTGTTCAGGTACCACTAGCTTAGGAATGGGATTCTACCGGTTCAGACCAGTTCGGTAGATTCTCCGTAGTTCAGATAACTGGTAAATCAGGCCTCTGGTTGGCCCCGCCCCTCTCTGCACGCTTCTCCACTCCCTGCCCAGTCAGTCCCTATTGCACATGCGCAACATCATGCGCATGCGTGACATGCCTGCAGCCTGCTTTTGCCCGCCCACCAGGCCAACCATTGCTGCCTGCCTTTCGCTGAGGCCCTGCCTGATCTGACGATCTCCCTGGGTGAGTGCAAGCCCCGGTCACCTTCCTCCCCCCACTTGCTTTTTGTTTTGCCCCTTCCCCCCACACTTGTGTTTTGCCGCCGCTGCCGCTCACCTTTCCCCACCACCACCACTTGCCTTCCACCAGGGAACACGTGGAGAGGCTCCTGTTGGTTCCAGCCAGATCAGCAGCTGCTTCTCTCACCTGCTGCTCCAGCTGGGAGAGCGAGAATCTTTCCCGACAGAGTGAAAACCTTGTAAGTCCCCCTCCCTTTGGGAAACGACCCCTGGGCAGCAGAGAAGCAGCCTGGTTGAATTCTGCTTCTCTCTGCTGCCAGGGAGCCATTTCTGATGGGAGGGGGACTTCAGTGGTGGCATTTGACCGGTTCTGGAGAGCCGGTAGCGGCAATGAGCAGCAGAGACGGAACCAGTTCTCTCCACTGCTCTGTGTTTGGCCCACCTGCCCGCCCGGCCTCCCATACTCACTTTTATGGCCAGAATTCGAAGAGCAGCTGCTTTGCGCAGCGCAGAACAGCGCCGCGTGGCACCTGCTGCAGCAACCGGCATCGTGCAGGCTTGCAGGAGGCGAGTTAGAATGCCTCTGTGCCTGCGCAAATTGCATGTTTGGCTTGTATCAGCCCAGAACTGATACGAGTCTCTCCACTGTTCCTTCCAGCCGGGAGAGTGAGAGAGCCTCTCTCCTGGCAGAGCAAAAAGCTTGCAAGTCCCTTTCCCTTCGGGAAACAACTCCTGGGCAACAGAGAGAAACTATTCAGGTGACCCTGAGGACACAGTGGCCTCAACAACTCGCTACAAGGATGCAAATGACTAGCTGCCTGCAAGGAATATAAATCCTTCCATTCCCACTATCCTGTCAGAGCTGAAGAAGCTTCTTAGATGAGAAGCAAAACATCTTCAAAGAAGAAAAACAAGAAAATCCAGTTGCCTCCTGAAAAAAACAACTTTGGGACCACCATGATCTGGATGACTAAGAATCTCTATAGACTTTCAACATATATAACGATAAATAACAAGAAAAAAAAATCAAGGAAACAGTCAGTCCACTAAAGAAAGAAGATGGCAAAGTAGTAACAGGCAACAGAGAGGAAGCAGAGTTGCTTAATTCATTCTTTGCATCAGTCTTCACACAAAAAGAAACTATAATCCAACCTACCAAAATCATAACTGTAAAAGAGACTAGAAATAAAAATTAAAATAAGTAAGAAAATGGTAAGTGAATAACTCCTTGATGAATATAAATCACCAGGACCTGATGGATTACATCCCAGAGTTATGAAGGAACTGGCAGATGTTACCTCAGAACCATGGGAGGATTGGAAAAGGGTTGATGTGGTTCCCAGTTTTTAAAAAGGGGGGGGGGAACCAGATCCAGGAAATTACAGACAAATCAGCCTACCATCAATACTTGGGAAGATCCTGGAAAAGATAATAAATAACAGATCTGTGAACATCTAGAAATAAATAGTTATAATTAGTAGCCAGCATGGGTTTGTTAAAAACAGATCATGCCAAACCAATCTCACAGTTCTTTGACAAAGTGACTAAATTAGTAGACCAGCGAAATGCCTTGGATATAGTATATTTAGACTTCAGCAAGGCATTTGCCAAATAAAACCACAACCTACTTCTTGGTAAGCTAGAAAAATGAGGGATAGACAGCGTCACCATCAGATGGATTCGGAACTGGCTGACAAACCGTACTCAATAGTAGTCCTTAATGGTACTAATCTAATGGGGGGAAGTAAGCAGTGGGGTACCACAAGATTCCTCCTTAGGCCCAGTACTTTCAATATCTTCATAAATGACTTAGATGAGAGAATAGAAGAGGAACTCATCAAATTTGCAGATGACATTAACCTGGCAGGAATAGCCAACACCCCAAAAGACAACCTCAGGATCCAAAAAGATCTTGACAGACTTGAACAATGGGCCCTATCCAACAAAATGAAATTTAATGTGGAGAAAAGCAAGATTTTATACCTGGACAAGGAAAAATCAAAAATATAAGTACAGATTAGGCGAAACCTGGCTCAAACACAGTAATTGTGAGAGGGCCCTTGGAGTCCTAGTGGATGATCACTTAAACATGAATCAGCAGCATGCAACGGCAACCAAAATGGCTAATAAAATCCTTGGTTGTATAAACAGGCATAGAATCAAAATCATGTGAAGCATTAGTACTGCTTTACTAGCAGGTTGAGGCCTGGGATAATAGATAGTTTACATGAAGGACATCTGGGTATTGCCAGAGTGAAGGCACTGGCAAGGAGTTATGTCTGGTGGCCAGGCATAGACGCAGATATAACTACTAAGGTCAGGGCATGCCAGGCATGTCAACTATTGAGGCCTGCCCCACCAGCTGCCAATCCAGGGGAATGGGAATCGGCTAAGTCCCCATGGTCACGAGTCCACATAGATTTGGCGGGCCCTTTCCACGGCCACATATTTTTAATTGTAGTGGACTCTTATTCCAAATGGGTTGAGTTGTCCCTCATGCATTTTACTACTTCGACAGCTGTCATAAAAGCGTTAGACCGTTTGTTTGCAACTCATGGTTTTCCAGATGTTCTTGTTTCGGACAATGGTCCACAATTTGCATCAGCATTGTTTCTAGCTAAGAAGCGGGTCCGGCACGCTCTGACAGCCCCTTATCACCCGGCAGTGAATGGGCAAGCTGAAAGGGCCGTAAGGGCAGCCAAGGAGGTTTTAGGCAGACTCAAGGGAGAAGATTGGCACTCAAAATTAGCCACTTATTTACTATCACAACATATCACCCCTAGCTCAGTGACAAATCGTTCTCCAGCAGAGATGCTGATGGGAAGGAAGCTTAGGAATAATTTAGATAGGCTCCATCCAAGCTACTTTCCTTCAATTCCATTAGATTTTTTTAGCCAGGTGAGGTCATTCCAGGTAAACGACCCTGTGTATGCTAGGAATTTTTGAGGTAATCCCCTCTGGTTGCCCAGCCAAGTGGTGGCTGTCACAGGCCCCAGGTCTTATAAAATTGGGTTACAGGATGGCAGAATATGACGACGCCATATCGACCAGTTGAGAGGTCGTTGGGGCTCATCCCAGAGTAACTCAGAGGGGAACGAACAAACGGAATGTTTTGTGGGTATGACGCACTGGAGTACGAGACACCGATGAGTGATGCGCGTGCTGACATAAACTTACCTGATGAAGAGTTCTTGAGAGAGTCCGACTCATCTTCAGCGAGAAGTCCAGCGCCGCCACATCCGGAGTGTTTGGTGACAGCTGATCCATTCCAACCAGCTGCAAAGACTGAACTGCATAGGTCGGGGCGAGAGAGATGATGCCCTACCTATTTAAATGATTACACATGCTCCTAGCTGGGGGAAAGGAGTATTGTATTCTACAGAAGTTCTATTTGTTGGTCCGCATTTTGAGCGGGAATTTTTGTTTGTTCTGATTGGCTGAGCAGCCTGACAGGGAACTATAAAAGGGAGCTGTCAGACAGCATCAGCTGTTACCTGTCAGCTGGCCGATTCAGCAACATATCGGCAAACTAGGGTAACCTGTTTCTTTGTTACAATAAACATTGTTTCGTTCATCAATGCCTGCCTCAGCTCATTCTTAGAAAGAATATAATATAAAGCCTTAGTAAGACCACACCTGGAATACAGCATCCACTTTTGGTCACCACATTAGAAAAAGATGTTGAGACTTTGGGTGGGGGGGAGTGCAAAGAAGAGCAACTAAGATGATTAAAGGCCTGGAAACTAAAACATATGAAGAATGGTTACAGGATTTGGGTTTGGCTAGTTTAGAGAAAAGGACTAAGGGAGAAATGATAGCAGTATTCCAGTATTTGAGAGGCTGCCACAAAGAGCAAAGAGTCACTTTATTTTCTAAACCACTAAAGGACAGGACAAGAAACAATGGATGGAAACTAATCAAGGAGATAAGCAACCTGAAATTAAGGAGAAACTTCCTAATAGTGAGGATAATTAACCAGTGGAACAGCTTGCCTTCAGAGTTGTGTATGCTTCATCACTGGAGGTTTTTTAAGAAGAGACTGGACAGTCACTTGTCTGAAATGGTATGGGGTCTCCTGCTTGAGCAGGGGCCTGGACTAGAAGACTTCCAAAGTCTCTTCCAGCTCTATTCTGATTGATTGAAGTCGAATGACATCATTTTAGTCAGAGGTGGGATTCAAAAAAAAACCAGCAACTGGTTTGCTGCCCAGTTGCTGGATGGGCGTGGCCATGGTGGGCATGGCCTACCGGAACTTCTGGGAGAGCCGTTTTTCGCCTTCCTCAGGGTTTGGAGGCTTCCCTTGGGCTTCTGGTAGGATGAAAACAACCTCCCCCAGAGTCCAGAGGCCTTCCAGAAGCCGTAAACAGGCCTGTTTCTGGACTTCCAGAACTTCCAGGATGGTCATTTTTCACCTTCCCCAGGGTCCAGAAGCTTCCCTCAGGCCTCTGGGAGGATGAAAACGTCAAAGGTCCGGAGGCCCTCTGGAAGCCAAAAACAGGCCCGTTTCTGGACTTCAGGAAGGCCCATTTTTCGCCCTCCCAGAGCCTCCACACAGACCCTGCACTTACCTGCATCCAAAACAGGTTGCATTGGAGACTCCAGGGAGGGGTGGGGCGGGGTGGGAGGGGCCAGTCAGTCGGTTCAACTACCGGTTCGGCGAACCAGATGTAAATTTAACATCCAGTTCACTTGAACCGGTCCGAACTGGCTGAATCCCACCCCTGATTTTAGTGGACCAAAGCTATAAATTGATTAATATGGAATAATTATTAGCTACATATGGATATTTGAATATGCATGAAATTAATTCTATATATCAAATACATTGGTTTGAAGCATTCAATTAAGACAATAAACCATCTGCATTTTTATATTCATAGCTTTGATGACTTGCTGAAAAATTAAGCTAATAACATCAATGTTAAATTCTGGTTATATTTGGTATGGTAGAGGTATGCTTTTTCGTTCAAACGGTTTGATAAAATTTCAGAGATGAAACAACAAATTAACAGAATTTTTAAAAGAGAAGACATAAGTGGTTAGCGTCTGAAAACAGGAAAGTGTCATTAAAAGAAAGAAATCAGTCAGACATACAAGAAATGAAATGAATTAATTTGCGGCAATAATTGATTTTGGTTGTGCATCTTTTTAATGTTTAGTTACATTGTGAAATACCCTTGGCTTAAACGTCCCTATCATTATTTAGCGATTTAAATATTTAATATTTCAATTCATATTTGAAATTGTTTAATAATCTCAAATATTCTGAATGACTCTTCTTTTTGTCCTTGCTAGATGCATATACGATAGCAGAAGTAACCTACAAGTGGACGTTCAATGCATCAAAGTCAGTAGAAGTAGCTCCAGATGGTTCAAGGTTGAATCAGTATGATCTCTTAGGCCAAACAATTGGACAGGAAATTGCCAAATCCAGTACAGGTTAGTAGAAATAATGTACAGCGTTGATGAAGAATCCACTTTAATACTTGTACTTCTTTGTATTAACAATCAAGATACAATTTATTTCTTTTCCCTTTTTCTTAAAAAGCATGCAATACACTGTCAACTTGCCAGTTTAACTTAGAATATAGAACTTGATAAATAATAACATTGGAGAGGACTTTAGAGATGTTATACAGGTAGTCCTCAATGAATGACCATAATTGAGCACAATATTTCTGTTGCTGTGAGATGTTTGTTAAGCTAATTTTGCCCCATTTAGTGACCTTTCTCTTTACAGTTGTTAAGTGAATTACTGCTCTTTTTAAGTCAGTGTCAGGCT
The DNA here is from genome assembly GCF_900518725.1 of Notechis scutatus. The sequence continues at coordinate 3,880,222 of NW_020716689.1, forward strand.
TGTTCCAGTTTAGGCATTTAGGAAAGAAAGATCCTCGACTCCATGGTTGAAGTGAAACGTTCACTTTTACTAAGTTCAAATGGTTATAGCATAAGCAAAGCTGGATCTGAATATTCCCACGCAAAGCCTGTGGTTTTCCCATCTCCCTGGCTCTCCCCCCATGACCAGTCCATCAGTGTCCAATAGTATTCAATTTTGGTGTTTGGGGAATGGCTTTGAGGTTTGGCACCTCTTGTGGTTGAGTTTCACATTCTGTTCCTGTTCTGGTGTGCCGGCAGCCTGCGGAGACGGCAACAGATTCGGACAGTGGGGAGGAACATTGGCCAGTCCGGGAATCTGGGAAGGACTCGGACGAGGGTCCTGCGTCCAATACAGAGATGGGACCAGTGCCATCTGGGAGTTATGTGCTGACTCCAGAGCCTCCAGAATCTGACAGCAGCGAGGCAGAGGAACAAGGGGAGCCTGTTCCCAGTGCATGCGTGCACAGAGCTGCCAGAAGGCAAGAACGTTAAGACAAAAGGGGTGACTTGGGAGTAAGGCTTGGAGGTGATTGGCCTTCCCATAAGATATAAAGGAGGAGCAAAGGGACAGGAACCTTTTCAGGAAGCAACTTTGTTCGCTCTGTTCGGATTAAACCTTGAAGCTCTGTGTGGACTTTGTATTCCATTTGGCTTTTTACAGTTAATTTGGCACTTTAGTTGTTGGCAGCAACTCAAAGGAGATAAAGGAGGGTGCTTATCTTGAGAGACTGGGACTCGTTACGGGCTGGGAATGAACATAATTCCCAGCCATTGAAATAAAAAGAGGGCTGTTTGAATTAAGCGTGTGATTAATTATGGTCTCAGGAAGCCTTGGTCAGAACAGTTCCCACGATTCTGTCCTTGATTGGCTGGTTCATTCTGGATTGACACCTCTGGTTCTTGTCATCCTGTCATTCCCTTCCTTCCTCTCTCTGCCCATTCCCTACTTCCCCATCTTCCTCTTCCCTCCCCTGAATTTTATGGCAGGATGCCAGTGAAGCAAGCTGTCAGGGTTCCAATTAATAAATCCATTGCAAGGAAGACTCCAAGGCCATTGAATTCCCCAAAGGTTACTTTTATTGGAAATATCATATTGACACACACCTGGTGAAAACCGACTCTGAAAACTCCCATGATTTTCACCTTATTAAAAGTAAAAGATTTCCTACTTTCTCAAAATAATCAGTCACATGGTCCAATCACCAGGCAGTCCGACAACCAGGTGTGAGAATGTCTTGGTTCTCAAGAAAAAGTACTTTGTTTTGGCTACAAAATCTCAAATCCTCCCTCCCTGACTCTCAGCTCCAGTGTGGCAACACTGAAGCAGATAAAATGGCTTCAATCAGAACAGCTTCAGGGTTGTCACAAGGTATGCTGAAGATAGCAGGTCTGGCATTCTTCCCCCCTTAGAAAAGACATCAGTCCTATGGGAGAAGGAGACAAAAAGAGATACAAACAGAGGGAGAGTTATTATTCAGTGGAGTTTGCCTGTGTACTTGCAGATAATTTTCGAGGCTCAGAGATGTTGGGCATCGAGCCACTCTGTCTCCGAGGGAGGGGGAAAATCTTTCCATTCAATGTAGTACTTTCTCTCTATGCTTGCAAGTGTCTAAGATTTGTTTAATTTCAAAATGTTGTTCCCCTTCAATTAGAATGGGGTTTGAAGATGGCTTCATTGTTGGGCATAAAGGAGAAGTGGTTGCTGTTTTTAAAACATGCTGCAGTGGACACACTGGATGGATGTAATTGAGAGATTTGGACAGATCTTATTGCGCGGTTACCGGGTTGATGACTTTATTAAATGAACTTAGGGACTAATTTTTTAGATGGTTATCTAGACTGGAGGTATTTGGTAGACAGATAAACATTGTTGTCTGTTAAAGGCTTTTGATTTGGAGTGCTTTTTAGCTGCTTGTTTTTTTATAAGTCTCTCGTGCTTCCTCGAGCATTTTGCAGACTACCAGCCAGGTCCTTTGAAGTTCTATAATCCGTTCCGCTAATGAGGTGGTTTGTGATTTGGCTTGGGGAAGTTGCCCATTGCAACTATGAAAGTTGTAAAACTAGCACTGATAATGTATAGCATTATTGTAGGTTACCTCTGTGAAAATAAGAAGGTTAGCCCAATTGTTTTGCTGGGAGTTAACGTAGCATCTCAGGTATTATTCTAAGACCCCATTCATGCGTTCACACAAACCATTCATCTGAGGTAATAGGAGGAGCTAAGCCCTTGAGTGGTGCCAAGCAATTTTAAGAACTCCTGCCAAAATTGTGAAGTGAATTGAATCCCGTGATCCAAAATGATTTGTTCTGGGGATCCATGGAGTCTATAGACACGTTGTACGAAAAGCTTGATAAGATATGTGCTGAGGGGATTTTGGAGTGAAGGATGAAGTATACTTGTTTGGCGAAAAGGTCAGTTACATTCAAATTATGGTATACCCTTAGCTTTCTGGAAGTTCCACTATATGGAAAATTCTTTCCGAGGTGCTTAAGGAGACTTGGGATATTTCCTAGATGACTTTTGGCTGATGAGCAGATATGGCAGGTAGCCACATAGGCTTCAATGTCCTATGGTCACCAGAATTGGCATTTCACTAGGTTTAGGGTTTTCACAGCCAAAATGTCCCACTGTTTTAGAATCATGGCTTCTCTGGAGGATTGTGATGCACTGATGTATATCTCTGGGATATGCAACTTGGCACCCACTCAGGCTAAGTGATCTCATGTGGTACACTCGGCTTTGTGGGTTTTAAACCATTAGCCTTTCTATAGCACCCCTTTTAATATTATTAGTAACTCATCTGGCACCTGCAGGTTAGCTTTTGCCAGCACTCTGGTGATTGCGCGGGATGCTAGCTGCTGGAAAGAGATGACTGGGTGAACAATTTAAACTTTGAAGTATTGTATTGGGGTAGACATTAAATTTCATCCCCAGGGCAGGGGGTCTGTGCTTTCTCCTCCACAGAGGGTTGGCCCAGGCAGGTGGTGGTGGCTGGGCTGGTACCAGTGGTGGCATTTGCTGTGGTGCTGGTGCCGGTGAAGGCTAGGTGGAGAATACTGCAGCTGCTTGGGTCAGAGGCAGTGCTGGGCAATCTTGAGCCCCCTGGGCCCAAATTATTGAAAGCGTCTCTCAAGAACTCGATCAAGGAGGAACTCGTTCAAGGAGAACTCGTTCAAGGAGGACATTGGGGTGGGTGGTGTTTCCAGTTCATTTCTTGCCACTCCACACTCCTCTGACCCCCCAGCAACCATTGGGGATTCGGTTGGTCATTGAAGGCCTCCACTTCTTCCAGCTCAGGGTAATCTCCATCACTTCAGGTCTGGAAGCAGCTTTTTTCCAAGCTTTCATCTCCTCCTGTTCATGTTTGTGAGTGGACATTTTATGCACGGTCCCCATGGTAGTGGTGTATCTCCAGGTAGACTGCTGCTGCAGATCCAGCTTAATGTCAGGCTTGTCCCAGCTTAGTCACTAAAGAAAGAAAGCCTCTCGACTCCATGATTAAATTGAAAGATTCACTTTTACTAAGTTCAAGCAGTTACAGTGTAAACAAAGCTGGATCTGAATATTCCCACATAAAGCCTAAGGATTTCCCATCTTCCTAGCCGTTCCCCCTTGATCAGTGTATTCCCCCTTGATCAATAGTATTTACCTTTGGTGTTTTGGGAATGGTATTTTGAAGTTTGTCACCTCTTTGGTTCAGTTTCGCCTTCCATTCTCATAATTCTGTCCTTAATTGGCCGGTTCATTCTGGATTAACTACACTGGTTCCTGTCACCCTGCCATTCCCTCCCTCCCTCTGCCCATTCCCTACTTTCCCATCTTCCTCCCTCCTCCCCTGCGTTTTATGGCAAGATACCAGCAAAATGAGCAATGCTAAAGATGGCGGACCTGACAGTTAAGTGAATCTGGCTTCCCCATTGACTTTGCTTGTCAAAAGGTTGCAAAATATGATCATATAACCCCAAGACACTACAACTGTCATAAATACATGACAGTTGCCAAGTGTGAAAAGAAGGGACTAGGGGGAGACATGATAGGAATGTTCCAATATTTGAGGGATGGCCACAAAGAAGAGGGAGTCAACCTAATTCTTCAAAGCACCTGAAGGCAAAGCAAGAAGCAATGGCTGGAAACTAATCAAGGAGAGAAACAACTTGGAACTAAGGAAAAATGTTCTGACAGTTAGAACAATTAATCACTGGAATGACTTGCCTCCAGGCTAGATGTTTTTAAGAAGAGGCTGGACAACCATTTGTCTGAAATGATATAGGGTTTCCTGCCTGAGCAGGGTGTTGGACTAGAAGACCTCCAAGGTCCCTTCCAATTCTGTTATTCTGTTCTGTTGGAGATACATTTAACTGGTTCTGTTAATATGTAATTTTTCAAAGTGGCTTATTCTGAGGAAGAATGGATAATTATTCTTTTGTTATTAATCTGGTCTCTTTTTTTCAGGTGAATACACAGTGATGACAGCTCATTTTCATTTGAAGAGGAAAATTGGTTATTTTGTGATTCAGACCTATCTTCCTTGCATCATGACAGTCATTCTGTCTCAGGTGTCATTCTGGTTGAACAGAGAATCTGTTCCTGCAAGGACAGTTTTTGGTATGTAGTCAGTAATAATTTATTATTTCATATGCTAACATAGAATGATGTATTATCCTTTTCCCCTGTTTTTCTTTTAATAATCTTTTGTATATGATTGAAATTCATGAATGTATACATGTCTGTCCAATGCTGTTTTAGGTTCAGTCTACTCTACAATTTTCCAGGAAGTTGGAACGAGAATTAAAATATGAAAGGGGTCATATTTAAACCCATTATTTTTGCCAAGATGGGAGGAATGTATGTATTAGTATAGTTGCCCCTCTCAAATCAGCAAACATTCATGAACAATTAAAACCATTAAAAACAGTACAAAAATTAATTAAATACAGATAACAGCCAAGAGATATTACACTCCATTGGTGTCAATGATTTGTAGAAAATGCATCTTTAACATATTCAGAACTCTAGGCCTGGCCATATAGCCAGGTCTTCATGGCCTTTGGAAAGGCCAGCAGGTTTAAGGCCATCCTACTCTCTAAAGCAGTGGTCGCCAACCAGTGGGCCATGGCCCACTGGTGGGCCTCAAGAAAATTTTAGTGGGCCGCAGAGAAATCTCACCCCCAGAGCACTCCGCCCCAAGGCAATTAATCCAGGCTGCGCAGAAACACAAGGCTGCGCTGCCCACGTGGCCTGCAGAAACCCTCCCCGCCCACTCACTCCTTAGCCGGTAAACTTGCCTGCTAAATTTCTATTTTTCCTTTTTCCGACCATCATCTGTTCTGCTGTGCCAGGAGGTTTAGATTAGCTAGGAAGCAGGAAATGGTTGGATTTCTTGCTTTCTAGCTAGTCTTTAGATCTTCGGCTCAGCACAGCCGAACCTCCCTTAGGACTGAAGGTTCTATTATTCAGTGCAGACTCATGGCAAGCAAATTTTATGTGACAGACTGAGCTAGCCGATGGCAGATAGATAGATCACTGAATGATTCTGTGAGCAACTCAATCTGCCTGCCTGCTTTGCCTGATTTTGGGTAAAAGTTGCTCTCTTTTTTTATAAAAAATTCAATATTTACATACACGGTGTGTTGTGAGTTAATTTTGTGAGTTTGCTTGCTAGCAAATTTTATGAGTTTGCTTGCAATCAAATTTTATGTGACAGACTGAGCTCGCCAATGGCAGATAGATAGATCTCTGAATGAATCTGTGATTCTGTGAGTCACATGACCACCAAGCCACACCCACAAATTAGGCCACACCCACAGAACCGGTTAGTGGTCCCTGGGATTTAAAATTATGAGTTTGGTGGTCCCTGAGGTCCAAAAGGTTGGCGACCCCTGCTCTAAAGGGAGACTGTTCTGGTAAGCAGGCGCTGTAGAGTACAAATAAAATAGCAGACAAAAACCCAATGTACATTTTATACAATGAGATGAAATCTACCAGGACACGAGTCTCCCATAATTTCATAGCTTTCAACCTTCTCATATTCCACAAAGTTAACTGTATCCGTAGGTTGGAACCTAGTGATTATAATTTTTTAAAAGTTGGTGTTGTTTTAAAATGGGCGTTGTTTTTTATACATTGGCATTTATTGGATTCTTTTTCTCAGCACTGCTGGTAGAGCCACCTAGAATTAACAGAACATAAGATGGGCAACTATATTAGTCTGATTCGTGAATCAATAAATAAAATAGTTTCATTTTAATGAAAATTTATTGAAGCAAAATTCTGTGCAAAAAGACATCTGTGTCATCTTATCTTAATGAAGAATTAATACAGTGCACTTCAGGAAAAAAAAAATTAAAAAAATGAGTCATGCATCTGGAATCTATATAGGACTTCCAATCCTTAACAGACAACACAATCCTATGTTGCTTAACTTATTCAATTAACTTAATAAATTTCTTCCCTTTTGCCAATTTTGATTTAAAATAATATGATATAAATTCTGGTTTACAAGTTTATAAGTTACGCTTATATTCATTCATTCATTCACTCATCTTATGTGCCAAAGATAGAATATGGAACACAGAACAATAGGGTTGAAAGGGACCTGGGAGATCTTCAACCTCAGGCTCAAGCAAGAACCTTATATCTTTCTGGACAAATGCGTGTTGAATGTCTTCTTGAAAACCTCCAATGATGGTTCACACACAATTTCCGTGGATAGGACAGGACTGGACTGGACTGGACTAGAACAGCATGGAATAGCATGGCATGGCATTATTGGCCAAGTGTGATTGGACGCACAAGGAATTGGTCTCCAGTGCATAAGCTCTCACTGTACATACAAACAACAAGGTAGTATAATCATAAGATACTAATAGGGAAAGTTAGTAAAAAAGATAAGGATATTAACAACAATAACAACAATGCAATAATAACAACAAGAATGCAATAATATGTAACAGTGATGCCCATTGCCTTCGGGGCACTTGGTACCATGTCCAAGAATTTTATAAAATACATCAACAAATTGCAGCTTCCTGCAATAACACCAGCGGAACTGCAAAAAAAACTTGTGCTACTCGAACATCGTACATCTTAAGAAGATACTTGGTTGATACCTAGGACGCTGGCAGTAACCCGTATCAACCATTAGCACCAGTCAGTGGTATTTGTGATGCATTTTTGAATGTTCAGTTGACTGAGTTTCATGTTTATTGAATAAAGTATATAACAACAAAACAGTACAGCCATACAACATGGAAAAATATCCTTAGACATAAGATAGTACACTGATAATTAGATGTTCAGCAGAGTAATGGCACAAGGTCTTTGTGTCTAGTTGTTTTGACATGCAATGCTGTATAGCAGCGTCTTGAGGGTAGAAGTTGAAACATTTTATGTCCAGGATGTGAGGGATGTATAGATATTTTCTCAGCCCTCTTTCTGACCCATGCAGTATACAGAGTGTCAATGAAAGGCAGTCTGGTTAGGGTTGTGTTTTTTTTTTTTTTGGTAGTTCTAACTATTTGTTGAAGTCTATACCTGTCCTGTTTGGTTATACCAAACCAGACAGTTATAGAAGTACAAGTGACAGACTCAATAATTTCTCTGTAGAACTGTATCAGCAGTACCTGGGGCAGTCTGAACTTTCTGAGTTGACGCAGAAAGAACATTCTTTGTTGTGCCTTTTTGATGATGATTCTAATGTTAGGTGTCCATTTCAAATCCTGGGAGATTATAGAACACAGAAACCTGAAGGTCTCTACTGTTGATACCGTGTTGCCTAATATTGTAAGAGGTGGTAGAATAGGAGGGCTCCTCCTAAAATCCACTTTCAACTCTACAGATTTAAGTATGTTCAGCTCCAGATTGTTTCAGCTGCACTAGAGGGCCAGTTGTTCAATCTCCCTTCTGTATGTAGACTCATCACTGCCTTGAATGAGACCAAAGACCATTGTATCTTCGATAAACCTTTCCACTGATTAATTGTTCTCGCTGTCAGGAAATTTCTCCTTAATTCTACATCGTATCTCTCTTTGATTATCTTTCAGCAATTATTTCTTGTCCTGTCCTCAAGTTCTTTGGAGACTAGGTTGACTTTTCTGTGAACGCCCTCAAGCATGGAAGATTGCTATCATTCACCTCTACTCCTTCTTTTTGTTAGACTAGGCATACTTAGTTTCTGCAACCGTTCATTGCACAGTTTAGCCTCCAGACCCTGTATCATCTTTGTTGCTCTTCTTTGCACTCTTTCTAGGGTCTCAACATCTTTTCTGTATCATGATGATCAGACGTGAATGCAGTTTTCCAAGCATGGTGTCATCAGTGCAGTATGAAGCATTATTATCACTTTATGTGATCTTGAAACTATCCCTTTGTTCATGCATCTTAGGATTGCATTAGCAACACACTGGTGGTTCATCCTTCAGTGGTGATGTCAGATCATTAGAGTGATGCTATCATTCAACTGGGGGAAGGGGGAACCTCGAATGTAATTCTTTTTATAGCTCTGACAACTGCTATTTTATAACCTTTATCCTGGCACCTAAGCACCCTGAGATTTTCTCACCTTTTGGGGAATGTACAAGGGGGGAGAGCCATGTGGGTTGTTTCACTCTGAAAGCCGAAGGAAGATGACCCGGGAATGCTTGCTTATCTGGTTTTCAGGATGGCCGTTACAATAACATCTCCACACATGTGGATTGGCTGAATCCACATTGGACTGGAGGGGAGGGGTTTCTAGTGTCTTATTTCTAACTGTATTGCTGAGTGGATTTAGAGTCTTCTTTGCCTTTGTTCTGCTATCACTTCTGCTCAATAAAAGATTCCTTTTGAAATACCAAGAGGTTTTATTTTCTTGAGTGAGAAGGAGAGGCAGGACCTTACAGGTGGTCTATTAGGACACATATATAGCTCTCTCAGTCACTACTGTTGAGTCGTTTTAGCTTCTCAAAAGCCGCCTGGCACTCCATGTACCATTCTAACAGTCGACTGGGCTTTGGGTTCGATTCTCCCTTAGTCTTAGGAGGTTTGTAATAAGTAACGCAATATTTGCAAAACGCTGGAATAAATTGGCGGTAAAAATTAGCAAATCATAGAAAACTCTGCAATTGTTTTCTGGTGCGAGGGGGAGCCCAATCCAAAACGGCAGTAACCCAAATAGTCAAATTTCTCTTGGTGAAATTCACACTTGGATAATTTTGCATACAGTTCAGCTGCTTGAAGTTTTTTCAAAACTGACCGCACCAATTTCACATGCTCCTCCAAAGCCTCTGTATAGATAAGGATATCGTCAAGGTAAGCCAACATCCTCTTGTATAAATGTTCATGCAGCACCTCATTTATCAGCTACATGAATAGACAGGGGCCCCTTGCAGGCCAAACAGGAGAATGTTGGAAACACCCCAAAGGGCAATTGAATGCAGTTTTCCATTCATCTCCCTCCTTAATTCGAACTCAGTAGTACGTTTCTTTCAAATCAAGTTCAGTGAAAAATTTTCCTTTGGCAAGGTGAGCCACCATGTCCTTCATAAAGGGAAGTGGGTACATGTTTTCTACACAAATTATGTTAAGGTTATGGTAGTCAACACATAAGCAAAGAGACCCATCTTTCTTTTCTCGGAACAACACTGGGGCCGCCACTCGGGGCCTAGCAGGTTGGATGAAACCTCACTCAAGGTTCATATTGATAAACAACTGCAATTCCTCTAATTCCCGCTGTGTCATCAAATACAGTTTAGGCTCAGGAAGCTTCACCCCCAGCAGAATCTCAATGCTACAATCTGTAGGGCAATGAGGAGGGGAGTTTATGCAATTTTCGTGCCTATTGCTTCAGATCTTGTATAATGTCAGGTGAGGCTCCATTCAAAATCCAAGAAGGAAAACCTTAGACTCCATTGTTTTAAAGAAAAGGACTTTTACTGAAAATTGACATGGTAGCATCAGAAGAATACAAGATCTGAAGCAATAGGTGCGAAAATCGCATATAGAAAGTTATGCCAATGTTCCCACCCCCAATAGTTCAAACTGGCCATCCAATCTGAGATGTGTATAATGTCATGTGCAGCATCTTCAGGTAGTGTTTCAGACGGCTGGTGTGCCAGGACAGTTGACCTTGGCTTAGGCATATAAGGGGCTACACCTGCGCAGTAAGTAAGTAAGCATAGTCAAGAAACATCCCAAGTTTTACATTTCATCAACTCAAACCTCCAGCACTCTTCGCCCCACGAAGTCCAATTATTCTTCCCTCCCCCCATTTCTATGGCAGCCGGAAGGATAAGCAGAAGAATTCTTGGAGGCTGACAGGCTGGCTTACCCGATCCAATTCAAACAGGTCGATGAGTCCCTATTGGGAGGGGCCCATGCCACTCAACTGAACCAGTGAGGCTAGAGCTAGCGGATCACTGGAAAACAATTTGATTCATAGTGGCCCCCAAAATGACAGATGCAGTCATACTGGGACTCTTTTGGCTAGACAAGTGGGGCGTAACCATTTGGTGGCAGGGGGGCAGCTGCAGACTGAGGATATCAAAGAGATCTCAACCCCTTCCTCACCATCAAATAGAAGCACTGCCCACACAAGGAACCGTCCCAGAGGGCTCACCAAAACAACTGGCAGCCACCTCCAACAAAACCCCAGGGGCCAGATAGATCCGGAGAGAATATCAGGACCTCATGGAGGTATTCAGCAAGACTGAGTGTGACATCCAACATCCCCACCATGAGACAGACTGCGCCATAGAAATCATCCCCAGGGCAAAAATACCAAAGTCCAAAATGCATGCCATGACACCCCAGGAATGGAAGAAATGCGCAAATATATAGATAAAAATCTAGCAAGGGGGTTCATCGAGCCAGCCAAGCCACGAGTTTCAGCCCCACTCCTGTTCAAAGAAAAAAAATATGGGACTATGAGATTATGCATCAATTTTAGAAGCATCAACAGCCTGTGTGTACACAACCTATACCCCATCCCGCTCATGAAGGACATGCTATCTCACCTGGCCAAGGGAAAGGTATTTACCAAATTAGACTTCAGAGAGGGATACTACCAAGTCCAAATCAGGGAGGAGGGTGAATGGAAAACCGCATTCAACTGCCCCCTAGGGAGCTTCCAATTCAAAGTCATGCCTTTTGCACTACAGGAGCCACCAGCAGTGTTTATGCAGCTAATAAATGAGTGTTACATGAGCATCTCTATAAGGGAGTCATATTTTGATGACATTCTCATCTACACTGAGACCACGGACAGCCACATACCCCTAGTCCACCAGGTACTGAAAAAACTTCTAGTGGCAAACCTGAACATCAAGCTGTTGAAATGCAAGTTTCACCATGCACAGTTTAGACTACCTGGGCTACCGAGTCTCCACTGAGGGCAGAGAGATGGAACCAGCCAAAGTACAAATCGTCCTAGGCTGGCAACCCCCTCGCACCCTCAGACAACTATAAAGCTTCTTAGGGTTTGCAAACTTCTACTGGCAATTCATCCCCTCCTTCGCGAGGATTGCCAAACCCATGACTGACCTCCTAAAAACAGGGAGCCCTAAGGACGAAACCCCACCTGGGACAACCCCTACAGTGGAACCTATCCTGCCAAAAAGCATTTGAAACACTGAAGGAATTGTTTTCAAAAGAACCAGTGCTGAAGCATCCTGACCCCAAACAACCCTTCATCCTATCAAACGCCAGCGATGTGGCAGTGGGAGCAGTGCTACTCCAGAGAAATAACCAAGGGAGCCTGCAGCCCTGTGCCTACACTTCCCGCAAGCTCAAGGACACAGAGAGGCGGTGGGTTGCATGGGAAAAAGAAGCTTTCACAGTGAGATGGGCACTCCTAACCCGGCGCCACCTGTTGGAAGGGGGACAAAGGTCATTAGAAGTCTGGACCAACCATAAAAATCTGGAGACCCTTAGGACCCCATGAAAACTATTGCCCAAACAAGTCCGCTGAGCTCAATATTTCAACCGGTTCAACTTCGTTCTAAAGCACATCCCAGGGGGGAGGAACTTTCTTCCCACTTAATGGTAGGGGCCCATTTGTCCAGCCAAGCAAGACCCAATATGACTGATTCTGTCATTTTGGGAGCTATTACAAATCGTATAAGTTCGCAATGCCTTCCCATCTTTAGTTTGACAAGTTCTATAACTTGGGAGGCTGGGGTCCCACCAATTAAAGTTCCATCCACCTGTTCAAATAATTGGGTGTTTTAGGGATTTAGTTTTTATCCCTAATTGCTCAATGATTGGAAGTCCAATTAAGCACCTGGTACAGCCTGTATCTATTACCGCCTCTAATTCTCCTTGGTCCCCAGTCTCTGGCACTATCAGCTTCACTTTAACTGTAAAAGGGAGATGGCTGCACTCACCATCTTCGCTAGTCTCTCCTGGAGCAATTTCTTTAGCTGGAGGTTCCTCGCTTTCTTCTGTGGGGAGGGGAACCTCTACAACTTGCCGGGCAAATCGGCTCATACCCAGAGGCTTCTGTGGAGCCCTTCTGCCTCTTGGTAACTGTTGCTCACCATGGTTGTGGGATTGCTGTAGGAATCAGGCACTCAGAAGCCCAATGACCCGTTTGGCCACAATGGTAGCATTTGATGACTCCATTAGGCTGAGCTGGAGTTGGCTTAGGAGTTTTTGTCAGGCGACGTCTGGCCAGAGTTCTCCTTGCCAGCTTCTCTGATGAGGGCTTGCAGTTTGGGTGAATTTCCCTATCCAAAGCTATAGACATGGTATACCAGTCATGTAAGCGCTCTGGTAACTCTCGGATGCCATAGGCTTTTCTAACCTTCTGGTCAAAAGCTTTCTTGAAATAGTGGAGGAGGATTCTGTCAGGCCAATGTCCAAGGTTTCTAGCAACTCTCCTAAAGTCCCACACAAAGTCCTTTATGGTACATTGAATCCTCTTTATCTCTTAGTTTCAAAGTCAGCCTGTCCATCTCTGCACAGTCTATTTTTTTTATAACAACACCCTCCGATGGTACATTTTCCTGCTTCCAAAATTGTGTGTACGAGATCCTAGCAGCTGTTAAAATATGTAACATAATATGTCTTTTTTGTTATATTTCTCTGTTGTTATTCTAGTTGGGGTTCAATTTTCTGTTTTATTATTTCTTCTAACCACAGTGGAATTATATTCCAATATTTCTTGACTTCTGGACGTATTATATAGTCTGGGATGCCTGGTACAAATGGTTTAAGAATAAAAAGAAACTAAAATGGTAATTAGGCAAAGAATAGGAGATTATGTATATATCTATTGTGGAGAGAAGGGAAATATATGATGAAAATATATTATTTTGTAATAAGAATAAGGAAAGAAATATGCAATGGTAATGTAATAAGAATATATATAGAGAGAAACATGATAAGGAAATGTAAATGATGTCTTGACGCTGACATAATGATGTATATAATTTTATTTTATGTTTTTAAAATTTGAAAACTGAATAAAGTTTATTTTTAAAAAAAAGTCCTTTATGGGCTGATTTCCTTGTTTCATCACCTTTATTGTGGCTTTGTTCTCATTAACTCGGTCTGGTCTTTGAATCTGGCCAGGAGCAATTCGACGAATCCATCAGCATCATTTAATTCAGCAGCCCCCTCATTGTGCAGCTGGGCTACTCAGTCAGATGTGTCCCCTTCATTCATGCCCTCTGCAATTGCTGATACCAGTTTGCAATCTGATGCATATTGCTCCCCATATTGGTCGAGATGAGGCCAGCTGAGGAAGTAAGCCAAACTCAGCTGAGGAAGTAAGCCAGCTTTCCAGGGGTTCCATCAAACATCGCCCTAAATTGAGGAGGCAGTGGCCTGGCTGGAGGTACAAGCTGATCAGCTGGTGGAATCGCCAAAGCAGCTGATGGTTGGGCAGGGACCTGTTGCTGCGCTGCGGCTGGCTGTGGGACAGCAGTTGGTGACTGGACAGGGGTCTGCTGGCTGCGCTTGCTGTTGGGGATGCTGGAGCTGGCTGTGGAAATGGACCCCAATGTTGCGCCAGGATGGGTGGGGCAATTTGGCCCCATTGCTGTGCTGGGACAGGTGGGGCAAATGGTGACAGTGTCCACTGGTATTGTACCCAGCCCTGTCCGGGTAGAAGCCCCAGCCAAGAGGGATGCATTCGGCAGGAGGCAGCATAAAGGTGGGTTGGCGAGTTGCGGTAATTGGAGGTTACAGCATCCCAAGCACAGGCAGTATCTGCTGTCTCCCTCCTGCAGCTTGGGCTGGGTTGCCGAGCCAATCCCTGTGTCATCTCTGGCTGAGTAAAAGGATGCCAATGCAATGCTGGTTCCACTAACAGGTCCTGGATCAGGAAAGGTGAACATAGGTTGTGTTAGGCTCTGTCTCAGTTGAGCTGGTTGGGTCCGCAGGACATAACTTCCCACTTCAAGCCACTCAAAATGCTCTGGGAGACCTGTCAAAGATTAGCTCTGGAAGAAGGCAGCAGGTTCCTGTCCCGGGAGTTGTCGGACCCTAAGGTTCTCAGTTCTCTCCATCCTGGACCATGGGCTGGTTTCACTGGGCTGGAATCTAGGCGGTACTCAGGTGGTCTTTCCTCGGGTCCCATCTTGGGAGTTGGATCAGACCGGCAATTTTTCCAGGAATCTGTTTCCTTGGGTCGAGTTCTTAGTCTTCGTTCCATTTTTGCAGCCTCAATAGCTCACACTACTTCTTCAGAGGGAGAATACTGGGTCTCAAAAATTTCCTCGGTGTTCGTTCCTATGGCTCCCTCTTCGATCTCCTCTTTCTCATCCATCTTCCCTGAGTCTTCGCACCACCCAGCTGGCAGGTTGGTGCTTGGGGCTCAGGACCCCGGATAAACCCCCTGCATTGGGGTGCTGCTGCTGAATTAGGGATTTGGGTTAATGTAAGTGTTGCAGAGAAACCAACACCAAAACTCTGAGACAGGCATTTTCTCAAAGTTCTATTTTACTAGAGTTGTCATACTGGTACATCTGGGAAAACCCGAATCCGAGAGTTCGGGGTTTTCCAACAATAATTCAAAATCACAAACCCATCCCCTGCACCCATAAGTCCATCACATGGTCCAATCACCAACCGTCCCAACTTGAAACATCCCTTCTACCACTCCTCATCTAGGTGCAGGAAAGATATGACCTTGATTGAAAGAAAGAATGATATTATGTCTAATTACATACGTTCTACAAAGTCTCCCCTCAATTTCCAAGGCACAGAAATGCAGCATGGAAGCTTCTGCTGCTAATAAGGCTTCCAAAGCTAACACCAACATCACAACAATCCTAAGCACGCAGCCAAGACAACGCAGGAGTAGCTTAGGGACAGCTGTCTGAATGTTGTGGCCCAACCAGAACCCTGACTTGAACTTCTCTGGAGGGACCTGAAAATGGCTGTCCACTGACAGTCACCATCCAACCTGGCAGCTTGGGAGGATTTGCAAGGAAGAATGGCAGAAAAATCCCCCAATCCAGGTGTGTAAAGCTTGTCGAGTCATACCCAAAAAGATTTGAGGCTGTAACTGCTGCCAAGGATGCTTCAACAAATACTGAGTGTAGAAGGGTCTGAATACTTATGTCAATGTGATATTTCAGTTTTTTCTTTTTAATAAATGTACAGACATTTCTAAAATTCTGTTTTCACTTTGTCGTTATGGGGTACTGAGTGTAGATTAATGAGAAAAAAATGAATTTCAACAACTGTAGAATCAGGCTGTAGCATAACAAAATTGACAAAAGTGAAGGGGGTCTGAATACTTTCTAAGTGCACAGTGTTTTTTCTGCTGGTAGTATGTCATTCTTTTTTCCTTTTATTTTATTCATTATTGTTAGGGATATACACCCTAGCAGAACCTGCACGGCAGTCAGGCAGTCAGGCAAATATGTGAGACAAACGTATTTGTAGCTTACACTCAGTAAAACAGATACATTGTGCTAGTTAAATAGTTTATTCCAGTAATAGTTATAGCATAGTCAAACAGTCCATATATCATACACTAGTTCAGTCCGTCCGGGGATTAATCAGTTGCAAAGTCCAGTGTCGAAAAAGAGATCAGTAAACTTACAATATCAGTCCAGTAATATATCTCTTCGCAGTAGAGATATAAAGAAGTAAAACCTCCTTTCTTCCTTCAGCAACAGCAAAGAACACACAGTTAACAATCCATCATCGTCAGCAAGCAATCCAGTAAGCCAGCAATCAATCAAGTTCTCTTGCTCCCTCTTATGGCGATTTTACAACCGCACCCAAAATTACATGCTTTGGAGTTAAAGTGACACACACATAAACTCACTATCATAGTTTATATATATTATTTTACCCAAACTACGTTAGGTAACCTATGTTATTCCTAACATTTATCATTTAATTATTTTAGTTAAAGGACACTTGAAAGAAAACTGAAAACTAATCTGGATATATTACTAACAGAATAACAAACCTTGGATGTCTTCTAATCCAACTGCCTGCTCAAGTGGGAGACCCTATCCCTTTCCAGAAACGTGGCTGTCTGGTCTTTTCTTAAAAGACTCCAGTGACAGAGCACCCACAATTTTTGAAGACAAGCCATTCTACTGGCTAATTGTCTTCACTTTTATGAAATTTCTCCTTAACTCTGGGTAACTTCTCTAGTTTCCATCAATTGTTTCTTGTCTTGTCATCTTCTGGTGCTTTGGAAAATAGGTTGACTCCCTTTTCTTTGTGGCATCCCCTCAAATATTAGAACACTGCTATAATTGTCCCCCGCAATCCTTTTCTCTACAGTAGACTAGACATACCCAATTCCTTCAACATTCAAGGTCCCTTCCAATTCTATCATTCTGTAAAACTGGAGACAGTATTCTAAGGGTAGTCTTACTAAAGCTTTATAAAGTGGTATTAATGTTATACATGCTCTTGATTCTACCCCTCTTGTTCATGCAAACTAGGATTGCATTGGCTTTTTGGCTCTTATCTTGAGACCATCTTCTGGGGATGATGACTATTCTAGCCAGCTTGGTGTCATCTGCAAATTGGATGAGTTCCCTTCTATTCACTCATCTAAATCTGTTGTAGCTTGCCAGGGTTGGCAGCAGTCTCAGAACAGTGATGAGGTTCGGGAGGAACTTGGGCTAGTCCTGGAGTCTGGGGAAGGCTCTGATGGGTGCTCTGTGTCGGAGGCAGAGTGGGGACCGTCCGAGTCAGAGATACGGGGAAGAAGAACAGCTGGAGCCTGTTCCAGATGCATGTCAGGAGAAGGGAACAACTAAGGAACAGGGGTTGACTCAGAAGAAAAGACACAAGTGGACACTGAATGGTCCCTCCCGTAGGGGACAAATAGGAGCAAAAGGGGAGGGGTGTTTGCGGAAGGCAATTAGTTGGCTTACTATTGTGAAGATTTGCTTATCTGAGTTCGTGCCTCAGAGACTCCGTGCCAAGTATTTCCTTTTACAGCATTGCAACTGGAAGCTCTAGGCCTGGCAACTATCCAAGGACTGATAAGGTCTGTTTGTGCAATTAAACCTTTGCCAGAACTTTTCTGGGTGTGAATGTCAGGAATTCACATTAACCAAATAAAAAAGGGTGTTGGTTTTTTTTGGAACAAGGAGTCTGTTGCATGATTCTGTTCAGACTGGGTCAGAATAAAATCATTTATGAAAATATTAAAGAGTACTACACCTAAAACAAAACCATGCAATGCCCTACTGCTTACTTTCATCCATGTAGATGCAATTCCATTAACGGCTCCATGTTGAGTGTGGTTTGTCAGCCAGTTGCAAATCCATCTGTTCATAGATCTATTGCTTGTTTATCTTTTCAAAGATCTTCCTGATTCAGTGGTTCTGAGATCACATCTGCCATTTCCTTCAGAACTCTGGGATGTAATCTGTCAGGTTAATGGATTTGAACTCATGTAGAGTGGACAGGTGTTCAATTTGGATATAATCTTCTTACTTAGATGGCAGTTTCTCATTTTGTAGGTTGAGCCTCAGGATGGCTAGAGTTGCCTCGAGACCAGTGGTGTCAAACTCGATTTCATTGAGGGCTGCATCAGGGTTTTATTTAACCTCAGAGGGCTGGAGTGGGTGTCGCCAGGATGGGTGTGGCCAGCTCAACGTCACTCATGTCAGGGGCGCCTGTGGTTGGCCTGAGTGCTCAGCCAGAGAAAGCAAACTTCGGAGCTCCATTTTTGGCTGCGACAGCTTCCTGCAATCCTCTGCCAGTGGAAACGGAGCTCAAGAGAGCTCTGTTTTTGCTGGCAGAAGCACCATGGGCCAGTCCTTTGCTGTTACCAGGGTGGCCCTGTGGGCCAGATCTAAGCACCCTGCATGCCGGATCTGGCTCCCAAGCCTTGAGTTTGACACCCCTGCTCTCGGCCCTTTACTTTGTATCCAAGTAATTCATTTTGTTTACATTTAATATATGTGTAATTTGGGTCTTCTATGGGCATAAGCTCATACATGGAACGTATTTTACAAATCAGAACAGTGTCATTCTCTTTTTCCATAGCTATGTTTCTTTTTGCTAGTTCATGTAACGATTAAAATTTTAAAAGTTTATAAATGTTTGAAATATAGAAGGTTTAACCACAGAATTAGAAAACAAATCTAATCCGTGTTAAAAGTGATTCTAGGGCAAATATGAAAAGAAGAGGTGAGAGAAGGCAGCCCTGTCTAACACCTTTTTCTATATTTATTGGACCTGTTTGTTCACCATTAATTAGTATATTAGCCTGTTGTGTATTGTAAATTGTTGTTATAATGTTTTCGAATTTGATGCCAAGACTCATATTGTAAATTTTTTGAATTAAAAAGTGCCAATTTAAGTTGTCAAATGCTTTCTCAGCATCTAAAAATATGAGTGCGGATTGTTTCTCCGGATGGGCTTCATAGTATTCTAGGACATCGATAACGGTTCTTAAATTGTTCTTTATTTGTCGGGACGGAAGAAATCCATTTTGATCTTCATGGATATGTGGATTTAAAGCTTGTTTAACTCTATTAGCTATGATAGAAGTAAATAATTTATAGTCGGCATTTAAAAGTGAAATCAGTCTATAGTTGTTAATATATCTATGATCTGCATCCTCCTTCGGGATTAGCGAAATCAGCACCCCCCTCCACGAGTCCGGCATCTTGGCTGCCAGAAGTACCTCGTTAAACACTTCCAGTATCAGTGGTCCTACTAGTTCCATTATTGCTTTGTATAGTTCTGCCGGAATCCCATCTGGTCCTGGAGATTTGTTATTACTTTGATTCTCCATTGCTGACTTCAATTCAGACCATGTAATATCTTTATTCAATAATTCTATCCATTCCTCTCCAATTACCTTATCATTCGTCTCCTCTAAATAAGTTCTTATTTTATCTTCATTAACTTCCTCCTTTTTTTATAATCTTTGAAGATAATTGTAAATGATATCTTTTTTCTTCTCTATCTCATGTTGTAAGACGCCTTTCTCATCCATTAGTTGATGTATCAATATCTTTTCTTTCACTTTTTTAAGTTTATGGGATAACCATCTTCCTGGTTTATTTGCATACTCAAAATAAGTTTGTTTGGACCTTTTCAAATTAACTTCTGTTTTATCTTGTTCAAGTAACTTCAATTTATGTTTAATTGTTATTAACTGATTTTGTATTCTCTGGTTTTTAGGGGTTTCTTGTAGTTGTATTTCTAATTCTTTAATTTGTTGTTGGAATTTATTTTGTTGGGCATGTATTCTTTTATTTCTCATGGCGTTATAAGAGATTGTTGTTCCTCTTATAATTGCCTTCATTGTATCCCAAATATTTTGTTTCGTGGTTGCTTCATTATTATTTTCTTTTAAAAAAATAATTTAATTCCTCTTTCAGCTTATTAAAATTCTGAAATTAAAGGAGTGAGGGTCAAAATGAGAAGAATATAAACTACAAGCGTTTGCTGACGATATGGTTTTCTTTTTGGAGGAACCTATGGAAAAAGGATAGAATCTAATAAAAGAATTAGAACGATTTGGCGCAGTGGCAGGATTAAAAATTAATAGAAAAAAGATGAAATTAATGACCAAAAACTTAACAGAAAACCAGAAGGAAGAATTAGAAGCAATGATGGGGATACAGGTAACAAAAAGGGTCAAATATTTAGGAATATGGTTAACACCACAAGGTAAATCACTCAAAGAGAACAATTATGATAAATTACTTCAACAAACAAAGAAAGATTTAGAATCCTGGAATAAGCTGCAGCTCTCCCTATTGGGCAGGATTACCTCGATTAAAATGAACATATTACCAAAATTTCTTTATTTATTCCAGACAATTCCAATTAAGTTGCCAAAAATTTTTTTCGAAGAATTAAATAAGATTACACTTAAATTTATTTGGCAGGGGGAAAAAGCCAGGATCAATGTAAAGGCCTTACAAGATGCGAAAAGTAGAGAGGGTCTAGCTCTTCCAAATTGGGAATTATATTATTCGGCAGCTATCTTATTATGGTTAAAAGACTGGGTGAACCTACTTAATAAAAGAATTTTAGCATTAGAAGGGCATGACCTCCAGAGAGGGTGGCATGCCTTCTTATGGGAAGTGGGGAAACCCAAGCAGTCTTATTTTCACAGACACCTTATTAGGGACTCATTATTAATTAATTGGAAAAAAATATGTAAAAAACACTATCTAAAAATTCCGATCTGGCTATCAACAATGGAGGCAATGGTACATCCCAATAATTTGGACATAACAAAAATGATTAAATACAAAGATTTATTAGATCCGCAAGGAAAATTAAAAACTCGACAAGAATTACAGGAACAGGGATTTAAAATTGATCAGTGGTTATATATTCAAATTCAAAGCAGATACAAACAAGACATTAAAGACTTTGGAATTTATAACAAACTGCAGTATTTAGATAAAATTTTATTAGGATCAAACAAAAAGAACATATCTAAATTCTATAAATATTTACTGGAAGTAGAATTAGAACAAGAGATAGTCAAAGGGAACATGATAGCCTGGAGCAGGAATGTCGGAAGAAGTATTACATTACCAGAATGGGAAAAGATTTGGAACAGAAATATCAAGATTACAAAATCGGCAGCGTATAAAGAAAATACATATAAAATGTTTTATAGATGGCACTTGCCCCCTTCGAGGTTGGCAAAAATGAACCCTAACACGAGTCCAAAATGCTGGAAATGTAAAAGCATAGAAGGAACCTTTTTTCACATGTGGTGGTCCTGCAAGGAAACCCAGAAATATTGGCAAAAAATCAGAAAATGGTTGGAGGAGATAACCAAAGAACAAATCGAATACAAACCAGAGTTCTTCCTACTAGGGATCTCTGACAAACATTTATCCAAAAAGATGAAATATGTAACAATTCATATTTTAACTGCGGCCAGATTAGCGTTCGCTCAGTGTTGGAAATCATCTTATACACCTACAGATCAAATGGTTATCCAGAAAATATGTGATTGTGCAGAAATGGACAAATTAACTATAGCACTTAAAAATAAAGAGCCTTCAACATTTTACGATAATTGGAACTCTTGGTATAATTGGTTAATCCAGAGATAAACTGCTTAAAAGACAATGGGTAATTTAAGCATAGATATCGATAAGATGGGCGTATTCAAATTAAGTTAGGAGAATTGGATCTTGCAGACTGTCAAAAAGGATATTGTCTGCTTTTAAATGTATTCTTTTCATTTCTTTTTCTCTTTCTTTGTTTCTTCCTTTCTTTTATATCTCTCCTCTTCTTTTTCCGGTTCGTAAGGCCGAGTGTTGTTGTTGTTTTCTTTGTGTATGTAATGTCGATATGTTTTTAATTGTAAATTTAATAAAATTTATTTTTTTAAAAAAAGAAAACAAATCTAATTTAAAATTCTAAAAATGCATTTAAAAATGTAAAAGTATGCATTTTAACATGCATTTGTTTTTGCAGGAACGCTGGCTGCTTTCTAGGAGATGCTTTGCTCTTAGCCTTCTACTCCCTGACTTGAAAATTTATCCCTTTCCCTTGTGTCTAGAAGTGTTTTGTCCTTACCCCTTTTCCCCCTGCCTTCTTGTCCTTTGGCAGCCTGCCACTACCAGGAACAACATGCTACTCTGGGCACTCCATTGCCACTTTGTTCTGCACCATAACTGCTCAGTTGGTCCTCTGCACTGCTATCAGCCACTGGCCTGCTGCCACCAGCTCCATTTTACCACTGCTCAGCTGGCCTCCAGCTGTCTCAGTGCCTATTCTGGAATCTCTGGGCCCCTGGGCTGGGTTGCTGGGCTGCAGGGCCACCTTTCAGCAGGGCCACCAGGCTGCCTCTCCCTCTCCTAACTGGGCTGCCTCTCTGCCTCTCAGCAGTGCCCTTGGTCCGTTACTCAGTTAGGCCCCTGGCCACCCCTCAGCTGGGACATCCTTATACTATATAAGGCACTTCTTTAGCAACATGCAGAATAGGCTGCTTTTGGATTTGTTCTTGGATTCCATAATGGCGAGAATCTTTTAGCTAAGGAAAAAGCAAGTATATAAATAAATTGCTGAAAACTTACCTGATTGTAGTTTTTTCCGTGTCAAGATACTCATGTGAATTGAATTTGAGACTTTTCCAGATCTGCAAACCAAAACTTTTTTGAAATCTGTAGATTTCTTAATTTACGGCAGCATTCTAATAATTGTCAGTGATCCTGTTTTCTTTAAGGTACATTGATCCTGCTCCTCTTCCCATCTTCTCATTTTCTAACAGTCTATCTGCAATTTTAATCTAGAGCTGAATATATGTTAGGGGGACATCATATTGAGTTAGCCTCCAGATTCCTTAAACAAACCCTGATAATTTTTCTCCGCAAGATTTTTGGTTTACAAAGAAATGACATTTAAAAATTAATATATAATTTTGGGCGGGGGGGAATAACTCACAGATATTTCAGCTAGATTTTAAGCTTCAGTGAGAAGGATTGGCAGATAAAAAGGTGATATCCAGAAGATATTCTTGGATTCCTGTCATATGGTTATTCTACCATAATAAAGCTGTACTGTTTCATTAGCATGCCATCCTGTTCTGATACATTTATAGATAGTCTCCAAATATTTTAACAAATATTAATTTAAACACCAGATATAAAGTGATGGGCTTCTTTTATTTCAAAAAATAAGATTTTTTTTTCATTTCATAGTTACTTTGGAACAGAACCTGTCAATGTTTTGTTCTCAACAAAAACATTTCAAATTAAAAGTAGAACTCACAAATTTCCTTCCATCCAATGAACTAATAACATGCATCCAATAATGCATGTTATTCGTTCACATGTTATGCAGTATACCAGGCAAATGTCTGAGTTTTGTACTCTTCAATCAGTTCTATAACATTAGCAACTCAAGAGTCTACAATACATCTTAGAGAAAATATCTGTAAAAATGTGATCTCAAACAAATGCATTAAGCACATCTGCAGTGGGAGGTGAAAGATGTCTAGATGGCAGCCATGTGATTTAAAGTCACTCTTTTTTAATCCATGTCACAATGCCTATAAAAAGAGTTGAGGCTTTGATTGCAGAGTTGCAGCTGTCATGTTGACTTTTTGGGGTACAAGATCGTTAAAATAATAAATCACAAACATTATGTAATTTCATAGA
This sequence comes from Notechis scutatus, assembly GCF_900518725.1. Next base: position 3,903,798 of record NW_020716689.1, read on the forward strand.
TATCATTGAACTTAATTGTAATTTCTGCACTTTGGTTTTTTTCAGTTTAATTTTCTATCTTGCCCCTTAATTGTCTTTAGTTCTGGTGCTAAACTTTCCATGCATTTTGCATTACCTTGACCCAAGTTCATTCTTCTTTTTCTACCCTGCAGGAGTAACAACAGTGCTAACAATGACAACGCTAAGCATCAGTGCTCGTAATTCCCTGCCTAAAGTAGCTTATGCCACAGCTATGGATTGGTTTATTGCTGTTTGTTATGCATTTGTGTTCTCTGCCTTGATAGAATTTGCCACTGTAAATTATTTTACAAAAAGAGGATGGGCGTGGGATGGAAAAAGCATAGTCAATGATAAGGTGAGTGATCAAAAATATGTATAAGGTTTCTTCCAATTTGAAAAAAAATAAATTTAACACCATCTCTGTTGATAGTTTTCCATTACTGAAAAATAATTAAAGTCTTAAACCAATATAAAGATAGGATATGTTAAACAATAATGATTATGAAAAGAAGCAGAGAATTGGGTTTGCATTTCAGCAGAAATTAAACAGCTCATATGGAACCTTTCTCTACCTGTTTCATTTTAAAGAAACAAATATTATCCCAAGGCTGTCCATAAATTAAATCATAGCCAATTTATGTTTGTTTAATTTCCTTCAAACCTTCAACTGCATTTCATTATCTTCAACGATTTTTATACAGAAATTAGTGGAACCAATGATACTTTGCTAAAAGAATTTTAACTATATTGAGCAAAAGAAATGAATAGCTGTCATAGATCTTTTTTATGTAATTGTACAGATTCTCATTTGACTAAAGCAAATGGTTTATTTTAAAAATGGCTTCCATTTTCAGAGATGTTTGATATTAGTAGAGGAATTTTGTGTTTAAGATATATAAATATAATCCCTAAAAGGCATTTAATAGCAATAATGATAATAAATCTAGGTTTAATAAATAAAACCTTTTTATTTATCAATAAGAGTTTTTTAATAAAAAAAAATAAAACAGCTGGTTCTATTGATCCATCTGAACCAAAACATGTTTTTCAGTTGGAAGTAGAATGAAAAAGGCCTATTTTGTTCAGGGATATGAACCAAAATGTTGTTGCTCTGGGAGAAGAGGTTCTAGTGATGGATATGAATGGAAAAAAACCAAGGATAAGGACTTTGACATGTTATCCTAGAGTGAAGAAGTCAGTGACAAAGGAAGTGTTGATACACAGATTGTATAGAGGAGAAAATAAGAGTGATGTGATGTCCACCAGCCGTGCCCTGCTCACCCAATAAAATCTCTCTGGAAACCCACTTGCTTTAACCAAAACCTTGAACAAACCAAAACTTCTGGGTTTTGTTTCTTCAGATCTATGGCAGACTCAAAATAAAGTAAAAACAAACTAGACTTCTAAGATCCCCAAAAGGGCATTTTCAATTATTTATTTTTTAAAAAAAATCTTCTTAAAAAAAATCTTATTTTAAAATAAAAATTATTTTTAGTGCTAAAATGGTTATGCTGTTTTGGAAAAAAAATGATTTTTGCTTCTACAAATTCTATTGTCTGCACAAGGAACTTGAAAAAATGAAAAAAAAGCTATTTATCAATTTCATAGCAATAAGAAGACAGAAGCATTCTTAACATGCTAGTAAAACCAAAGTTGAGATGGAGTTCAAGTGAATATACTTTAAACTGCAATTCAAGTAAAAGTATGGAATAATTGTGAGGGAAAGCATGAAAGAGAAGTGTCAACATTCCAAATAATGCACCCATTGAAAGCAGAATTCTGAGACAGGTATGTTCCTCAAAGAACAATTCACTGGATACATCATATTGGCACAATTTATGAAAACCGACTCTGAAGGTTCCCGCGGTTTTCAGCTAATTAAAAGTTCCCCCTTTTCCCCCAAGTCACCAGTCACATTGTCCAATAGCAGTGCTGACAGGTTGTCTGGTTACTTCACTCCTCCACTTCTCAACCACCTGTTGGAATGGCTTTGGTTTCCACAGGAAAGTATTTGACAGCCAAGCCGAGCTATCTAAAATTCCCCCCGCCCCTTCTCCCTTTAGCTTTGTGGCAACCATGAAGCCTCAAAGATGGCCTCGGCCAGGCTTGCTTCAGGGTTGACAAGAAGAGGAAAATGGAACCTCTAAGTTTGGGGTTTTTTTGTCATTTACCTGCTAATTTATAGATATCAGAGCACTGGTGCCCTTTTTTGGGGTGGGAAATTCCATGTCACTAACCTGTGGCTTATAAACTACACAGTCAAAAATAGAAGGGGAAAAAGAAGTACCCAAGGACTAATTCTGACTTTTCATGAATCTGTGACATTAATTGTCACATGCCTGTTTTTGAATTATTCAGATAGCTCAATTCCAGTTTAGTTGATGGTCTGTCCATTCTTCCTCACAACCAATTTGTTTCAAGGGCTTTTAGTAGAAAGGCTCCAGAAAGTAATAAGCAAAAAAGAACAGATGATATTTATTCTGCCATTCCTCCTAAAGAGCTTTGATCAGCCTTGGAAAACTATATAGGTTCAGTGGGACTATCAGGAAATTCTAGAGCTGGGAAATTGAAAAAACATCCCGGAACAAAGCAATTCCAACTACTTCCATATTCTGCTGTTCTTAATAGTGAAGAACACAGTATAAGAAAGAACTGTATTTCTCATCACTGCCGTTGCTGGTTACCTTGACTATGTAATATGCATTACAGATCTTCTAACTTACTTCTTTTCTTGATGTATGGCACAAATAATGCAGATTGCATAATAATAACAGTTTATGATACTTTCTACATCTCTAGATACTGCAGAATAATTTGTTTTATAAAATAATAAATAAAAATATTCTGCCCACTTGCATGTGTTGGTTTACATTGAAGCATAGACACAGAAGCTTCCAGTTTATAGCATGAAAACAGCACTGCTCCATCACAGTGAAGAAAATAATCATGTCACCATTGAAGATTCACACATAGGATACACATGGCCTTAGCCAAAAGTCAGAGAAGCTTTCTACAACGGCAGTATCATAGTCAGTGAAGTCAATCTGAGGCACAATATTGGGAATTGAAGGAAGTAGATAGTATTACGTCTGTTGGTGCAGAAAAGTTTGAATATATTTAATAATATCTTATTATCCTCTTATTATATTTTAACAGAAAAAGGAAAAGGCCTCAGTCATTAAGAAAAACAATGCCTATGCAGTGGCCGTTGCCAATTATGGACCAAACATCACAAAGGATTCTGTTCTCCCCACCATCTCCAAGAGTGCTACCACTACTTCAGAACCCCACAAAGCCAAACCTGAAACCAAACCACAAGAAGCAAAGAAAACCTTTAACAGTGTTAGCAAAATTGATAGAATGTCCAGGATAGTATTTCCAGTTTTATTTGGCACATTCAATTTGGTGTATTGGGCCACCTATCTAAACAGGGAACCTGTCTTGCATGGGTTTGCACCCTCACACTAAAACCTTAACTTTATGCTGAGGGCATGTAACATCATTACGGTCAAGTTGTTTTCCTATGTACAGTATGACTAATAACTGCTAATCAGTGAACTAATATGTACAGGATATATATAAGTGTCATATTTGTTTATCTCCAAAGGAGGTGCACAGAGTTTAGTCATGGGATCTGTAAGCAGATGGCACCCATGGCAAATACATTCTGCTCTCCTATCTATGTGAGCTCCTAAATTTGGATTTAACTCTGCTGAATTATATCCATACAAACCATCTATGATCCTATGTAACTATTTAGTAACGCTATTTTTTTAATTTAAAGTTTAAGATATTTTTCTATGAGACAACTGATTCTACTTTAATGCAAAGAAGCTATCATTTAAAAAGAGAAGGATTTTTTTTTAAAAAAAGAGTAATCTTAGTAATTTCTTATGGTATCAGTGCCCATGTAAATATTATAGATATGTGGTGAGCATAAAGTACTCTCTTGTTAGCAATCATTAAGAATGCAAGTTATGCATAAAAGATTCAGAAATGGCAGGGATAATAATTTCTTTTAATCAAGTTTTGAAGTTGCTAATTATCGGCTTATCCTACCGTGTGATCAGTCTGTTGATAAAGAAAAGTGTTACACTTGGAGATTCCTTCCAACAATGCGAGGAAATAATTGAATCCATACCCATTGCAGAAGATGTTAACAACATGCAGAAACAAAATGAGACACAAAACTAAACAACTAAGCATGTGTTGTTGGTTCCTGGTTAGTTATATTAATTCAGTAATTTGTTTTAGTTATTTCCCTTCTGTCTCCAGTGCATTCTGGATCAAGTGACTTCTACTGAATCATGATTTAAAAGCTGAAATAGGCAAATTGTGCAGAATTCAAAAAGAAACAGTATTGATTAATAAGACAACCTCCATAACATTCAAATCACTGTTTTTGTAGATTGCTTCATGTCAAATCTTCTTGTGGCCCTTTTGGTTCTAAGATATGTAGTTTATTACAGACAATAAATATTTTTATACCAACTGGGACATTGAAGTTGGAAGCCTATGTTTTAAGTCTGCAAGTCCCAGTTGAGGCTGACAGAATTTAACCCAACAGGAAGACTCATTTCTTCCCAGAGAGATAACTTGCTATTAGAAATAGAAAAAGCTATTGAAAAATAGAACAGCAATATATGCCGATAGCTTCAGACATCACTGCTGAAATTCATGGATATTTTTGAACATTAACATGAAGATTTACTGTGGCTTGGAAAGAGGTTCCTTGTCTGATGAATTTAACTATTTAACTTCCAAACAAAACTTCTCTCTTCCTGTCCTGTAGAATTACTTTTGAATTACTTCATCCAATTTTTTCTGTTCCCTTCATTCTGTTTCTATGCCTTTTCATTTTTTTTCTTATTGCTTCATGAAGGAGAGAGATAGGAATATGTGTGTGTGTGTGTGTGTGTGTACTTGCATATTTCTCTTTATAACAAAGATTAGAGTTTGAACATGGTTGATATGTACTGGTTCGTATCAATAACTTGGTTCCTGCTTGCTGCCCCATTAACTTTCATTGTAGAAAGCTGGCCAGGATAAATGATATGGCTGGCCATAGTACCAAATTTCTATCTTACAGGGATCCTGCATTTTGGATGCCTTAAGTTAGCTCATTTGAGGTACATTGATTAAAAATTGTTGCCCTATGATGCATATTGAAGATTACAAATAATCAGACACAAGCGGTTTAACAGTTTAACAATTCACACAAAGAGGAGAAACTGGCATTGTATGGTATACTGTATTTTTCTAACTACCCTACATTTGGGGGAGGATCTTCTTAAATTCATATTTCAGGTAAATATGATCCTTCAAATAAGCCATTCAGTATTAAGGATACAGTAGTAGTAGTAAGGTAAGGTCAGTTTTCATTTTATTATTTGAAATAACTAGAAAAATATTTGTTTTCAATTGTTATATTTCTGAATTTTTGAAATGAGCAGCCTTAGAAATCATTTGCATTGATTGCTGTGCATATGACAATTTGCCACTAATAGTATTAAGTGACTTCACTAATAAGCCTAAAACTGGATCCAAAGGTTGGTGCCAAAGGATGGATAAAAACATTCATTTCCATATGATGAAGTTACCTTTTGCTCATGGAAAAGCTATTTTCAGTCTCTAGGGTATTGCATGAGAAATGTGCAATTCAATCCAAAGATGTTCTTCCATTTATGCAACCTCCTTCTGCATGATCTTGCTCAAACAGAAGCATAAAAACAGAAGCATAAAATCACATTAGTAAGTGCTTGAACAAGCAGTTTGTAGATCAGCCTAAAAATCATTTTCTTTCTGTATACTTGTTCCTTGGAGTCTGTTCAAGACTATGTTTTGTAACCATGGTTTGATATCTGTAATATTAACCCATTCAACTATTCAATAATGGAAAAACTTCTGACACTTTTTTAAGATTCCTATAAGAAGTTCTAGAAAGTAGATAGAAAAAGAAACTTGATCAGTCAATAGGTTTGATCATGGATAATTTGCTTATAATGCCATGAGAAGCAACATTTTACATTTTTACATATGGGTATATGACTTTACCTAGAAGTAAACTACATATAGTAGACAGTCACAAGACAACTTTGAGTATAAAATCCATCTTGTGAATTTCCATTTTTATAACTTTCAAAAGAAATGCTAAGTACCTAAAATATACAGTACCTTTGGATACTATTCAGGGAATTAAATACATTGGTAACATAAGATTTTTGTGCATTTTTTTTCCAAAGTAAAGTCTCCATTAATTCTGTTCTAAAAGACTTCCTTCATATTATTTGTTTTTCACTATAAAGATAGGAAACAATGCACTTCAATGTTGGTTCCAAAATGGTAGTTTCATTAATTCATTTATCATTAATTATTATTGCTGCTTTTGTAAAGTACAATTTATCTTTTCCTGGCATAAATGTAAAACAACTTTAAAAAAATAGTTTTTCTCTGAAGTGGATTATTTTTTGTTTTGTTTTTAAAGAAAAAATCTTTAATACTTCATAAATACTTAAATACTTATGAAAACAAAACTGAAGCCTGTATTTACCATTTTTGTATTATATTTAATATTATCCATTAATTTCATTCTGAAACTTGTCCCCAAAGCCCTTATAAACAATATCATCACTGATAATTATTTATATTTTAATTTTTTCAATAGATTTGGTCAATTAAAAGTATTTGATTCGCATACACATATTAGCAGTTATTAGTTGATTTTTTAAGAAAAAAAATACACCAGAAGAATGGTGTCTTTATAATAGAACTGTGTACTTGTCTAGTGTTATTTATTGCAAGTTTTGTACAGTACTTGAACATAATGCATAAACTAGATATTGCAAAGTTTAACAACACTGTATATTTCTAAACCAAATTTAAAATTAATGTATGGAAACTCATATGTATATGTGTGTTGGTGTGTATGCGGTTAGAATGCAGTGTTGTAGGCTGATTCTGCCCGCTGCCAGGAATTTGATCCTGACCAGCTCATGGTTAACTCAGCTTTCCATCCTTCCAAGATTGGTTAAAATGTGAACCCAGATTGTTGGGGGCAATATGCTGACTGGTAAACTGCTTAGAGCCAGGGGTATTTCATGGAGGGCCATATCAGGATTGTGGTTGACTTCAGTGGGCCAGGGTGGGCGTGGCTGGGGTGGGCGTGGCCAGCTCCCACTGCTGCTGTGCTCACTCTCCTTGGCCAGGTTGCTCATGGTGTGTGCAAGAGGGCAAAGTGTGTGAGTCAGAGGGAGGCCCACCCCATCTCCTTACCAGGAGACCCGGCTTTCTAACCAAAGGATGGTAGAAATGATGATTGCATAACTATGGCTGGCCAGGCTGGCCATGGTAAATCATAACATTACCAAACTTCTGTTTACAGGGATCCTGCACTTTGGATGCATTATTTAAGTTAGCTCATTTAAGGTGCATTGAGGGGACAAGGGGATGGCAAAAGGCAGCAGGGCTGCTGGAGGCCAAGTGTTAAGGCAGGATTTACCTCAGGTCCTCTCTCTCATAATAATCTCCTTCTTTCCTTTTTCCTTCTCTCTTCGTTCTCCTTTCTTCTTCCTTCCCCTCTTTCCTTCTTTTTCTTTGTCTTTCCTGTTCCTTCTTTGATACTCAAAGGGAAACATTCCTCACCTTGTGTTCAAATGCCACTTTTGCTGGTAATTTGTGGACACTTATAAGACTGAGAACAAACCAGACTCAGTTTATCCCGTGCTTGCATTTCGTGGGGGCATCCGCAGACTATAGTACAGCAAAAACTGTCAAATTGATAACTCTGATAGTTGATCAGAGCTCCTCTGTTTTTTATGTGCAACAGCTTTAGCATTTAAGAACAGAGGTGTTAGTTGCTTTTCTATTAATATATAATCCTTAAAAGAGCTCTCCTGTAGGGACCCCGCCATGGTCTAATATAGCAAAGGAAAATATTTTCCCCCACTTGTTCATCCTGTTTTATTGAGAGTTTCGCAGTGATGACTCAGCGCCAGAAAAATAAACATAGATGGCTGATGCTTCATTTAACATTTTTATAAACATAAGATTTTACAAACCAGTTGTAGATTTCTCTAACATGGAGCAAACTCAAACAGAAACATGTTGCAAGTTCAGAGCAGAGCTCCAGTCTTCAGCAAGCAAGCAAGTTAGTTTCATCTTCAATAGATCAGCAGGAAAGCAAGAGGAGAGAAGCAGTTTCATCTCAATAGACAGATCCAGAGCTCAACATAGCTGCAGAGTTGCAGAGCTTAACATACCACTATACCTAGGCTACTTTTAGTTTCAGTTTCCAGCCTAGGCTAATTCTAGTTTCAGTTTTCAAAACAGTCGACTTAGTTGCTATGCCTATTCATCGGCTGACCTTGTTACCAAGCTCTTTTCCAGTTCATGAATATACTCTTGACATGCTTTCCCCACCGGAAATAGCTGCTTGCAATGCCCAAGGTGGGGATAATTTCCTAAGAGCTCACAATTCAAGAACACCCATGTTGAATTGAGAGGTATCTCAGGATGGGGAAGGCCATGGGGTGCCTAGTGATAGAACAGGCCCTCAAGGCCTCCCTGACCCACGAAGATACCTCATGTTTTTTCCCTCCCTTCCTGCCACAAGGACTCACCTTGCAAATATCTGTCTCTTCTCTTTGTTTCTTTGTTTCTTTGCCTCTGAAAAAGGGAGAGGAGATTTGGCTTGGAAATACTTTTTATGCCGAGAATAAAAAGTGGACGTTCCCAAGTGCTATAATATCACACAGATTCAGGAACCCATCCTTTTTGGCAGAGTCAGGGACCAAGAAACTTTCATTCTCAGCGCGAAAAGTGTTTGCTGGTCTCCTGCTCCTCCCCACCCTGCAAATGGGGAGGGGGGAGCAATCCAATGCAACCTCTGTTTGTCTGTCTGTCTCTCTGTGTGTTGGGGGGGGGAGAGCGATCTTCAGCCAAGCTGCTGGCAGTGATGCGGACAGCAGGAGCCACCTGAAGCAAAGTGGCGGGAGGAGGAGTAGAAAGCAAGGCAGGGGGTGTGCAGAGCTCAGTTGGAGGCTTCGTGTGGCGCTTCAGTGCCTGGCTGGTGAGGCGCTCAGGTAAGCCGGCAGCTCCGCGCAAATACCCAGCCTCCCTTCATACTCTACCCCCTACCTCCTCGCTTTGCGGCCGTAGCGCCAGTGCATTGCTCAGCCTCCTGCTAGATTACAGTGGTGAGCAAGGAGAAGAAGTGGCGAAGAACAAAGTGAGGCAGAGGGAGGGGTGAAGGACGAAGCAAGGCAGGAGGGGCAGAGCTGCCTCACCTACCCCACCCTGTCTTACCTGAGGGCCCTTCAGCCAGGACAAACCATCACCCCCCCCTCCACCCCCGCCACTTAGGGCAGCCTCTTCACTAACCTTTCCAGCTCCTTTTGCTGCCGCCACATGCAAAGCAACTAAAGTAGTCTGAGGGACTACGATAAAAAAAATAGTTCAGACCTTTCAACTTCTCACGAAAAAAAAAAGATCTCATGAGGTCTGAACTATTTTGTTTATCGTAGTCCCACAGACTACTTTAGTTGCTCTGCACATAGCGATGGGAGAACTGGGCACGCTGGGATGGCGGGGGCCAGGCTGAAGTGATGTGGGCTGGACCCTTACAGTTTCCAGGAGGCCCACGTGGGCCGGATTTGGCCTCAACATGGGCTGGATCTGGCCCGTGGCTTTGAGTTTGACATCCCTGGCTTAGAGAGTGCCAAATATCAATAGCTAAGTGATATGTGTGTATGTATGTGTATATGTAGATAGATAGACAGACAGACAGACCTAGTCATAGACATACATATGTATCTTCTAGTACCAGATCTTTTAGTATTTACATTGCAATCTTATACATTTCTACTAGAAGTAAGTTTGATTGAATTCAATAGGATTTGAGCCATGTATGAGCCATGGTGGCCCAGTGGTTAGAGTGTAGTACTGCAGGCTACTTTTGCTGACTGCCAGCTGACTGGAATTTGGCAGTTCACATCTCACCAAGCTCAAGGTTGACTCAGCCTTCCATCCTTCCGAGGTGGGTAAAATGAGGACCCAAATTGTTGGGGCCAATATGTTGACTATTTAAACCATTTAGAGAGGGCTGTAAAGTACTGTAAAGCAGTATATAAGTCTAAGTGCTAATGCTGTTGCTATTGTTCCTAGAAAGAGAAACATAACATTACCCTAAACTATTACATTTCATGTAATAGGAAAAAGTATAAAGGATGGAATCATATTGCCCCATGATGTATTTATTCCCTCTAATAAATTGTCCTTTCTTAATTAACATAGCAGTTTATTTCAAACATTATTATAAAAAATCCTTATTTTTATATTTGTTCATATATAATGTAGATCTATATTACTTAGAAATGAGTGCAACAGTGTGATGATATTGTGAAGGTGAGCAATAAAAAGTTCTTCATTGTAGAGTTATACATATTTTAAAATGTTTTATTTGTAAATTAGCAATTGGCTCTCCAATGCTATGCTGTCGAGGTACAAATACATGTATATGTGTATATATATGTAAATCAAATGTAAATACCACAATGTAGAAAAAAAATAATTTTATTGTTTTTGGACAAAGGGCTGCAACAACATAATTCTAAGGCAAAGCCCAAGTCATTGATCTGACTTCTCTTCAAATGTTACATCTGGGGTTAATTCTCAATCTGTGTTCTTGGAAATCTACAAACGAATTGCTAGTAGTTGGAAAAGTAAAATAACCACCTTTTATTATCAGTGACATTCTTTTCTATGGTGCTCCAGCGTTAATACTTTTGATGTATTCTGAGTGTGATGAAATGTGAACCAACAATGTTTTCAAATTCATCTGATGCTTTGTCCTCACTGTCACTGGTACATGAAATCCAGTAATGAATCACAGGTCATAAGATCTTCCGAGTATATAATATTTGAGCATTCACAACCACTCAAGGCTCTTCTGCTGCAAACTGCTCTGTTTTTTTAATCTCTCGTTAATTTCCATAGGAGATGACAGTTCATAGCACTGAAAAAAGATTTGGTCTTTAAAGAAGGAAAATGTGTTTTATAACCTAGATATTTTCTTAAAATTTGAAGTGATACCAGAGGCTTTTTTCCTTCCAACTATAGCAGATCACGTTTGCTTCTCAGAAATTAGGAAAGAGGGGTTTTTAAATACAATTGATTATGCAGAAGATTTTCTTTGTGCTGTTTAGATTGATACATCAGGGCTGGAATTTCTAATTTTTCAGACAGCAGGTAGGATAGAAAAATATTTGTCTAGATAAAATTCTTTTTAAACTTTGTGGTATCAAATAATCATGCATATTAGTGAACTTGTAATAAACTTCACACATACTGTTATTACAATTCCATGCAACAATAATGTAGTTGTTCTTTGCTTTTAACAAAGCCATACTTGAATGAACTGTCTTGAATTGTATAATAATATCCTGATTCTAAAAATAAGGGCACTTACACTCATGTTATTATCAACCAACAGCCCTGTCTTGCACCAAACAAGTTATGTAGGTCAATCTGATTGTATTGCTTATGAACTAGGGTTGCATTCTAGTGGATGTCACTAACAGATCTAGAAAATTGCACTGAAATTGTTAGTCCTGATGCCTATATTCAAAATATAGGTAGTTGTTAACTTGAACATATGATGATACATAGCTTATTTGTAGTTTTCAGTTAGTTCAGTTCAGTTAGTTCAGTTGTAGCTTCTCTAGTTTTCAGTTATATTCATTCATGTTACTAACATTGAAGTCAGCCAATAGTACATGTGTTTGTAAAATTCAAGGTTAAAACCTTTATCTTTCCTCTGTTTGCTATTCTAATTCTTGTTGGCTCTAAGGTGGATACAATGCTCTGCTTTCTCCTTTAATTTTTCATATTAAGTTTAAGAAATTTCTACCCATATTTGCAATATTGTGATTTTTTGTTTTTGTTTTAAGGGAATAATTAAAAACAATTTTGAGCGACTTCTGTATACAGGGCATGAGAAATATATTTCAATAATTATACTACTAAAAGACAATGGTGTATTTGATCTGCTTTGGTGATAAACTTTATCAAAAGTTCTTTTGGAAATGCACACATATGCTCAAATAGCATAGGCAGACTCCTGAAATGGTCACATTAATCTTTCAGGAGGACCTGATGGCTTTAAAAATTTAGCAGCAAATTGGTACACCAGACAAATGAAATATCTCCAAATGCTTTGTGCAGCCCTACAAGACACATAGTCAATTTTGTTTTAAATAAAATGTATTAATTTTCTATTAATGACATAGTGCTTAATAAACTACAAGACATATTGTCAATTTTGTTGACCAGATCTTTTCCTATATTAGGTCCAGAATTTCAAGCCTTTATCAAAAAGAAAAAATATAAATCCATTTTGTCCAAACCTGAATCAAAAAGAAATATCTAGGCTTCTACTTTTTTTTCCAAAAAGTTTTTTATTTTTTATTTTTTACACATCTCTTTGCGTGGGCAACGTGGTTCCAGATTATAACACTTGTACATAATCATACTTTCATTTCCACCAATCTTATATGATGTCATTTCATATCATTATCCATTTCACTCATCTTTAAATACATTTCCATTTCATATTTCAATTCATTAATGCAAAATCAATATCATTTAATCCAAATATAGATTCCCAATTCTTATTATTATTTATTATTTCCATTTTCAGCTTACCACCTATTTTATTTAACATTACACATCATTATCCTTAATCTTCCCTAAGCCAATTATATAATAAACAATCTAAAAAAATAAAAATAAAAACCAATATATTTAGGATCCACGTGGTATATCCCCTCAATCTATCTAATTTAATAATTCATTCCAACTTTAAACATATTCACATTAAATAATCAACTGTATATTTTCAAACATATATATTTTAAGATATCCCCCCTGAAATCGCTAAAATTTATCCAAAATGTATCTATATGTTTTAAGTTCACATATCATAAACTTGCCAAAGTGTCTTCCAATTTCTGTCATTCTGTTATATAGTGCATATAACAGAATGACTGAGTTGGAAGAGACTTGGGAGATCTAATCCAACCCCTTCTAGAGCAGTTCTAAGAGACCCTATAACATTTCAAACAAATGGCTGTCCAATCTCTTAAAAATCTCCAGTGATGGAGGCAAGCGTCCAGCTGATTAATTAGTCTAACTCAGGAAATTTCTAGTTCTAGTTTGGATCTCTTTGGTGATCTTCCACCTGCTACTTCTTTTCCTACCTTCAGGTGGTTTGGAGAATATGTTAACCCTCTCTTCTTTATGGCAGCCCCTCAAATATTGAAATACTGCTAGTCACGCTTTTCATTAGATTAGACATACCCAGTTCCTGCAACCATTCTTCATGTGTTTCAGCCTCCAGTTCCCTAATTACCTTTGTTCCTCTTTGTACCCTTGAGTCTCAACATCTTTTTTATATCATGAAACCAAAACTGGATGCAATATTCCAAGTATGGTCTTACCAAGGTATTATAAAGTGGTATTCACATGTTCTTGATTCTATACGTCTGTTCATGCAGCCTAGGATTGTGTTAGTGTTTTTGGCAGCTGCAGCACACTGCTGGCTCAGTCCACTAGGACTCTTAGATCCCTCTCACAGTTACTACTATTAAGCCAGATACCACTTATTCTATATCTGTGCATTTGGTTTTTCTTGCCTAAGTGAAACACCTTACTTTTTTTTAACTTATATACAGTAAATCATAGGAATCCTGATATTTTTATTTTGTAAGGGGAAGCTTTTGGCATTACAAAGAAAAACCTATAGGTCACATATGTTACATTTACAATTCGATATAGAGTGTATTTCTTTATAAAGCCTCTAAAATTAAAATCAATGTTTGAGACTATTCGTTTCTCCATCTGTTTGCTTGGTCTGAGTGTTTGTCACGTTTTCATTTAAAATGCATTTACAAGGGTAAGCTACATCCATGAGGGCAGTTATTTAATACTGAATCAATACAGATTAACAGAGTTGGAAGGGACCTTGTAGGTCATCTAGTCCAACCCCCCCTCCACCCAAGCAGACCCTACACCATTTTTGACAGGTGGCAGTCCAGTCTCTTCTTGAAAGCTTCAAGAAGCGCTCACAACTCCCGAAGGCAAGCTGTTCCATTGGTTGATTGTTTTCAAAATTTCTCCTTATTTCCAGGTTGAATCTCTCCTTGTTCAGTTTCCATCCATTATTCCTTGTCTGGCCTTCAGGTGCTTTGGAAAATAGCTTGACCCCCCTCCTCTCTGTGGCAGCCCCTCAAATATTGGAAGACTGCTATCATGTCTCCCCTGGTCCTTCTCTTCACTAGACTAGCCATGCCCAGTTCCTGCAACCGTTCATTGTATGTTTTAGCCTTCAGTCCCCTAATAGAATAGAATTCTTTATTTAGAATAGAATTCTGTATTAGCCAAGTGTGGTTGGACACACAAGGAATTTGTCTTGGGGCAAATACTCTCAGTATAGATAAAAGAAAAGATACATTCGTCAAGAATCATAAGGTACAACACTTAGTGATAGTCATAGGATTCAATAAGCCATCAAATCATACTAGGAAACAGTCAATATAAATCGTAAGGATACAAGCGACTAAGTTACAGTCATACAGTCACAAGTGGGAGGGGAGGGGGGATAAGGAGTGATGAGAAGATTAACAGTAATAGCAGTGCAGACTTTATAATAGTTGAACAGTGTTGAGAGAATTATTTGTTTAGCAGAGTGATGGCTTTCGGGGAAAAACTGTTCTTGTGTCTAGTTCTGGTGTACAGTGCTTTATAGCGTCGTTTTGAGGGAAGGAGTTGAAACAGTTTATGTCCGGGATGTGAGGGGTCTGTAAATATTTTCACAGCCCTCTTTTTGACTTGTGCAGTATACAGGTCCTTGACTGAAGGCAGGTTGGTAGTAATTGTTTTTTCTGCAGTCCTAATTATCCTCTGAAGTCTGTGTCTGTCTTGTTGGGTTGCAGAACCAAACCAGACAGTTATAGATAGAGGTGCAGATGACAGACTCAATAATTCCTCTATAGAACTGTATCAGCAGCTCCTTGGATAGTTTGAGCTTTCTGAGTTGGCGCAGAAAGAACATTCTTTGTTGTGCTTTTTTGATGACATTTTTGATGTTAGGTGTCCATTTTAGGTCATGTGATATAGCAGAACCTAGAAATTTGAAGGTATCTACGGTTGATACTATGTTGTCTAGTATTGTAAGAGTTGGTAGCATGGGAGGGTTTCTTCTTAAGTCTACCACCTTTTCTACGGTTTTGAGTATGTTAATGTTCCAGATTGTTCTGATTACACCACCCGTCTGTATGTGGATTCATCGTTGTCTCAAATGAGACCAATCACTGTTGTATCATATGCAAACTTCAGTGTTTGAACAGATGGATCATTTGAGATGCAGTCATTGGTATATAGGGAGAAGAGAAGTGGAGAAAGCACACAGCCTTCAGGGGGAGCTGTGCTAATTGTACAGGTATCAAATGTGATTCTGCCTAGCTTCACCTGCTGCTTCCTGTCTGTTAGGAAGCTTATGATCCACTTACACGTGTGTTCAAGTACCGCTAGCCGGTTTAGTTTAGTGAGAAGAATGTCTGGAATGATGGTATTGAATGCTGAACTGAAGTCTACAAAGAGGACCCTTGTGTAGGTATTTGAAGATTCAAGGTGTTGTAGGATGTAGTGCAGAACTATATTAACAGCATCATCTGTCAATCTATTTGCTCTGTATGCAAACTGCATAGGATCTAACAGCAGGTCCGTGATGGTTTTCAGGTGGGACAGCACAAGCCTTTCAAAGATTTTCATAACTACAGATGTTAGAGGAACTGATCTGTAGTCATTCAGTTCCCTGATGGAGGGCTTCTTTGGCACTGGGATGATAGTAGAGCATTTGAAGCAAGAAGGAACACAGCACAAATCTAGTGATTTATTGAAGATTAAGATGAAGATGGGGGCCAATTGGTCAGCACAGAGTTTTAAGCAAGAAGGAGTTATCTTGTCTGGCCCTGGTGCTTTTCCTGACTTTTGTCTGTGAAATAGATTTTGTACTTCTTTTTCTGTGATCACCAGAGGTTTTGAACCCAGTGAGTTGGGGTCAGTTGTAGGAAGCTTGGCTGTTGTTGGTGTGTTTGAGATGTGGGTTGTGGAGATAGGTGGCTGTAGTTTCCTTTCAAACCTGCAGTCAAACACATTCAGGTCATCTGCTAGTTGTTGATTTCTTTCTGCCTGGGAAAGAGGTTTGCTGTAGCTAGTGATGTTTTTAAGAGTTTTCCACATGCTTACTGGTTCATTTGTTGAGAACTGATTCCTTAACTTTTCAGGGTAGCTTCTTTTTGCTGCTCTGATCTCTCCTGTTAATATGTTTCTGGCCTGATTGTATAGCATTCTGTCACCTTTTCTGTAGGCTTCCTCTTTGGAAGTTTAGCTGTGAACCAAGGTTTATTGTTACTATATATTTGCAGGTTCCTTGTTGGTACACATAAGTCTTTGCAGAAGCTGACATATGATGTTACAGTATCAGTGAGCTCATCTAGGTCTGCAGCGGCATCTTCAAAAACATTCCAATCAGTGCAATCAAGTCAGGCTTGGAATTTCAGCTTGGTCATCCGACCAAGTCCTCACTGATTTAATTGGTTTCATGGTTTTAAGTCTTTGTCTGTAGGCAGGTACAAGGTGAATCATGTAATGGTCAGTGTGTCCCACAGCTGCTCGTGGTAAAAACCTATAAGCATCTTTTACTGTTGTGTAGCAGTGGTATTTTTGCCTCTGGTGGGACAATTTAATTGTCTTGGTTGCTCTTCTCTGCACTCTTTCTCGTGTCTCAACATCTTTTTAATAGTGTGGTGGCCAAAACTGGGCAGTGTAGTCTTACTAAGGCTTCATAGAGTGATATTAGTACCTCCCTTGATCTTGATTGTATCCCTCTGTTAATGCAATTTAGAATTGTATTGACTTTTTTGGCTGCTGCTGCACACTGTTGGCTCATATTTAATTAATGGTCCACTAAGACTCCAGGATCCCTCTCACAGTTACTGCTATTAAGCCTGGTTTCACCCAATCTATATGTGTACTTTTGATTTTTCTTACCTAAGTGTAAGACTACTTTTCTCTACATTGAATTTCATTCTGTTAGATAGGACTCAATGTTCAAGTCTGTTATGATCCATCTGGATCTTGAGCCTATCATCTAAGGTGTTGGCTATTCCTGCTAGTTTAGTATCATCTGCAAATTTGGTAAGTTCCCCTTCTATTCCCTCATCTAAGTAATTTATGAAGCTATTGAAGAATACTGGGCCTAGGACACAACCTTGTGGTACCCCACTGCTTACTTCCCTCCATGTAGATGTAGAACCATGAAAGACTACTTGTTGAGTATGGTTTGTCAGCCAGTTACAAATCCATCTAATGGTGATGCTATCTATCCCACCTTTTTCTCGCTTCCCAAGAAGTAGGCTGTGGTCCACTTTGTCGAATGCCTTCCTGAAGTCTAAGTATATTATGTCCACAGTATTTTGCTGGTCTACTAATTTAGTCACTATGTTGAAAAATGAAATAAGATTGGTCTGGCATGATCTGTTTTTAACAAACCCATGCAGACTGCTAATTATTACTTTACTCATTTCTAGATGCTGGCAGATCTGGTTTTTTATTTTATTTTCCAGTATCTTCCCAGGTATTGATATTAAGCTGATTGGTCTGTAGTTTCCTGGGTCTGTTTTTCCCTTTTTTTTGAACATGGGAACCACATCAGCTCTTTTCCAGTCTTCTGGTAGTTCCTCCCCAGTGCTCAAGGATTTTTGGAAGATGTGATACAGTGGTTCTGAGATGACATCTGCCAGCTCCTTTAAGAACTCTGAGATGTAATACATCAGGTCCTGGTGATTGATTGTTTGATTGATTGATTGATTGATTTTATTTTATTTGTCAATCGCTTTCAAGATACAGGTATAAGAATAAACATAGTTTTGAATACATGAGGTGGATACTTATAAGAAAAATAAAAAGAAACAATAGGACAGGGATGGTAGGCACGATTGGTGCACTTATATTTTTATATAATAGTTATATTATATAAATTTATATTATATAAATATATAATATTTATATTGTATTCCTCAAGATCAGTTTTTGCTTATTTTAACTTTTATTCCAGTCTGTCTTTTACAGTTGTGTTTTTGGTAGGTTGGGCTATAGTTTCTTTTTGCATGAAGACCGATGCAAGGAATGAGTTAAGCAGCACTGCTTCCTCTCTGCTGCCTGTTACTTCCTTGTCGTCTTCTCTCTTTAGTGGACCGACTGTTTCCTTGATTTTTTTTCTTGTTATTTATATCTTGGAAGAAACTTTTTTTAATTATCTTTGACTTTTGCAAGTCTTTGTTCATTTTGAGCCTTTGCTTTCTGACTCCGTCTTTGCAGATTCTGGCTATCTGCTGATAGTTATGTGTCCTTTTTTCCATTTTTTATACTTGTCCTTTTTGTCTTTCAATTTGTCAGAGAGATCTTTGTGCAGCCATGCTGGTTTCATCTTGGATTTCTTGTTTTTCTTTCTCAGTGGCATTGTATTTGTCTGGAATTTATGATTGTACTTTTCAGAGTTTCCCAAGATTCTTGAATTGTTTTCCCCTTAAGGGATTTTCATCCAAGGAATCTTTTCCAAGTTCTCTCCAAGCTTTTTAAAATCAGCTCTTTTAAAGTCTGGTATCCTTGTGTTCTATTGCTTTTGTTTGCTTTAAGTTGAATTCTTGTCACTCTCACCCAAGGTTCCTGCAGTTTCAACTCCCTCTATCATTTATTCTCTGTTTGTAAGAATTAAGCCCAGTATGGCTGTCCCTCTAGTTTCCTCCTCTACCTTTTAGACAACAAAGTTGTCAGCTAGGTTGGTTAGGATTCTATTTGATTTCTCACTTGGTGCAGAATTAGTTTTCCAATTGATGTCAGGGTAATTGAAATTCCCCATTACTATTATAGTGTGTTTCCTACATGTATTTGTTAGTTGATTAGTAAAACGACATCTATTTTTTTCTGTTTGATTGGGTGGTCCTTTACATACAATACATTATTTCCTCCTCTTTTATGGGTTCTGGTTTTTTTGAACAGTTTCTGGTTTCATCCAGTGGTGGGATTCATTTTTTATTACAGGTTCTGTGGGTGTGGCTTGGTGGGCATGTCAGGGGAAGGATACTGTAAAATCTCCAGTCAGAAGTGGTATTTGCTGATTCTTCATACTACTCAAAATTTCCACTATTGGTTCTCCAGAACTGGTCAGAACCTGCTGAATACCACCTCTGGTTTCATCCCACCAAGTTTCTGTTATTCCAACTACATCATATATGTACCTTCATGTATTAATAGTTCAAGTTCACCCTGTTTGTTCATTGCTTTGCCCTATGTCGGCTTGCCTCTGCCCCACAGATGATTGTCCTCCCTGCTTCACAGCTGTCCCCACTCACTCACTGGCTTGCCTATACTGGTTTGTTTTGCCTCTCCACTCACCTCAGTTCAATGGGCCTCTGGGCTCTTGGGTCCAGCTTGGTTTCTCTCAGCAGGCCAAGTTCCCTACAGGCCACTGCCCTTGGTGGCATTTTCCTCCTATTTCTCCCATCTTTTGTCTTCTTTTCCTTTCTCCACTCTTTTTTTCTTTCTTTCTATGATTTATCTTTTGCTCTCCACCTGTCCTCCTATTGTTTATCTTAGTTTAATATATTAGTTGGCAATTTCACAAGGCTCCATTTATCATTCTTTTGCTTTAATTCATGGAAGTGATTCAAGAAGGATCCCCCGTAAAACTAAAATGAAAGGGAGGGAGGAAGGAAGGAAGGAAGGAAGGAGGAAGGAAGGAAGGAAGGAAGATCTACTAAGCATATACCTTATTTTCAGTTAAGATTGTTCCCCATATATACCAATTCTTACAGTATATTGTGGGACCAACACCTTGTCTGATATTGTTTAATAAAAAGCTCAGTGATTTCCTGATGCTTCTCTACATAGAGAAAATAATACTAATTACAATAACAAAGTAGTTTTTGCAGTTTTGAAAAACTTTGAATTTAGCACCACGGGGTGATAAATTTGAGTAATGGCATTTCATTTAGTAGGAATTAGTAGGAAAATTTAGTACAAATTTTACCAGGCCGAAAATTAATTATCTTTATGCCCTCCAGAAATATGTTCAGTTTCTAGGATTTATGGCACTTTATGGCACTTCAGAATTACCAGCAGTTATGGTTGCATAACTGTTTCAATATCTCTGCAACAAGGATAAAATTCTATGTTAGCTTCTTGTGACAACTGCAGAAACTACTATTACCAATCTTTTTACCTTTTGGGTAAAACTTCACCAAACCCTGTCTTAAACAAATTGCATTTAGCCATTGCACTTAGCTATCAGGTAGTAAGGTTTTTTCCCCCTTAACACCCGACCATTTTTTCTGGGTGATTTTTTGATACGTCTTCTAGTATAAAAACAAGTATTTGGAATAAATGTGGATGCTAGGATTGATTACATAGTTTTAGAGATTTTATGGGTATCAATTTCTTCCTGCCCATTTATAATCAAAATGTAATTTAGTGTAAGACATTTAAGTTTTATTCTGTAATACTTAACAGTTTAATTCTTCAAAGCCATTATGAACAGATTGCTTGCTGATATGATTTGATAAGGAAAAAAATTAATAGGAATGGCTTTAATAAAATAATAAAGCAGGGACACTAAATCTCCATTTTATTTTATATCAAGTGAAATAATAAATTGTTGGAAGCTTATTTGTAAAATAAATGCATGCATTTCAAAGAAATATGTGTTAATTGAAATCCTAGAATGAGAGAATTTACTTTTTGAAACTTACACGGAATTTTCTCTCATAAGCCTTAAAACAGCTACAAACCAGACCTACTTCACATAAATACTAAGATAAATGGGATTTCAACCTGGCAGTTGGTTGCAGATCTGATCAACAGGTCTTCCAGTGATACAGTATTTATAATTAATAATACTTTAGTTTCTATAAGCACTGTAGTTCATTTATCTTTTCCCTTACATGTATCTGCATATTAATTATGAAGCCACCTATCCTATCTGAAACCAGAAAATTATTTTATAATTGAATTTGGGAATATGTATACAATCTGTTTTCTAGAAAGCAAATCTAACTGGATTAGTGGAATATGAATAATTATGTATAGACTTAGTGTAGAAGTGACAGATTAGAGAGTCATATGACCGGTCAACAAATATAGACTTGGTCACTTTATACTTAAAAACTGGATCAATGTGTGAATCATATTTATTTATTTATTATTTAATGCTACTCATTCAGTCTGGGTGGCTTACAATATGAACAGATACAATCATGACTATCTAGGTGCATTTTAAAAAGTATAGAGGGATGGAGCTTTTTTGAATTTGTCTATTTGTAACATTTCAATGTCTTCAGTATTGTAATCATAAGACCAAATAGATGAATCATTCTTTGGAATCAATGTATAGCCAGAAAATTTCCCATGCTGCACACCTGAAAAGCACCATGTTTGACATAAATACAAAGGTTATATTAACCTTCTGCTTCTATATTGAAGTGGCTCATTCACATTTGAACAATCACACAATATTGTAATAATCAAGTGACAAGAATATATTGGTGAAGTAGCACAGATATATGGTTTCATATTTAGTTTGGTTTAGTTAATGCTAAATTTTAAACAAAAACTGTGCTGTCTCCTGGTATTAAATGTTCCAGGCCTTGCTTCTACAACAAGAATACAACAGCCTGATACATTTCTTTGTAAAATTAAGGCTTTCATTTATTAACTCTTCTCAGTTCTTTGCATGATAAAAATAACCATACATAATCTGTGGAAGCAACTATGTACCCATGGTTTCAAGATGAGTATAAGGATGCCTTTTCAATTTCTCATCATTTCAATTTAAATAGAAGTAATTATTCTCTTCAATAGTTTGGATTCTAGTGGTTAAACTAAAAGAAACTACTTTGAAAAAAGCTGTTTTTCTTGAGTTTATTTTAACTCAACTTGTATTGTAAACCAGAAACACCAAGAGAATATCGTGCATCTTTGCTTAATATATTATTTCTGAAAAGTATTACAAATGTGTTTTTAAAGTATGCAAATCGTTTAATACCACAAAAATAATATCATTTATGTAGACATTTAGCTGTAGCTAGTTTTGATCATTCCTTAATTGCTTTGTTGCTGTTAAAGTGTTTAGTTGGCCTGGAGCTCGTGTGATTTCTGTTCAAGGTGCTCAGAATTGCACTAAATTAAATGTTAATGTTAAAAATATGAGCTTCCACAAACTATGTGGCCAAGACATTTGTTATGCTAAGCCATTGCTGTTGAAATGCTCATGACAAATGAAAGAGGAAATCCTGTTTTTGGCATTGCTATTTAAGATGATCATGTTAATTGCATCTAAGACTCAACTTGTTTATAGTATTTACCTTTTAGCACAGAATGCAACAAAGTATATTTGTTTATGTACAGAAAAAAGCTAAAGAAAATATAGTTAAATATAATGAACATAGAACTATATAAGAAAATAGAATTCCTTTATGAGACAAAATAATTTGATGACACATCTGCACTGAAGATAAATTCACTTGCATTGTTTAAAAATAAGATGCTATTTTATGGAGAAAAATGAGGGCTACTCTAAGGAAAACCAATGATCTCTAAAATGTTTACTACAGGCTTGTGCAATGTGTCTCACTAAGTCAAATATAACCTCACCAGCCATGCTTGTGGTAGATGAGGCTGCTTGACAAATTCCACCATTTCTTCATGTCTGCACCAGCAGCAAAAGTTTGTAGAGAGGTCCTCATGTGATTAACCATATTTGGCAGGTGGACTATATCTGCCTTAATTGATGGCCAATTATGCAAGCCTGGCTTATAGCCGATATATTTTTGCATATTATGTGACTAAAGAAAAATGAGGACCCATGCTGTCATAGGATCAAAACTAGCACTTTGAATTTGGCTTGCAAATAAATGGAAGGAAAACAAAGATGATGCAATAACTAAGCACATTTGAAAAAATAAACTGATGTCACCTTTTCAGGAAATGCCAGAGCTGGCAACCAATTAATTTGTGCAATTGCACTTGTAGTTTTAGAGTTCAGAAACAGTGGGAGAATTAAAAGCCTTCCCCAGTTTTTTTATTATAGTTTTCATTTGGTTGAATAACAAGAAATAAAATGAGGAGGCCTGTTTGTTTTTTTTTAAATAGCAAAACTTACTCTTATTCTTACAGACACCACTTAAAGATTTGCACACACACAAAATCTGCATGATAAATGTATCTATGTAAAACCATCAGTGTAATTAACACAAATCTCTGGATGGCAGTTCATTTCTTAATATCTAATTAAGAACACAAAAACGAAGGGGTAATAATATTCTGTAATTTGTGATCTTGTTTAGCTTGGGAAAAAGTTATTGCTTTCATGAAAATGTAAAAGAAATAACTGGACCAATGTTTGAATGTGTCACTTTGCTTGCTAAAGAATATTTATTAACCCCCATGCAAAATAAAGCTTATCTTTTTGGTACTTATTAAAAATTAATTTAAATATATTTTGTTTTGTTTTGGCTGTAATGTTGTACCTTCTCTTCATCTTTCTGGATCTTACAAAATGGAGAGAAAAAACTACCATGATGAAGGCTGTACACATAAAATCTAAGGGAAACATGCTCTGCTACTTCCCATTTATTTATTATTTATCTTTAGGCATTTTTAATCCCACTTTTATTTAAATAATAAAATAAAAAGTGACACATAATGCTCCTTCTTCCTACCATTTTCTACACAGCAATCAACACATATCAAGCATAGGAAATAGGAGTCCAGGCAGTTCAAACGAATATAGGTTTATTGTATGCTAATACGCTCTTTAAGAATCTGAACTACCATCAAAGTAGATAAGAGTCAATGGAATTCAAAGGTTGAAATTAGTAATCTTGTGGGCATGAAGTGATTCAAGATGACACACTTAATCCCTCCCTCGGGCTCTACCTGGTCATCTACAATACTCGGGCTTATTTTCAGGGAAGTCTTATTTTTTGAGGTGCCAGGGGTGGGGAGCGTGATCACCTTATGGCTGCTGGGTCCCTTAACCACAGCCTCCAGCTCGGTGCCTGTTCAGGGTGGTGCCCTGAGGCCCAACCTCTGAATGGGCGACCTCCCCCCTCCAGCCAATGTGAGAAATGGGCTCCCTCATAGTGCCTTGTCTCCTGCGTGAAGCCAGCTGGGCTCAACACCTGAGCATTGGGCAAGATTGGATCAGGCAGTTGCTACCCAATATCAGTGAGACTCCGTGAGCTGGACTTGCCATAGATGCACTGCTGCCACCCGGGAGGAGAAGAGCACACCAGAACCCAAATGCTGGGCTCGCTGGACTTGTAGCCAGGGATCCTGCAGGCATCCCGGTCATGTAAAGGGCACCCAAATCCCCGGGCTGTTCACAACTTGAGCGAGCCACATGCAGAAGCAGTGGCACTGCCTTGAGATTTGTCATACCGGCGCAGTCTCTTGGAGCAGGCTTCTTTCGACTTTTCCTGTTCAATTTTAGGTAATGCCAATAGTTCCTTATAGTTCCTTGGCTCATACCATACATTACACACTTTAACTTTAATAGCAGAATACCTGTCAGATGGAATCCCTTTGTTCCATCGCTCTGATCTGCATGGCATTGACTGTTCCTATGTTTCATCCTTCTCTTGCTTGGTATCTTGTTCAGCTTCTCCTCCCTGAATGCTGACACCATCACTAAGTGAGTTACTGTCACTAAGTGGATCACTGTCATTAAGTGAATCATTTTTTTAGATGTAGGGACTTTTTATAGAAGATAGCAATGCCTTCTCTATGGATTTCACAATCTGATTGGTAAACATGATAGTCTCTTACTGTGGTAATGGAGTCAGGGAGAGATGCGTTGAGCCATGTTTCACAGACAAATGATGTCGAATTTAGCCGTATTTAGTAAGAGGAGAAATTCAGGTATTTTATTTACAAGGCTTCTTGCATTGAATAGCTTGCATTTAAGGCCAGTTGTAGTTGGAATTGAGGTAGTTAGGGGTGTGCGTGCCTAGTTTTGGGTGATGGTGGATTGGATGAAGTAGGGCTGGATGCAGAGGTGTGGGTTGTGTGACTTACTATTGATACAATGAGCACAGTAGTCAATGTATAGATCCTTCTCTCCATTGTCTGGACATTTTTTGAGTTCTGTGCGGAGTTCACGGGAGCGGATTCTTTGCAGTATGGATAAGTCTGGTCATGAGCGAAGTTTGTTTTGAATGGGATTGATTTTAGCAATGGTGTTTATTGTATGAATGAATATCTGTTTGCTAGACTCATTTTTGCGGACAACTCTACAAAATCTTGGGGCTGCCAAGCCATCATTGTACAGGTATTTGAACTCAGGGCCATCTTTGGTTATTTCAATGATATCTTCAGGAGAAATGCTTGTTGTATTGGAGTTGCTTATGAACTTTGGTGATATCATCAGATTCGTTGGTGACTTCAAGACCAAATAAGATGGCAATTGGACATTTCTGATCAAGTTCCATGATGTCAGCCTTCAAGATTTTCTCCCTTTGCTTTGCATCTTTCGGCTGTCATAAGTAATGGGGGGGAGGGGGGATAGTTATGGGAAGTGAGCTGGAGGTGTTACAAACTGAATTGTATAAGCTGGGGGGGGATATATTCTTGCTTAGGTTTCTATTCCTTGCTTTCTCTTCTATGCTATGCGCAGCTGCAAACCTTTGTCAAAATATGCCAAGGTCAATCGACAGAAACCTCATCACCACCTGGAGATGTCCACATGATGATATTCACAACTTTTAATTGGAAGAACCATTTGAACTATTGGGGGTGGGAACATTGCCATACTTTGTATATGTGATATACGCGCCCATTTTCTCAGAATTCTTTTGTTGCTACCACTTGACTTCCAATAAAAGATATCTTTTCTCTAATTAAAAGAGTCTAAGTATTTCTTTCTTGGATTTTGAATGGAGCATCAGCTGACATTATTCTGAATCTCACACTACCAGCCCACCCGGAGAGAAAATACAATTTCTTCCAAGGTGGTCTGAACATCATGTCAAGTCCAGCCAGTGACCAAGAAGACCTGGGAGCCACTGGAGGGCAAGATTCGCTGCTGCTAGAGGAAGCAAGGGAAGCTGACTTGTTAGCAGAACTCAACCTTGGGGAGAAACCAGCTGTAAAATCCAAATGGTCCTTGGGAGTTGGCTGGAAGGATCCTGAGGAGAAGCCTCCCCCAGGAGTAACCACTACCCGTCGGCGTGGAAGAGAGGAGCCATGGCAAGAGAGGGAAAGGAAAGACTTTTTACTAAATCAAGCCAGGCACCTCATAAATGAAGCCCTCGGAGAGCCTCACGCTGAACAAAGGTATGAGGGAGAGGAGGGGGAGGCAGCCCCAGCCAGAAGAAGCAGAGCAGCCACCCCCATAAATCAACCTGGGCTGGTGCAACAGGCAGCAGCAGCTCCGGTGCCCCCAGCGGGAGGAGTAATTGCCAGAAGACGTAGAACTCCAAAGGTGCCTCCGTTGGAAGTAAAATATGGGGGGGGATCCCAAGGAGTTGGGATTTTTCCTGGCACAAGTCTGGAGCTATATGGAGGAATACGGAGGAGATTTTCCCTCAGAAGCAGCCAAAGTTAGATGTGTTACAAGAGCTCTGGAGGGAACAGCTGCAAAGTGGATGGTGACTTTGCATAATGATAATGCCCCCCAGCTGATGAATTATGACCTGTTCATGACTGCGCTGCGGGCCAGGTTTGAAGACCCACTGGCAGAACGTAAGGCCAGGATTAGGATGAAGACCATAAATCGGGGGCAGAGATCAGTGGCCGACTACACCCAGGAATTTAGAGAGCTGGCGTGTCATATTCGAGGCTGGTCCCAGGTAGCCCTGATAGAAGCATTCAAAGATGGGTTAAATGAAGATGTATACCAGAGCTGCATTGCCAGAAGATACCCCAATGATCTGCAGATGTGGTACGTGCTGGCAGCAGAGGTGGAAATTGATCTAACCCAAAACAGATGCTGGGGGGGCTCTGGTTGGAGCAAGTCCTCCCCCCCACGTCCTTGAAAAGCCTTCAAACCCCAAAGGGGAGGGATGGCGGCGAGACCCAAGACCACTGCTTGCTTCCGATGTGGGAAGGAAGGTCACCGGGCTGCAGACTGCCGGGCCAAGTTGGAACCAAAGGGGGCGCCAGGAGGAGGAAAAAGACCTGAAAAACCCCCAGCGAAGCCTCGCGAAATGTCGCTTAAAGCAGAGGAGGTTGTAGAGATCGCCCCTCCGAGAGGAGCTGGGAACTCCAACTTCCTCTGAAGAGAGTGAATTCGAATTGGAAGACGACTCACTGGTAAGTCCAAACAAGGGCCCTATGACCATTCCAGTGAAGTTAAGGGTACCCACATCGGGGGCCAAAGGGAAAATGCTGGACTTGTTAGACTCTGGGTGCACAAGGTGCGTAGTCAGCTCGGAAGTAGTGGAGAAAATGGGCTTAAGACTAAAGACCTTAAAAATGCCCATAGCCTTTTGCCAATTGGATGGATCAGTAGCTGGGGGCGGCCCTGCACATTTCATAACAGAACCCATAGAAATGACAATGGGGAAGCATAGAGAGACTTTGTGTTTTATTGTGACCCCTGGGATGGAATGGCCGCTAATACTAGGGTTGCCCTGGCTCCGGAAATGGAACCCCCACGTCGATTGGAGGAGGGGTTCATTGCGCATATGTACTGATCAGTGCCCGGAAGGGGAGGGGCGATCTCCACTGAAACTCAAGAATCCCACTGAACTGGCCTGAAGGGGGAGGAGAAAATTCCGGAGGAATATTGGGACTTAAAGGAAGTATTCAGTGAGAAGGCCTCGGATGAGCTTCCGTCTCATCGTTCCACAGATTGTAGTATTGAAATTTTACCCGGGGTGAAACTCCCGAAACCGAAGCTGTACTCGATGACACCGCGGGAAGTAGAAAAGCTGCAGTCGTTTATCAATAAGAATCTGGAACGTGGTTTCATCCAGCCCGCTAGACCCCGGGTAGTGGCCCCAGTGTTGTTCCATGAAAAGAAAGATGGCTCCCTTCGCTTATGTGTTGATTATAGAAACCTGAACGTAATTTCCGTGGAAAACGTGTACCCCCTCCCCTTGATGAAGGACATGTTGGCCCACTTGGCCAAGGGGGAAAATTTTATGAAGCTCGACTTGAGAGAAGCATACTACCGGGTTCGAATTAAGGAAGGGGATGAATGGAAAACCGCTTTCAACTGCCCGCTGGGTTGTTTTCAATTCAACGTTCTTCCATTTGGCCTACAGGGGCCCCCAGCAGTATTCATGCAAATGATCAATCAAGTGTTACATGAACATTTATACAAAGGGGTTTTGGTTTACCTTGATGATATCCTTATCTACAAGGAAACTTGGGATGAACATGTGAAACTAGTACGGTCAGTTTTAGAAAAACTCCGAGCCGCTAAACTGTATGCAAAATTGTCCAAGTGTGAATTCCATCAGGAGAAAATTGACTATTTGGGTTATCGCATCTCACATGAGGGCATAGAAATGGATCCAGGGAAGGTTCATGCTGTGTTGGAATGGGCCCCTCCACGCACCAGAAAACAACTTCAGAGTTTCTTGGGATTTGCCAATTTTTACCGACAATTTATCCCAGCTTTGGCGAAGATAGCACTGCCTATCACAAGCCTCCTAAAAACCAAAGGGGAGGTGAAACCAAAGCCTAGTAAGCCACTGGAGTGGTCCATGGAATGTCAAGCTGCCTTTGAAAAGCTGAAACGACTGTTTGCTACTGAACCAGTGCTCAAGCACCAGGACATGGATGCTCCTTTTGTGATCCAAGCCGATGCGAGTGATGTAGCAGTTGGAGCGGTGTTACTGCAAGCAAATGAGACGGGGACTTTACAACCATGTGCATATACTTCCCGTAAATTATCTGAAATCGAGAGGAGGTGGGCCATCTGGGAAAAAGAAGCTTTTGCAGTTCGCTGGGCCCTGTTAACTTGGAGACATTTCTTGGAAGGAGCAAAACACCCATTCGAGGTGTGGACTGATCATAAAAATTTGGAGGCCTTGAAAACGCCCTGGAAGCTGGACACAGTACTTTAAACGCTTTAATTTTTCATTGAAGTACATTCCAGGGGGAAGGAACTTCATGGCAGATGCTCTATCTAGACTACCTCAATATAATAGTGCTCACCAGGAAGTGGTACGACCGATTGTCCCAACCAAACAGTTGGCAGCTCCAGTGGTTACCAGAGCCCAAAAGAAGAAGGAGGTGGATTTATCGAATGATTTAACGGCACAATTAAGAGATGCTCTAAAACTTGATGACTGGTTCCTTGCTCACTCAAATAGCTGTACAGTTAGAGATGGATTGGCATGGGTGGGAGCCAAATTATATGTGCCAGAGAAACTGAGGAGCCAAATATTACAGCAAGCTCATGATTCTAAAGCGGCTGGTCATTTTGGATTCGTAAAAACTTTACACTTGGTTAAACGGCAATTTTGGTGGCCTACTTTGAAGAAGGACATTGAAACTTATGTAGCTAGTTGTTCTATCTGTGCCTCAGCCAAATGGCCTCCTGGTAAACCAGCAAGATTGCTACAAAATGTGGCTAGACCAATGGCTCCATGGAAGGAAATCTCTATGGATTTTATAGTGGAATTATCTGAAAGTGGGGGAAACACAGTTATTTGGGTGGTAACTGATTTGTTTTCCAAACAGGTACATTTCATACCTTGTTCGAAGATCCCATCTGCAAAAACGTTGGCTAAACTGTTTTATTTTACATATCTACCAGTTACATGGGGTTCCTGAACGCATAATCTCAGATAGGGGTGTCCAAGTCACCTCGAACTTTTGGAAGGAGTTCCTGAAGTTATTGGGCTCTGCCCAGGGCTTAAGCTCCACCCACCATCCACAAACTAATGGGGCTTGTGAGAGGACCAACACAGTATTGGAGCAATATCTTAGATGTTACATCAATTATCAGCAAGATAATTGGGCTGACCTATTGCCATTTGCTGAGGTGGCATATAACAATTCCGTACATAGTAGTACTGGGTTTACTCCGTTTAAAGTGGCATCAGGCCAAGACTTTGTACCCATACCTGAACTTCCACGTGAGAAGCCTAACATCCAGTCATTAGATGAATGGATAACACAACTTCAGCTTACCTGGCCGGTTACTCGTAAAGCATTAAATGATGCGCATCAAGCTCATAAGAAATTTGCAAACAAAAAGAGAACTCCACAAAAACCATATCAGGTGGGCGACAAAGTCTTTTTATCCACCAGATATTTGCAAACCACCCAAAAGTCAAAAAAGCTTGGCCCTAAGTATGTTGGCCCTTTCTCAATTGAACGAATTGTAAACCCTGTGGCAGTCCAACTGAAATTACCAAAAACTCTTTGATGAATCCACCCTGTTTTCCATGTTAGTCTGTTAAAACCTGAACATACCTCCAATTTGAGACCGCCCCAGATTCATCCTCCTGTACCACTGCTAATTGAAGGCGAACAACATTTTGAAGTTAAAGAAATTTTGGATTCTCGGAAACGGAGGGGTCGACTCCAATATTTGGTTGCTTGGAAACATTTTCCTTCTTCCCAAGCTGAGTGGGTCGATGAAAAGGATGTTAGAGCTCCTACACTTGTCAAAGCATTTCATACTAAATATCCTGATAAACCCTAAAAATATGAGTATTTTAATGTTACCTGGTTATTGATTATTACCTTCTATGTTTTCTTCTTTTATAGGACTAACATCTTTTTTCTAGGAGGGCCGAATGTCAGCCTTCAAGATTTTCTCCCTTTGCTTTGCATCTTTCGGCTGTCATAAGTAACGGGGGGAGGAGGGGGGGATAGTTATGGGAAGTGAGCTGGAGATGTTACAAACTGAATTATATAAGCTGGGGGGGTTAATATATTCTTGCTTAGGTTTCTATTCCTTGCTTTCTCTTCTATGCTATGCACAGCTGTAAACCTTTATCAAAATATGCCAAGGTCAATGGACAGAAGCCTCATCACCACCTGGAGATGTCCACATGATGATATTCACAACTTTTAACTGGAAGAACCATTTGAATTATTGGGGGTGGGAACATTGCCATACTTTGTATATGTGATATATGCGCCCATTTTCTCAGATTCAGAATTCTTTTGTTGCTACCACTTGACTTCCAGTAAAAGATATCTTTTCTCTAATTAAAAAAGTCTAAGTATTTCTCTCTTGGATTTTGAATGGAGCATCAGCTGACACATGATGTCTCTGATCAGTAAGGGGATATCGTTTGTGGTATTATTTGATGGGATAGTGATTATTTGTGGCTGTGGTTTGGTGGTTATTTTTGGTTGTAGTTGTGATTGTAGTTGTGGTAGTAGTTGTGGTAGTGGTTGTTGAGTTGGGATTTGATTTTGAGCTGTTAGGTATTCGCTTATCTGTGCTGTATTTTTTTTTCAATAGAGATTAGGCTTGCTTGTATAGTTGTTTCAAAACGTGTTACTAAGCGTTCTATTGAGTGAATGATTCTATGCTTTCAACTCTGTCAGACAGGGTACTTAGTTTGTTTAGCTTAGGTAAACTTGATGGACATAGACAAGGGAATATATCTGATGTGTTTAGGAGATCAGCTAAGTTTTTGGTTAAGTTTAAGCAGGCGAGGTGGGTTTGATTGTTACATAGGTGGCATTTAATGTAATTTTCACTTTCATTGATGGTTTCAAGACATTTGAAGCACGTGCAGGAGTCTGGAAGGTCTTTGGTAGAGATATTATTCTTTTGTTGGTTTTTGGTAGTGGAGGGTGTTAAGCCTGGATTCCCCAATGGGTGTTAAGGAAAACAAACTAAACAGAATGTGCAGCGAAGTCAGATAGGAAGACAGGTAAATGTGTGAGATAAGTTTTCTAGTTAACACGCAGTAAAAATACAGATACGCTTGTGCTATCAAAAATATAGTTTATTCCATTTAAGAATTAAAGCATAGTCAAATGTAACGGTCCATTAGTCATATATCAATTTCAGTCAAGTCTTGTCGGGGATACTCTATTTGCAAAGTCCGTGTTGAATAGCCAATGTCAGTTCACTTACAATAAATTAGTCCAATCTTTATCTTCTCTCCATTGAGAAAAATCAACACTCCTTTTTCTCTCCCCGTTCCAGCAAGAACGCAGTCATCAATCCTTCCAGTAATTAGGGATCTTCAAGCCAGAGAGAGCGAGCTGCAATTGCCTCGCTTCTTATATAGTGCTTTTACAACCACACCCTTAATTACATTCTTGCTGTTAAAGTTACACACACTTTAACTAACAAACCACGATACCATATTTATTATTTTTACTCAAACCAGTTAGGGTAAACAATGTTATCCCTAACATTCTCCCCTTTTGGGTAATAATAATAATATTACAATAATATAACCATTTACACCTTTAAATCATAATTGTTACAACTCTCTTTAAATTTTACAACACCTTGAGCTTTTGTAAACTGGTCTGCAATATTTTCTTCCGTCATGCAGTACTCTAGTTTTATTAGACCATTTTTCACAGATTCTCTAACATTTAAGTATCTTAAATCAGTATGCTTTGATCTAGTCTTTACAGCAATATTAGTAGCTAATTGTATAGCTGCCTGGTTGTCCTCGTACACAACAGTTATACCCATGTCTAATAATAACTGTTTGTACAGAATTAAGTCAGTGCATAGTAATGACAGACATGAAAATTCTGCTTCCATCGTTGACAAGCTAATATGCTGTTGTCTGATTGACCTCCACCCTATTAGAGTCTTACCAAATAATATAACCATCCCAGATGTTGATTTTCTAGTGTTTATGTCAGTTGCAAAATTTGCATCTGCATAGCCACTAAGATTCAAATCACCTTTTGGCTCTAGATACAATGCATGATGCATTGTTCCTTTAAGATATTTTAAAATTCTCTTTAATGCTTGCCAATGACATTGATGTGGATCATTATTATATCGTGCCAGCTGATTAATACTATAAGCTATATCTGGCCTTGACCAATTGCTTATATATGATAAGCTACCAATCAAAGATTGATATATGGTCTTATCTAATTTGGGACTTTGAGCATCAATTTTGCAAATTTCCTGACTCATTGGAGTCTTTGCAGGCTTACAAAGTTCCATTTTATACAATTTAATTAATTGGCAAATTTTATCCTCTTGAGATATCTTAAATCCTTTTGTGGTTTTGTTAATTGTCAATCCTAGATACTTTTTAATTTCACCTAAATGCTTTAATTTTATCCTTTTGGTTAATAATGAAATAATCTCAGTAGCTTCATTATTGGTCTTAGTAATCAAAGCAATATCATCTGTAAATAATAACAATAATGACACCGTTCCATTATTTTCTCTTTTAAACATACAAGGATCTGCTAAACCAGATTTAAACCCTATATTGTTTAATTCTTTCACAATATATTGGTTCCATTCATAGCCAGATTGTTTCAATCCATATAAACTCTTCTTGAGTTTCCAACAATCATTGCTATTTACTTTATTATCATTTATACCAATTGTTTTTTTCAAATATATTGTATGCTGTAATGGTGCATGCAGATATGCAGTTTCTACATCTAAATGGTTAACTATATAATTATTCTTAGCTGCCCACACTAAAGCGGCTCTTAAAGTTGTAGCCTTAAGATTTGGTGCAAATACCTCATCATAATCAAATGTATTTTGGTTAAATCCTTGTGCTACTAACCTAGCCTTATAAGTTACTTGCCCATTATTTCCAGTCTTTACTTTGAATATCCATTTGCACCCAGTGGATTTTTCTCCTGGAGGTAATTTGGTTTCTTCATAAACCTTCATTTCCTTTAATGAATTTAACTCTTTTTCCATTGCCTTTTGCCAATTCTCCTGATCCTTAGCAGGATACATCTTAAGTTCATCTATGCTAGTAGGAACTTTATTTACTTGGCAAACAATACTCGCCTGATACCTATCAGGTGGTCTAGTTATACGCGTTGTGCGTCTAGGTATAACAGGACTTACAGGTGGACTTTCCTTTATTTCCTGTTCTTGACTATCTATCTCTTCTTGATCAATTATTTCTTCTTGATCTGGTTCTATTTGCTCTTCATGGATTTCTTCTTTAATTGGACTTTTCTTATAACTAGTCTTTTCTTTCTGTCTCTTGTAGGGTTCTATAATTACATCATTATCTGAATCTTGCTCTAATCTATTCCATCCTATATGTTCTAGGAATTGTGCACTAGCACTGCAGTATACTCTAGATGTACCTGGTTCCCAGAATCTATAAGATCTATGGTTTGATTGATATCCAACAAAAAATAATCTTTTAGCTCTATGCTGTCCTTTGTTTCTGAGTTGTGTAGGGATATGCACCCATGCTGGTGCACCAAATATGTGAATATAACTCAAATTAGGTTTCCTACCATGCCACAGAGTGAATGGTAATTCACCTGTTGTTGAATTAACAACATTGTTTAATATGTGATTACCACACATTATAGCTTCTCCCCACAAATTGTCAGGTAATCCAGAATCAGATAATATTGTTCTTCCCATTGATTGCAGTGTTTGGCCTCGTCTCTCTATAAAGGCATTATGTTAAGGCCTATATGGTGCAGACTTTTTATGTTGAATACCTGCCATTCTAAGTCTACTCTGGAATTTATTATTTGTAAATTCCGTACCATTATCTGTTATAAGAGTTACTAATTTCTTTTTAGTTTTCCTCTCTGCAAATTTTAACCAATTAAAGAAATTTGTATACGTTTCAGTTTTTCTCTTCATTAAAAAACAGAAACCATACCTAGAATAGTGGTCCATTATGCTTAATATGTATCTAGCACCACCTACACTTAGCTTTTTAGGACCTATTATATCGGCAAATACTACCTCTAAAGGCTCTTTGGTAGTAAATCCATCAACTCTATTTGCCGGTATAACTTTGCTTTTGTTTTTATTACAAGCAGAACATTGCAAATACTTATTACAAGGTTTCAAACTTATTCCTTTAGATAGTTGAACAGTTCTCTTAATCATTTTAAAATTTAAATGACCTAGCCGTCGGTGTAACAAGTGAATACATTCATCATGAGGTTTCTTATTATCATAAACCGTGTTAGCCACCTCTAAACCATTATCATTTAACACATATAAGTCACCTCTTAAAGATGCAGTAATTTTCTTACCTTCTTTTTCAATTAAACAAGTATCTCCCTTAAAGGTAACTATGTATCCTAATCTAACCAACATTCTAACTGAAAGCAAATTAAATTTAAGTTGAGGTACATATAACATTTTTATGTTCTCCTTTATACTAGAACAATGGGCAATACCTTCACCTTTTGCCTTCATTTTCCATCCGTTTGCCAATGAGATATGTTGTGAACTCATGGACATTTTTACAAATTTTTTGTTATCATTTGTAATACAGTGGGACGCACCACTGTCAACCACCCATAAATTATTTTTTACAACTCCATTACTATACATTGCTAACTCATAATTCTTATTTCTTCTTTGATGGCTTACAGCATTCTGGCTTGCATTCTGGCGCTTTTGTTTCTTACAAAATCTTGCCAAATGTCCTCTCCCTCCACAATTAAAACACTTTTTAATTGCGTATGCAGTAGGAGATTCATTATTTTCCTTTTGAGGTTGCTCCCTCCTTAACTGATCTCTTTCAAGCCTTCTTCTGGCCTCTTCAATCAATCTGCCAGTGATATCAGTTAAAGTTAGGCTTTCTTTAGGCAATATTTCAAGGGAAGTTACGTAGTCATCAAAACTTTCGTCTAATGAAGATAGAATTATGTAGACCTGGTGTAGTTCAGAGAAAATTAACTCCTTCTCATGAAGTTCTTGAAAAATGCTTTTCATAATATTCAAATGACTAAGCATATCACCATTCTTTTGGAGGTACGTGCGGAAAAGCTTCCGTGTTAGATTTATGTGAGCACCAACGTTATCTCGGACATAAATCCTCTTCAGTTTTTGCCAACACCCAACAGCTGTTTGCTCTCCGCGTATATGAACAAGTTGCTGATCAGATAGTGTTAGTCCTATGATGCAAAGAGCTTGTTCATTTTTCTGTTTAAAGTCTTCTATCTTTTGACTATCTTCCTCATCTTCAGAATCCCATTCTTCTACGTTTGGTGGGTTTTCAATTATGTTCCACAGACCTTCTCTTCGTAGAAGTAGACTACATTTCATAGACCATGAAACATAGTTTGTTCCATCCAGCTTGGATATAAGGGACAAACTTTGTAGACTGACTTGTGCCATGTTTCACTATATGGATATAAAACTATAATTGATCAAACACAGCTGTCTGTTTACTGTAACGTGTAACAACACAAAATCTCACTTTTTACATAAACCTGTTTTTATCCTAGTTAAACTGACTTTGCAGTCTCTCTGGGCCCATAACCAGTGTTAAGCCTGGATTCCCCAACGGGTGTTAAGGAAAACAAACTAAACAGAACGTGCAGCGAAGTCAGATAGGAAGACAGGTAAATGTGTGAGATAAGTTTTCTAGTTAACACGCAGTAAAAATACAGATACGCTTGTGCTATCAAAAATATAGTTTATTCCATTTAAGAATTAAAGCATAGTCAAATGTAATGGTCCATTAGTCATATATCAATTTCAGTCAAGTCTTGTCAAGGATACTCTATTTGCAAAGTCCGTGTTGAATAGCCAATGTCAGTTCACTTACAATAAATCAGTCCAATCTTTATCTTCTCTCCGTTGAGAAAAATCAACACTCCTTTTTCTCTCCCCGTTCCAGCAAGAACGCAGTCATCAATCCTTCCAGTAATTAGGGATCTTCAAGCCAGAGAGAGCGAGCTGCAATTGCCTCGCTTCTTATATAGTGCTTTTACAACCACACCCTTAATTACATTCTTGCTGTTAAAGTTACACACACTTTAACTAACAAACCATGATACCATATTTATTATTTTTACCCAAACCAGTTAGGGTAAACAATGTTATCCCTAACAGAGGGTTTGGAGTTTTTGGCTGGCATGGTCAATGACAATAGTACACTAAACAATTACAATAGCTAATTAATGTGATAAGTAGTTACTTAATGAATGTTGGTAATTAATAAATGTTAATTGATAAGTTAGAGAAGAAATAAAAAGTAAGGTTACTTATTACTAAAAATCAATCAACTAGATAATCAATGATACAGTATTAAATCACTATCAATAAATCAGCAAATTAGTGGTCATTTATTATTATACTATTAAATGATAAATCAATTATTTTAGACAAAGGATTATCTATCAATAATTGGTCTTGAGGTAATGAAATAGTGGAGGTAGTGAAGTATTGGAGGTTGGTAGTGAAAAGTTCCTTTGTTTTTTCTTAAAGCCACGTTGTTTTGTTTTTGTTTTGTTTTTGTTTTGTTTTTAAAGAGGAAGCGTTGCTTGAAGGAGCTTTGTTAGTGTTCCGTGGAAGACTCTTTAATCAGTTACATATTATTAGATCATGGAGATCTTCCAATCAGCTGCTTGATAGATTTGAATGGAGAAGATTTGAATGAACTGTCCAATCATCTACTTGGGAGTTTGGAATGGATGAGATTTGGGTGGGGATTAAGTGGAGTTTGTCCACTCAACTGAGTGGGGATTTAAATGGATGCTGACTAATCAGCTGGGTGATTTAAATGGAGACTGTTTGGGAGATTATTCCTCTCAGGTAGAGTCTATTGATTCTCCGTGAGTCTCCTCAGTTCTTCGCAATTCTCGGCCATTCAGAATCACACTCTCCTGCTCTCCTCCAGTCCTGGCTCTTTTTCGGATGTTTAGGATCACCCTCTCTGTCAGTTTTGTCTCTTTCACCGCAGTTCAGAATCACACTCTCCACCAGTCACAGCTCATTCCATGCCGCTCATTCCATGCCACTCAGAATGGCTCACTCTCAGAATCACTCTCTCTGTAAGTGTCAGAATCACACTCTCATCTAATCCCAGCTCATCCCGGCTCTTAGCATTCTCCAGTCTCTGCTCTCTGCATGGAATCGCATTATTCGCTATCTACCAGTCCTGGTTCTTTACAAGTCTCACCCATTCGGAATGGTGTCCTACGGAATGGTGTCCTGGCATCTCCGCTCTCTCTCTCTATGCTCTCTCTCAGGATTACCGGCAAGTTCTCCATTCTTGGAACCTTCCAAAACCTTCTGACAGTCCTGGTTGAGGTAGAGCACGGCTCCATTGGCCCCAGACCCCACTCCCCGTCTCCAGCGATGTGTTTAGGCATTCGCCTCGATCGCCATCTTAGCTGAATGTATACATACACACACAATGACAATCTCACAAAGCAGCTGCTTTCTAAAAATAGAAAAGCAGATAAAATTTCCTAAATTTTATATGATTATTTCCTTAAAAAAAATTAACACACTGTTTTTTTTAAATCAGGGGACTTCAAACTTGATAGCTTTAAGACTTGTGGACTTCAACTCCAAGAATTCCTCCTCCAAGTTTGAAGACCCTTGTTTTAAATCAGGGGACTTCAAACTTGGCAAGTTTAAGACTTGTGGACTTAATCCAATTGTAAATGAGAAGAAAAAGGAAAAAAGAAAAAAAAGAAAAGGAACAAGAAAAAAACAAACCAATTTATTCGTCCCAGGGAGCCAAAAAGTCAAAAATGTAAAATCTTCTAATAATAACCGAAGAAAAAGGAGAAAAAGCAGCAGTCCTCTAATAGTAATCCAAGAAAAAGAAGAAGAAAAACAGCAATGATGATAAAAAACAAACAATAATCCACAAATAGTTTTAAAAGGGAAATACAAAAAGCAAAAGAAGAAGAAAAAATTACATTCCAACAATGAGGCTAAAGCCAAATTGATAGTTTAGAAGAAGCAAAAAAAAACACAAGGCCTATATTGAGTGCCAGCCCCTAAAAGAAAATTCAGTTGTAGTTTAAAAATAAATCACAAAACAAATCATAGCCACCATGCAATGTCCAAGCATCACAATCAAAATTTCAACAAGATATAATCCAAGGTCATAGTAGTCTTTTCTATTCCAATTTTAATCCCCAGGTGTTTAAGTTGTTTTACAAGAGAAGCACCTGTTAAATCAATTCTTATTCAGTGCTCAACTCTCTATTTTCTCTTGATGTAAACAGCCTGTGACTAAGAAAATTTTCTCAGCAATTTGTTTTTTCAGTCCCTTCAGAAAAAAGGAAATTTTATAAAGCCTCTAGGTGGCAGTGTTGCTTTGTTCTATTTTGCTTTCACTACCTTGCTGTATTGTACTCAAAAAAGTTTCTAATAAAAGATATCCTTTTAAAAGAGGGAGGAAAAAAAGGAAAAAGTTCCAAATCTATCTTTAAAATAAATGTTCAGAATTGTCTTCTTTGATTGTTATTATAAAGTCCAGTCCAGTTAAAAGTTTAGTCCTTATTAAAATACAGTAAAATAATTCTGATTAATTTTAACATTTTAAAACATATTCAATTTTGCCGCTTATTCACTCTTCTGTCATCTATCTTCTTGAAATCTTTTTCCCCTTAGGATGCTCTCTCATTTTCTTCCAGAAAAAAATTGGAAAATCTCACCCAAAGCCAACACACTTTCTTTCTGTTTCTTCTTCCATTCTGGAGCTGTCCTAACCTTTCAGCAGCTTTCAATGGCTGCTTTCCTCCACAGCTGGATTAGAGAGCTTTTCCTGGACCAACCATGGACTTTGCGGTGTCCCTGGTATCAGCAGGATGCGCTCTCCTCGCCTGCTGTCACTACGGGATGGTTTGGGTCCAAACGCACTGTCCAGCTGCAGGGATATCAATGCCATTCCA
Organism: Notechis scutatus; assembly: GCF_900518725.1. The sequence continues at coordinate 3,943,689 of NW_020716689.1, forward strand.
GGAGCACCGGAATCATTTGGCGTCTCGTTGCAACATCAGCCCCGCCTTCCATCAGGAGTTCTCCTCTTATGGAGGGCTGCTAGCCATTCCTTTGCTTCTCCCTCTAGCCCCCCGTGATGGTATTCACCCTGGCTCTGTGCAATGGGTAGAAGTGGTCGTAGCACTCTAGATGGACTCTAGCAGAGTCAAGGAATAGAGCCAGTTATGTGAGTCCCCATCGAATTTCCCTCTGAATCATGGTGGTTTGTTCAGCCCTGCTCCTCTCTCGCCATGTTACAAATTGACAGTCGTTCTTAATGGTACAATGGAAAGAAGTACTGGGGTACTACAAGGTTCCATCTTGGGCCCAGTACTCTTCTAATGTCAGCTGGTGCTCCATTTAAAATCCAAGAAAGAAATACTTAGACTCCATTAATCAGAGAAAAGATATCTGTCAGCCTTCAAGAACTTCTACCTTTGCTCTGCATCTTTCGGCTGCCATAAGTAAGGAGGGGGAACAAGTATGGGAAGCGAGCTGGAGGTGGTACAAACTAGCATTGTATAAACTGAGGAGGGGGGAGAGTACATTCTTGCTTAGGTTTCTACTTCTTGCTTAGCTTTCTTTTCTCTGCGCAGCTGCAAACCTTTATCAAAGTATGCCAAGGTCAACAGACAGAAGCCTCATCACCACCTGGAGATGTCCACATGATGATATTCACAACTTTTAATTGGAAGAACCATTTGAACTATTGGGGGTGGGAACATTTCCATCACTTTGTATATGTGATTTATGCGCCTATTTCCTCAGATTCAGAATCCTCTTGTTGCTACCACTTGACTTCCAGTAAAAGATATCTTTTCTCTAATTAAAAGAGTCTAAGTATTTCTTTCTTGGATTTTAAATGGAGCATCATCTGACAATATCTTTTACTGGAAATCAAGTGGTAGCAACAAAAGAATTCTGAATCTGAGAAAATGGGCACGTAAATCACACATTCAAAGTAATGGCAACGTTCCCATCCCCAATAGTTCAATTGGCTCATCCAATTAAAAGTTGTGTATATCATCATGTGGGCATCTCCAGGTGGTGATGAGGCCTCTGTCTGTTGACCTTGGCATATTTTGATAAAGAGTTTGCAGCTATGCATAGCATAGGATAGAAGCCTAATCGCAGTTCTTGCAACGTGGTAGCAAGGACAAGGACAAGAAGCAGAAGCAATCAGAACCACCAGAATTGAAGCACAGAAACACAGAAGCTATATATTACAGAGGCTATACTGCAAGGACAAAGCAACTTGTTAGAGTTTGCAGCATAAATTCAAGTCCAGAAAACACACAGATGACTGATCAGCAGGATTCATTAAACTTCTTTTAATATAAAATAAGTAAATGTACAAAACTAGTAGTTTCTTCCAATGTGGAAAGGTTACAAGCAAACACAAACAGAAGCAGACATGTTTCAGCTCCAGTTTAGAGCAGAACTCCAGTTTCAGTTTCAATTCTCAGCAAAATGAGCCAAAACCGCACCCAGGCTGTCAGCTCCCATTGGCTGGTCTGTTGCCATGCTTACTCACTTGCTGACTTTGTTAACCATGTCTCTGCCAGTTAATGAATATACTCTGACACAACTGATACAAATCAGTCAAGCTAAGGCACGCCAAGGCTCCAAGCTGTCTGGGTCACCACACAGTCCCCATTGGCTGACCTGTTACCATGTCTATTCCAATTCATGAACTCTTATACACTGATGAGAAGCAACCTGGAATTAAGGAGAAACTTCCTAACGGTGAGGACAATTAACCAGTGGAACAGCTTCCCTCTAGAAATCATGGGTGCTCCATCACTGGAGGTTTTTAAGAAAAGACTGGACAGTAACTTGTCTGAGATTGTATAGGTTCCCCTGCTTGAGCAGGAGGCTGGACTAGAAGACCTCCAAGGTCCCTTCCAGCCAGGGGTGGGATTCAAATTTCTTAACAACCGGTTCTGTGGGCATGTCCTAAATTGTGGGTGTGGCTTGGTGGTCATGTGACTGGCTGGGCGTGGCTTGGGTGTAAATATTGTAAATATATATGTAAATATTGATTTTTTTATTAAAAAAAAGAGCAACTTTTATCCAAAATCAGGCAAAGCAGGCAGGCAGTTTGATTTGCTCGCAGAATCATAGATTAACTCAGCGATCTACCTTTCTGCAATCTGCTGCTTGAATCTGTCACATAAAATTTGCTTGCAAGCAAACTCACAAAATTAACTCACAACACACCATGTATGTAAATATTGAATTTTTTTATTTTTTAAAAAGCAACTTTTGCCCAAAACCAGGCAAAGCAGGCAGGCTGATTGAGTTGTTCACAGAATCACAGATTCACTCAGAGATCTACCTTTCTGCAATCTTCTGCCTGAGTCTGCACTGAAGCTTCAGTCCTAAGGAAGGTTCAGCTCTGCTGTCAGGCCACTTCTCTCCCCCCACCAGCCCTCTGAATACCACCCCTGACTGGCCTCTCAGGTAAACTTCCTGGGCAAAGGCAAAGCAGTACAACAGCAATTTAGATTAGCTAGAAAGCAAGAAATCCAATGATTTCCTGCTTTCTAGCTAATCTAAATTGCCCAGTACAGCTGATCGTCGGAACAGCTGATCAGCGGTGGGAAGGAAAAATAGCAATTTACCAAAAATTAGACGAAGGCACAATGCAGGAAAGTTGGATGGTGCACATGCCAGGTAAGGAGTGACTAGGAGGGGAGGAGCCAACCAGTGGTGAAATTTGTCAGTTCTCCAAATTGTGCAGAATTGTAACTACCGGTTCTACAGAACAGGTCCAACCAGGTAGAATCCCACCCCTGCTTCCAGCTCTATTCTATTCTATTCTATTCTATTCTATTCTATTCTATTCTATTC
>NW_020716689.1:3946570-3974744 GCF_900518725.1 Notechis scutatus
TCTATTCTATTCTATTCTATTCTATTCTATTCTATTCTATTCTATTCTATTCTATTCTATTCTATAGATCAGGGTAAAATGGAGGCCAAATTTTTCAACATGCTTGAAATAAATTATTGGCCAAACTTCAGTTACTGGGCCTATATAGTGTAAGGATGAAATGTGAAATTATAGCATTGGGTACAAAGTGGTGTCCATCCTTAGAAACTAATGTTCAGAATAATAATTCAGATGATACTACTCCCAAGCATACAGAGCATTTTTTAAAAAGGTAGAACTTGTTAAAGATGGATCCAACCTAAAAGTAAGGAGAAATTTTCTGACAGTGAGAACAAACAGTGGAATTGCTTTCCTTCTATAGTTGTGGGTACTCCATTGCTGGGGTTTAAGAATAGACTGGACATCTATTTGACTGGGATGGTATAAGGTGTCCTGCTTTGAACAGGGAGTTGGGCTAGAAGACCTCTGAGATTCCTTCCAACCCTATAATTCTATCTATGTTCTGCAATTTATATAGCCACCGATCTCACAAACAAGCAACTCTGGTCAGCCTAGAACAGAACTAGTTAATAGACAAGTTAATAGATACGTTAAAACATACAAGAACCCACACTAAAAGAATAATAGATGAAGGGATGTTAAAAATAGAGCTGCCTCACTAGTTCATCAGGCTTGTCGACATAACTAGGTTTTCAAGGACTTCTGAAAGCTCAGCAGTACCAGGCCAACCTCACCTCATGGGGGAGAGGATTCCACAGTGTGGGCACCACAGCAACCTCCTATGGCTACTAAACGCAGTTCCCTAGGTGACAGAACTATTAACGCCCTATCTCCTGAGTAACCTGGTTCTATGCCACGAAGGACAACACCAGCACCTTCACCTTGAACTGGATCCAGAAAAATGCTGGTAACCAATGCAGCTTGTGATGTGCATTCAGTCCTTAAAGATTGCCCAGTAAACTTGGCAGTTTTACTGTCTCCACATTGCTTTCTGGAGTCAGTTCAAAACGACCTCATTTCAACTCTGCTAATTAGGGCATGGTTTATTTGAAAGCTAAATCGGTTCCTTTTAAACTCAGGCCATTCCCAATTTTAGAGATTTCTACTGTCTAATGTTATCAACTTCAGAAAGAAGCTTCTCTAGTCTATGGAACATAATAAATCCTGAAAGCCTCCAGATGGTGCAGTTTGCTAAAGCATGCTTGCATATACATGTGCGTACATTGGGAATCTCAAAACTAATCTGCATTAGATAGCATTAGATGTAGCATTAGATGGCAGGAAAGAAATAACAGAACACTGATGTTCAGCTCCCAGAATTTCTCAAATAACAGGGTCATTACTGAGAATTCTGGGAGTTGAACTTAATTGATGTGTCTGGAAATTGTCATTGACTGGAAAACACAACATGGTACAAAATTAAGTTAATTTGATAAAAAAATTAGCATGACTTTCAATTCATTTTGAATTTGGTGTTTTTAATGTATAATTATTGTTCTTTAAAAATTGAATAACTTCCTCTGGTTTCATCTTCCTGGTGTCTTGGGAAGATTTTATTTTTCACAGATACAGATTAACAGAGTTGGAAGGGGCCTTGTAAATCATCTAATCCAACCAAGGGAATAGCAGAGTAAGGGAGACAGACACTGAATGCAGAATACCATGATTTCAGTAACAGCAACAGAGTTGGAAAGGACCTTGGCCCAACCCCCACCCCTTCTCTTACAGGACACTTATACTATTCTGATAAATAGATATCCAGTCTCTTCTTAAAAGTCTCCAGTAATGGAGTATGCACAACTTCCAAAGATAACTTCTTTCTACTTGTTAATTTTTTTCACTGTTAGACATTTTCTCCTTAGTTCTAAGTTGCTTCCCTCCTTGGTTAGTTTCCATCCATTGTTTTTTGTCCTGCCTACAGGTGCTTTGGTAAATAAGTTGGTCCCCTACTCTGTCAGTCCTTCAAGTATTGGAAGATTGCTATCATGTTACCCCTGGTCCTTTTTTTCACTAGACTAGGTGTACCCAGTTCCTGCAATCATTTTCCTTTTGTCTTTAGGCTAATCATTGTTGTTGCTTCTCTTTGAACTCTTTCCTAAATCTCAACATTTTTTTTTGTATTAAGGTGACCAAAAGTGGATGGTTTCACCAAGGCTTTGTAGTGTGTTACTTTACTTTACATGATCTTGATTTTATCCCTCTGTTAATGCAACCTAGGATTGTGTGATATTAATCAAAAAAGCAACAGAACGATAAAAGCTTGTTTAGCATTTGCAAAGGCCAGGACCTTTTCTCCCTCAAATGTGTTGTGGTTCGCCCAGCCTGTCCAGACAGCAGCAGAATCGAACAGTGGGGAAGAACAGGGACCAAGTCCCAGAGTCTGGGGAGGACTCAAACGAGGGTCCTGCATCTGATACAGAGATGGGGCCAGGACTATCTGGAAGTTATGTAGTGACTCCGGAGGCTCCAGAATCTGGCAGCAGCAAGGCAGAGGAACAAGGGGAGCCTGTTCCAAGTGCGTATGCGCACAGACCTGCCAGAAGACAAGAGCAGCTAAGGCAAAATGGGCATTACGAACTCTTGCTGATCAAATTATGGAGGCTGAAGCCAAACACCCAGATTCCCTTCCCATCATTTTAGGAGATCTCAATCAAGCAAATTTAAGGAAAGAGCTCCCAAAATATTTCCAGCATGTAAATTGTTCCACCAGAGGCAAAAATACTTTAGACCACTGCTACACAACAGTAAAAGATGCTTATAGGTCTTTACCACGAGCAGCTGTGGGACACTCTGACCACTGCATGATTCACCTTGTACCTGCCTACAGACAAAGACTTAAAACCATGAAACCAACAATTAAATCAGTGAAGACTTGGTCGGATGAGACAAAGCTGAAACTCCAGGCCTGCCTTGATTGCACTGATTGGAATGTTTTTGAAGATGCCTCTGCAGATCTATATGAGCTCACAGATACTGTAACATCATATGTCAGCTTCTGCGAAGACTTATGTGTACCAAGAAGAAACCTGCAAATATATAGTAACAATAAACCTTGGTTCACAGCTAAACTTTTTTTTTTTAAAGACAAATTTTATTAGTTTTACGAAACAATACACAAACAATCAAGGCATAATAACATAAAAGATCTTTTCTAAGAAAACCAATAGAACATACAAAATAGTTCCAAATTATAATATATATATTTACGTTATCTGTTCAACTTCGTATCTTATCCCAACTTCTCCTTTTCATTCTATTATCCAAATTATATTTCTTGCTAATTAGAATTTTATTGCCTTTCAAAAACAATACACAAACATACAAAACATAAAACATCTTTTCTGAAAGCTGCTTGATCCCGGGTTAAAACTCTTCGCACAGACACAAATTCAAAAATTATATTTACTTTATATATCATTCCATATCTTATTACCATTTTCAATTTTCTATATAGCTTCTTCCCTCTTTTATCTTTCTTATTTTTATTTTATTTATCTTATCTCAATTCAATTCATAATACTTATCATTCTTTGTCTGTTCTATTTCCAGCTATCCATTCATCTTTTCTCTTTAAATATACTTCTCCTGTACACTGATTGGAGTGACGCCTTTGACTCTTTCCCCTAACTTAATAATACTTAATATAACACTTAATTTATATTGGGATTCTGTTTAGTACATTCTAAAATTACACAATAAATTTAATGAGAAAAACAAAAAACAAAATAAAAGCATATAAAACCACTATCAATACCATTAAAAAGCTAATCATATATATTGATACTCATTTATATCTTAAACATTTTACTCTAAATACACATATAAAAAACACAATCTTATGTACCTTCCAGAATCCCTTTTTCAATTAGATTTACCCATTGTCTCTAAATAAGTTTTGTTTCTTTAAATCTTGCTTCCCACCATTAAGGCTTCTCATCCCCTCCTTTCTCTCTTGCTTATTTTTCTCCTTGCCCTTTTTACCCCTTTGTCTCTCCTTCTCCCTTTTCTTCTTCTGCTTACCCCCTTTCTGTTGTTTTCTAACCTTGTATCCACCTTTCATCTCATTTTTCTCTTTTTTGATTGTTTTTTCAAACCTTAAAATCCCCTTTTCCTCTTTCTCCTCCTCCCCAAAAGGAACCCATTGTTCATCAAAGATGGCTTCTTCTTCTTCTTTGTCCCAGTCATCCTGCTGCGTAGTCAATTTTTCATAAGTGCATTTCTAGAAATTGAAAAAGAGTGCCCAAAGTATCTTTTCCATCTTGTTCTTCTTTTTTATATTTTTGATATTCAATTTTTAGTTCATCCACAAGCAATGCCATCGTGAAGAGAAAAACTTTTTCCAAAACAACCACCCAAGTATTTTTAATCAAGAATAATTCCAAAAAGTTCCAAAGTCACCAAAGAATCCAAATAAACTATTTCTTTTAATACTTTTTTTTCTTTCTTGTATTTCTCTTTCTGGGGTTACTGTTTAATCAAAAAGTTCCAATTAAGATATATCTTTCTTTAAAGTTCTAGGCAATCTCCTCCTTTTTCAAATTCTGCTCCAATTTATTTATTTTTCCTCTCCCTTCCCACTTACAACAACAATTTTCCTTTAATTGTTCAGAAATCCATACCTCCAATACAGGTTTTCCGATTTCTTAAGTTGTTAAATCCAATGTCCAGGAATCCTTTATCCCTTGGCTTTATATGGGGTGGGAGAGTGAAGAAAAAAAAACAACTTTCCCTTGACAGCTTTCTCCGCCGCTTTCCAATCTTCTTAGGGATACAATGTATCTTTCAGGCAATTCAAGCAATTCAGTTTCCAGGGTATTTAAAAGTTGTTATTCTCCCGGCTCAGCCAGCACTTTCACTTCTCCTGTTTCTTCTTTCTCCTTCTTCCTCCAGCACAATCTTATCCAGCTGCCGGCTTCTTTGTGGCGGCCATTGCTGACCACCGCTCCACCGCCTTGAGAAAAGGAGGTTATGCCGGGTGGGGAGTGGGTCTGCAATACCCCCAAACCCCTCTCTGGATCCTCCCTATCTTCGGCTGCCTCTACGGGGCAGCCTTATCCTCCAGACCCGTCAGGATCGGAGGCACCAAGACGGCTAGCGCAACAGGGATCACGCAGGATCGCGAATCCCCGCCGCCACCGAAGCCTGGCAAACCCCGGTTCACAGCTAAACTTAAGCAGCTACGTCGTTCCAAAGAGGAAGCCTACAGAAAAGGTGACAGAATGCCATACAACCAGGCCAGAAACATATTAACAAGAGAGATCAGAGCAGCAAAAAGAAGCTACCCTGAAAAGTTAAGGAATCAGTTCTCAACAAATGAACCAGCAAACATGTGGAAATCTTTTAAAAACATCACTGGCTACAGCAAACCTCCTTCCCAGGCAGAAAGAAATCAACAACTAGCAGATGACCTGAATGTATTTTACTGCAGGTTTGAAAAGAAACTACAGCCACCTATCTCCACAACCTACATCTCAAACACACCAACAACAGCCAAGCCTCCTACAACTGGCCCCAATCCATTGGGCTCACAACCTCTGGTGATCACAGAAAAAGAAGTGAAAGATCTATTACACAGACAAAAGCCAGGAAAAGCACCAGGGCCAGACAAGATAACTCCTTCTCGCTTAAAAGTCTGTGCTGACCAATTGGCCCCCATCTTCACCCGAATCTTCAATAGATCACTAGAGATGTGCTATGTTCCTTCCTACTTCAAACATTCTACCATCATCCCAGTGCCAAAGAAGCCCTCCATCAAGGAACTGAATGACTACAGACCAGTTGCTCTAACATCTGTAGTTATGAAAATCTTTGAAAGGCTTGTGCTGTCCCACCTGAAAACCATCACAGATCCACTGTTAGATCCCATGAAGTTTGCATGCCAAGCAAATAGATCGACAGATGATGCTGTTAACATGGCTCTGCATTACATCCTACAACACCTTGAATCTCCAAATACCTACGCAAGGGTCCTCTTTGTAGACCTCAGTTCAGCATTCAATACCATCATTCCAGACACTCTTCTAAGTAAATTAAACCAACTAGCAGTACCTGAACACACTTGTAAGTGGATCATAAGCTTCCTAACAGACAGGAAGCAGCAGGTGAAGCTAGGCAGAATCACATCCGATACCTGTACAATCAGTACAGGGGCCCCCCAAGGCTGTGTGCTATCTCCACTTCTCTTCTCCCTATATACCAATGACTGCATCTCAAATGATCCATCTGTTAAAATACTTTGCTGATGACACAGCAGTGATTGGTCTCATTCGAGACAACGATGAATCTGCATACAAACAGGGGGTTATACAACTTGCCTCGTGGTGTAACTGGAACAATCTGGAACTGAACACACTCAAAACCATATAAATGGTGGTAGACTTTAGAAGAAACCCTCCCATACTACCAACTCTTACAATACTAGACAACACAGTATGAACAATAGAGACCTTCAAATTTCTAGATTCTACTATATCACATGATCTAAAATGGACACCTAACATCAAAAACATCATCAAAAAAGCAAAACACAGAATGTTCTTTCTGTGCCAACTCAGAAAGCTCAAACTATCCAAGGAGCTGCTGATACAGTTCTATAGAGGAATTATTGAGTCTGTCATCTGCACCTCTATAACTGTCTGGTTTGGTTCTGCAACCCAACAAGACAGACACAGACTACAGAGGATAATTAGGACTGTAGAAAAAACAATTACTACCAACCTGCCTTCAATTGAGGACCTGTATACTGCATAAGTCAAAAAGAGGGCTATGAAAATATTTACAGACCCCTCACATCCCGGACATAAACTGTTTCAATTCCTTCCCTCAAAACGACGCTATAAAGCACTGTACACCAGAACAACTAGACACAAAGGCAGTTTTCCCCCGAAAGCCATCACTCTGCTAAACAAATAATTCTCTCAACACTGTTCAACTATTAACAAAGTGTACACTAATATTACTGTTAATCTTCTCACCACTGCTTATCACCTATCCCCTCCCACTTGACTGTTTCCTAGTATGATTTGATTGATTGTACCCTATGACTATCATTAAGTGTTGTACCTTATGATTCTTAACGAATGTACATTTTCTTTATGTACACTGAGAGTATTTACACCAAGACAAATTCCTTGTGTGTCCAATCACACTTGGCCAATAAAGTATTCTATTCTATTCTATTCTATTCTATTCTATTCTATTCTATTCTATTCTATTCTATTCTATTCTATTCTATTCTATTCTATTCTAAGGCTTGGAGGTGATTACCCCTCTCATAAGATATAAAGAAAGTGCAAAGGTAGGAAAACCTTTTCAGGAAGCAACGTCATTTGCTCAGATCGGTTTGGACTCTGAAAGCTCTGTGGTGAATTTGTTCTCTGTTTTGGTTTTAAAAGACTAATTGGGACTTTAGTCGTTGGCAGCACTTCAAGTCAGATAAGGTGCGTTCTTATCAGAATTCTTCCCAAGAACTTTGGCAGACGTTCCTGGGACTATTTATAATTGATTGAAACTCATTCTGGGCTGTGAATGACAATAATTCACAGCCATTGAACTAAAATAAAAGGGTTTGGATTTTATGTGTCTTAGGAAGCCTTGGTCAGAACAAAATGAGAGAGATAGGAGACCCCTCCTAAAAGCATGTTGGAGACTTTTATACACTTCTGCATACAAGATTCTGTTAACATCACTTTATCCTGTTACTATGGGTAATTTCCTAGATCTACTGGGTAATTTTCCAATAACCACCACTCTCTCACTTATCTCATTTCCAGAAAACTACCTCCTTATGGTGTATATTTTATTTATTTATTTATTTAATTTATATTGCCGCCTATTCACCCAAGGCAACTCAAGGCAGCTTACACAATAACGAATCTTGGGTACTGCACTACTTACTTCCCTCCATGTAGATGTAATTCCATTAAGTATTACACATTGAGTGCAGTTTGTCACACAGTTACAAATCCATCTAGTGGTGATGCAGTTTATCTCACATTTTTCTAACTTACCAAGAAATAGGTTATGATCAGCTTTGTCAAATGCCTTATTGAAGTCCATGTATACTGTGTCCGCTGTATTTCACTGATCCATTAATTAAGTCACTATCGAACAAAGAAATAAGATATATTTGATCTGTTTTTGACAAATCCGTGTTGGCTATTGGTTATAATTTTGCTTGCTTGTAATTGTTTGCAGGTCTGTTGCTTTATAATCTTTTCTGGGATCTTCCCAGGTATCGATGTCTGGCTGATTGGTCTATAGTTTCCTGGATTTGTTTTCTTTTTCTTTTCTTTTTTTTCTCAAAGATGGCAACCACATCAGCTCTTTTCCACTCTTCTGCTGGTTCTCTGATTATCCAGGATCTTTGGAAGATCTGGTTTAGTGATTCCGATATCTCTTCGGCCATTTCCTTCAGTACCCTGGGATGTAATCCACCTGGCTCTGGTGATATAAACTTGTATAGAGCAGACAGGTGGGGTTTTTTTACTGTTTCTTACCTATTTTAATTTGCATTCTTAATTTGTCTTTTACAGTTGTGTTATTGCTATGTTGAGCTGTAGATTAGATTAGATTAGATTAGATTAACAGAGTTGGAAGGAATCTTGTAAGTCATTTAGTCCAACCCCCCGCCCAAGCAGGAGACCCTATACCATTTCTGACAAATGGCAGTCCAATCTCTTCTTGAAAGCCTTCAGTGATGAAGCTCCCACAACTTCCAAAGGCAAGCTGTTCCATTGGTTGATTGTTCTCACTGTCAGAAAATTTCTCCTTATTTCTAGGTTGAATCTCTCCTTGATCAGTTTCCTATCATTATTCCTTGCCTGGCCTTCAGATGCCTTGGAAAATAGCTTGACCCCTTCATCTCTGTGGCAGCCCCTCAAATATTGGAATTCTGCTATCATGTCTCCCCTGGTCTCCCCCTCTTCACTAGACTAGACATGCCCAGTTCCTGTAAACATTAGTCTCCAGTCCCTTAAACATCCTAGTTGCTGTTCTCTGCACTTTTTCCCCTTTAGGATTTTCACCCAAGGAATCTTTCCCAAGTTCTCTCTGAGTTTATTAAAATCAGCTCTTTTAAAATCCAAGACTCTGGTATCATTATGTTGTATTGCTTGTGTTTGCATTATGTTGAATTCTAGTATAACATGCTCACTCTCAACCAAGGTTCCTGCAGTTTCAACCCCCTCTATCTGTTTGTAAGAATTAAATCCAGTATGACTGTTTCCCCCTAGTTTCCTCCTCTACCTTTTGGACAACAAAGTTGTCAACTAGGTTGGTTAGGAACTTATTTGATTCCTCACTTGGTGCAGAATTAGTTTTCCAATTGATGTCACAGCAATAGAAGTCCCCCATTACTATTGTAGTGTGTTTCCTACATATATTTGTTAGTTGGTTAGCAAAAAGGACATCTATTTTTCCTGCTTGATTGGGTAGCCTATAGAATACACCAATGGCCATGTCAATCTTTTTTTTTGTTTTATATTGACCCATATGCATTCTAGGAAGTTTTTGTCTTTGGTTTCACACATTTCTGTATTTTCTTTATTTTCCGTAGAACATGATTAAGCTCTGTTTCTTAGTATGGCTTCCTTCTTCATTTTTCATTTTATGAGCATTTTTTTCCCTGAGTCACAGGTTTTGCTAATTCAAATATGTTCACCTGAGTAAGGTGAGAAAAAGGTGGCAGAATCCCAAAAAGAAGCCTCAAGGAACAAAAAGGAGAACCTACTTTATTAATATGATTGGATAGTTTAATAGTTTTTCTTCTGGCCTGAACAAATGTGAAGAATAGATTGTATTATGTTTGGATTATTTGCTGTCTCATATTTTCTTCCTCTATCCGGGGAGGGGCCTTCCTTTCAACAAGATTCTTGAGTTGAGGGGGGGCGGAGCTGGCGTTGCGATGATACGGCATGTGATCTTGGAGGTCTGAGATCGCTGCCGATATCTTTGCTCCTGGACGGTCCTATCGGATCTAAACCGTCCCAAAGAGACAGTGAAAGTGAAGAGCACATCCTGTCGATCCCAGGGATACCACAAAGTCCCTCGTAGATCCAGGAGAAGTTCTTCTCGCCAGCGGCAAAGAAGCAGCCATTAAAGCTGCTGAAGTTGGGACAGCTCCGAAACGGAAGAGAACAGAAAGAGAGAGTGTGCCGGTTTGGTGAGAACTTTTTCTTTATTCTAAGATCTGAAAGGACACCCTAAGGAAAAGAAAGAATCTGTAAAAGTTTTGACAAAAGTGATTAAGCGGCGATTTTAAACAGGAATATTAAAGTAATGTTTTTTTCTCATTGCTGGATTTTCTATACACGATCTTACATTTTGAAACTAGACTGTTTTTTTCTTTTACATCTATTTTTTTTCTTTTTGATTTTGTAATATTTTAGGCTAGAGGCTCCCTTTTAGTTATTTCTTTTTAAAAAACATCTTTTTCCTTTTTTATTATTAATTCTTATTATATCTTGTTTGGAAAAGGAGGGGGAAAGTGAGAGCAAAGAAACTTTGTAACACTGCCAGCTAGAGGCTTGAAAATATTCTATTTCCCTGTGACCAGACAAAGCTGAAAGAACTGAGACTTTTTTTCAAGGACATTGTTATTTGATAAGATAGAGGGAAGAGCATGGGAGAGTATTATTGCAGGTGCTCTTCTGGGTTTCTATCAACAGCTGGCGTCTGGTGTTGAAACTTAGGGGGAAAAGGTGATAAGTTTTTGGAGAAGAGTTATAATAAGAGCCTTGGATAATTAAACAAAGTGCAGTGTGCTCTTTTTACTTTTTCTAAGTTGTGCTATACCTCCTCACCAGCTTTATTGTATTCCATTTTATCTTTTTTTTTCTTGTAATAATTATTTGGGTTTTTGGCTTTGTTGGAGCTTGTCTGTGTTTTTCTTTTTTTCTTTGGAAGTCCAATCTCTACGCTTGCTTTTTATTTTTATTTTTTTTTATTTTTTAAGCAAATTTTATTAATTTCAAAGACAAACAAATCATCATCAACCATTACATATTTAAACCTTTTTCCATTATAAATTTTACAAGTCAGATAAAACCTTATTTTATACAATACAATTCTATTTTAAGCCATTTCCATATGAGCATAAAAATACCTCTTATCCAATTTCTCTTTACTTCTCTTTACTCTTATTCAATTTCGCTATTATTATTTCATCTATTTCTTTCTGACTTGGTTACCATTATTCTCATTCTGTATTTCTACAAGGTTTTATTAATACTCTCAAATACATAAACACACAACAAACAAACATATAAAAAATCTTTTAGGAAAGTAACTTGGCCCCAGGTACCTCTCTTTATATGGGCTTCAATTATATTCATGCTCATCTTACATATCATTACCTATTTTATTTACCATTCTATATCTTCTATATAAACTTCTCCACACATTTCACTCTTCATAATTCTATCTTATTTAATCCATCTTAATTTAAATCATTATATTTGTATCTTTTGCCCATTCTTTATTATCCCTCTATCTCATTCCTTATAATGAAAAAAAAAAGAATTTCTCCTGAAATCACTAATCAGAGTATGATGCCTTTCTATCCTCCCCCTAAATTAATTAGATTAACATTTAAAATAACACCTAATACCCAATCTGATTCTGCTTGGTACATTCTATCTACTAAATTTTTTTTAATAATAATAAAAACGGAGTAATAAATCCAAAATGATTAAATACATAGATAAATAATAAATCTAAATATTAAATTATAACATTCCCATTGCCTTTTCAAAAAACAAATGCTACTATAATAGTTTTATAATAACATCAATACCATAGTCATATTAAACTCTTTAATTAAAACTCAATATTCTAAACATTCCCTTTAATATTTTATTAAATTTTAAAATCAATCATTATTAAACTTTTCAACATTTTAATTTCTTATTAACTCTTAAACCATTCTAATTTTCTATTTCTAATACAGATGTTACAATACCATCTTATGTACCTTGCAAAATCTTTTTTAAGAAAATTGTACTTTACCCTTTGTCCCTAAAAAAAATTCCTCTTTTCCCATCTAATTTCAAAACTTTGTGGCTTTTCTCCGCCTTTCCCCTTTCTTTCTTCCCCCACCAAATCTCTGCCTTGCTGGCATCCCTTCTCTGTTGTGTTCCCTTTTTCTTTTGTTTACTATCATTATATTTATTTTGCATCTTATTTTTCTCTTTCTTGAATGTTTTTTTAGATCTTAAGTCCTTCATTTTCCTCGCTTCCTTCCTTCCTTCTTTCTTAGTTAAATTTTGGGATTCATTAAAGATGGCGTCTTCATCATCTTCTTCTTCTTGTTCTTCTGCCTCCATCTGTTGTATTGTTTGTTGATAGTTAACCAGCGCCATTTCTAAAAAAAGGAAGGCTTTTTCCATACCATCTTTACCGTCTGTTTTTGTTTGCTCATATTCTTCCTTCAGTTCCTCAAAAGAAAAAGCCATTATAGATCTTTTCTTTTCTTTTTTCCCTCTTTCTTCTTACACCAACCAAGATATTTCAAAAAAAAAAAAAAAAAAATCCCAAAATCCTCAATCAATCCAAGCCAAGACAAAATTCTCCCTTTCTCTTCCAGGGGTAGTATCAGACAAAAGAAAAAAGAAAATCCAAATCTGTATTTTAAAGCCTTATTGGAATTATATTTCTGTCTTCAAATCCTTAAGGCATCTCCTCCAACAAAATCAAACTAGATGAATATATTTTTTGTCCTCTCCCTTCCGACTTATCCCATAAAACTAGTTTTACCTGAAAAAAAAACAGCTTTCTCAATATCCACTTATTAATTCTGTCGGGAGGGAGAATAAACTTTCCTTTCAGCACCTCAAAATTGCCGCTTATTTCCTCTTGTGGAAAGAATCATCCAAAAAGCCATCATTTGCAGGAATTATATTAAATGTATCTTAGAGTCCTGGATCAACCAAGAAAACTTTCACTCTCAAAAGCTTTCTCCTCTTCCTCCTGCGCATACTTGCCCAGCTGCCGGCTTCTTTGTGGCGGCCATTGCGGACCGCCGCTGCACCGTCTTGGGAAAAGGGGGTTCTGCCGGCCGGGGAGGGGGTCTGCAACACCCCCAAACCCCTCTCCGGATCCTCCCTATCTTCAGCTACCCCTGCAGGGTAGCCTAGCTCCGGACCCATCCGGATCGGAGCACCAAAAGCGGCTAGCGCGGCAGGGATCGCTCAGAGTCGCAAATCCCTGCCGCTCGCGAAGCTGACAAACCGGAAGTGTCTACGCTTGCTTTTTATTTTAAAGGGAAAGGTTTAGTATTAATGTTTCTTTTTTTTTTTAAGGGAACAGCCTTTTTTTCTCCTTTCCTGGTATTTTTGTTTTTTCATCTACCTTTCTGGTTTATTTTTATGCACTCTTTTCTATTTGAGACCTCTCAATTGGATTAAGGTGTTGAAGAACCTGAAGAATTTTTCCTTTTTCTTTTTTTTTCTTTTTTTTCAAGCCTTTTTCTTCATCTAATTACTGATTGGATTAAGGTATACAAGAACCTGAAGAAATTTTGTCCTCCCTTTTTTTATCATTATTATTTGGCTTCTTTTTTCTACTATTTTTATTTTGAACTATAATTGGTTATTTCACAATTGGATTAAGGTTTAGAAGAACCTGAAGATTTGAATTGCTTAAAATGAGTAGGAAATTTACAGCTCCTGGTTCTTCAACTTCTACTTCTTCCTCTCAACCATCTGGAGGACAACGTTCAATACAGACAATGTTAAAGCAAGAAAAAGAACAAGAAAAAGTGACTCTGCAGATGATTATGCAAGGAATTCAAAATATTCAAGCAAGATCAGAGAATATTGAAAAGAGAATAGAGAACATTGAACAAGGAACAGAGAACATTGAACAAAGAACAGAGAACATTGAACAAAGAACAGGGAAAACCAATGAAAAAGTGGAGAACATCCAACAAATGATGTTGAAGTATGATGAGAGATTCCCAAAAATTGAAGAAGATAAACAAAGAGACAAGAAGATTGGAGATATTGATCATAGATTAACGGTGGTTGAACAAGATAAAAGTGGTATGTTGAGATGGGAGATGGATAGATCAGAATTCTATCTTAGATTCCAAAACGTAGAGGAAGAAAAAGGACAAAACCTAGCTGAGATAATGATAGAAATACTGGCTGAAGCTTTGGAAATAACTCAAGAGAAGATGATGGATGGAATAGATGAGGTTAATCGAGTTTTCACAAGATATGTGATGAGAAATAGCTTACCAAGAGAAGTTCACATTAGATTTACAAAGAAAGCCATTAAAACGCAAATATTGCAAGTGGCAAAAGAGAAAACATTGAAATATAAAGACAAGCAGATTGTGGTCTTGAAACAAATACCCAGAAGAGTGAGAGAGATGAGAAGAAAATACCGATTCCTGACTAAAATGCTACTTTAAAAAGAGGTGAATTATAGATGGCTGATTCCAGAAGGTTTAATGTTCACATGGCAAGAACAGAGACATAGAATTGACTCAATTGAGAAAGAGGAATTATTTTATAAAGAATTTTTTGGAGGGAAAGAGGAAGAGGCAGAAAAAGAGATCTCACTAATTGAATTCCAAGAGGACTGCCAAATGGTGATTGAAAAAGAAGAAGGTGCAGTAGGTGGAAAGGTGGAAGCCAAAGAACAACGTGAACTAATATCTACGAGAGCTGCTAAACCTAACTACAAAATATAACCATGGAAGAGAAAAAACTGATTACAATTAATATAAATGGACTTAACTCAGCCGTTAAAAGAAGGAAAACCTTTCATAAATTAGAGAAATTAAAATTTAATATAATTTGTCTACAAGAAGTACATATTAAAAAACAATCTGAACAATTGTTGATACAGCCAAAACTAGGGAAAATATTTACTTCCTTGACACAATGTAAGAAAAGAGGAGTGGTTTTATATATTAAAGAGACTATCCCAGCAAAATTGATTTATACCGATTATGATGGAAGAATACTAATGGTGGAAATAATGGACAATAATACGAAAACACTCCTGATTACAATCTATGCTCCAAATGACAAACAAGGAGACTTTTACAAAAAATTACATATGAAAATAATTGAACTGGATTATGCTAATATAGTTATGATGGGAGATTTTAATGGAATTGTAGACAATAAATTGGACTATACAGCACAGAAAACAATAAACCAAAACAGAAAGACTCTCCCTAAATCTTTTTTTTAAATGGTAGATGAAATAAACTTAAAAGATACATGGAGAGAAAGAAATGCTAAAACTAAACAATACACCTTCTATTCAAATAGACACTTATCGTGGTCCAGAATAGATATGATATGGATGTCAACAGAATTAATAACTAACATTCAAGAAATAAATATTGAAACAAGTACTTGGGCAGATCACAATCCAATGACAATTACATGGAAAGGACAAAAAAGAAGATCTAGATGGACATTATATAATACTATTTTAAAGGAAAAAGACTTCACACAGTGGATGGAGAAAGAATTGGCTTTTTTCTTTAGAGAAAACAAAAAAGAAGATATATCAATTCAGAATGTATGGGATACAATGAAGGCATATGTTAGAGGCTTGATAATAGACTATACAAGGAAAAAGAATACTATGAAAAGATTAGCCTCTAAGGCCTTAGAAGATGAGCATAAAAGACTTGAAAAAGAGCTACAAAAATGCCACAGAAAAAGGACATCAAGCTAAAAATGGATATAGTTAAACATAAAATGAGTCAAATAGAAAAAGAATTAGCACAGAAAATTAGAAGTGCTAAACAGAACTACTTTGAAGATGCAAACAAACCAGGTAGATGGTTAGCATACAAATTGAGAAAGGAGAAAGAATCAAGGAAAATATTGCAATTAATAGATGACCAAGGCCAAGTTTGCTATGGTAGTAAAGAGAAGAAGGAAATCATTCGAGACTTCTATGGGAAATTATATATGCAAGAGAATATTGATGAGGAAAGAGTTAAACAGTACTTACAGAATGCTAATTTACCTCAGATACCTAAAGAGATTGAAACAATGCTAGAAAGCAATATAACGATGATGGAGTTAACTGAAGCACTCAAGAAGCAAAATAATGGAAAGGCACCAGGCCCAGATGGACTTCCGGCAGAATTTTACAAAACATTACAAGAATCGTTGAATCTTCCATTGCTAGAAGTTATGAATGAAGTTATGTTAAAGAAGAAGATACCTAAATCATGGTCAGAAGCCTATATTACACTTATTCCAAAAGAGGAGGCCGATCCATTACAAATTAAGAACTATAGACCTATTTCTCTACTAAATGCAGATTATAAAATCTTTGCTTCAATATTGGCAGAAAGACTTAAAAATATCTAAATAATTTTATTCATCCTGATCAAAATGGATTTCTGCCAAAGAGACAAATCAAAGATAATATGAGACACAAGTTTGGTGCGATTAACCTTGAGTTTGTATCTATTGTTTGCTCTTGTATTGTTATGGTTGAAGCTGAAGTATTCATTGACAGGTAGGACATTGCAATGTATGATTTTATATACTATACTTAGATCAGACTGAAGGTGACGTAGTTCTAGGTTTTCTAGGTCTAGAATTTCAAGTCTGGTGGCATAAGGTATTCTGCAATGAGTAGACGAGTGGAGAACTCTTCTTGTGAAATATTTCTGGACTTTCTCTGTATCTCTGTATCTATATATCAGATACATAATGTGGGTTCCAGACTGATGAGCTGTATTCGAGTATTGGTCTAGCAAATGTTTTGTATGCTCCAGTTTGTAGTGTAATATTACCAGAGAGAAAGCTATGTAAGATTAGGTTTACAACTCTTAATGCCTTTTTGGCTATGTAGTTACAGTGGGCTCTAGCACTTAGATCATTAGAGATGAATACTCCAAGGTCCTTTACAGAGTTTGGATCGTCAACTTACAGTTAAGTAGCTATTTGGGAAGGCAGCCAGTACTTCAGATGGGCATGGGAGGGGTCTTTGGAGGGACTATTCAATGGGAACTTTAACTATAAGACTATATCTAGTTGGGGGTTTGCTGCCTATTATCCACCCCTTGATGCAATTGCTTTACATATCCCAGTGGTAGCAATTCCTGTAAATATAACCTGTGTAAAAGTAGCTAATTGTACATCTTCAAGTAAAAAAACTCACTGTCATCGCATTAGCTCACCTACTCTGAACTGCACAGCTTTTGAAGAGACTTCCTTTCAGTTTGCCCATGTTTGGCAAGGATGGTTTTTTTACATGTGGTCAAGAAACTTTTAATTATGTTCCTGCTAATATTAGTGAAGTGCAATGCTCCCTCAGCTGGCTGATTCCTGTTTTGCTTTCTAAACAACAACTTTATCATTCTAATTGTTCTCAACGAGGGGCCACGCTAGATAGCACTTGTGACTCTGAAACAACCTTACTTAATAAAGCAGAATACGTAGTGCTAGCTTTGTCTGTAGTGGGCGTGCCAGCAATTGCTGCTCGTGCTCACCTTAACATTAACCCTGTTGCATGTAATTTAGCAAAAACAACTAATGTTACTTCTTCAGCTATCTCAACAATCAACGACGAGATGCAAGCATTGAGGAAGGTTATTCTACAAAATCTATATTGTTTTAATTTGTTTGATGGGTCACGAACCATCCAGCACCAGCTTAATATTTTACACAATTTGGCCTTGGATTTGAAAATTGATAATTTAGGATCTTGGTGGGAAAGCTTTTGGGCTTGGTTGCCCACAGGCTTAATGGGAAAAAATTATGCTATGTAGTCCTTATTTGTGCTTTAATTAGTGGGTGCTGCTTTGTTCAATGTCTCCCTTCTCTTTGCAACATATGTATCACAGCTTTTCATCCCAAACCTTCTCCTACATTGACTCAGGGTCAAGTATATGCCCTGTATAAACAACTGCAAGTGTGCTCTTCTACTGATTATTATGGGTCCTTTCCTAGCTCCTCTTATGACTATTCTTTATCTAACAAAATAAAAAAGAGTGAAATGTAGTAGCTATTGAGGTCCTGTAGATGGCACTAGGAGCATGTTGTAGTGTTTAAAACCTATAGGGGCCTCTTTGTTATTGCATGATCTCATTCCCTATCTTGGGTTGGAAAGTCCCAGGCTTTCTGGACTTATAGGTGATCTCATTTTACTAACATCACCACTATTCTTAATGATTGGTTGTGAAGTTTCACCCATGTGGTATCTATTCTCCAATCTGAATGCTGTATCTATGCTACTCTTCCTTGATTGTAAAAATGGTATAAAAGTAAATAAACACTGCCCAGGCAGTCAGACATCTTGGCACCCTGTACAAAGACTGGTCTTTGAAACCCATCACCAAGCCAAGGAGGGGAGATGTGGCTCCCTTCGACCCAGCTGGCAGTCTCCCCCTTCTTTGCCACCTCTAAGGGGTGGCTCCGGCCCCAAATCAAGTTGATCGGGGCCCTCTGACAGGAGAGAGCACAAACCAAAACTGCGGATGATCGTGGATTTCAGTCTGTCGGCGAGGGAGTCCAGCCGGAAGACCCCCAAATATTTATTTGATACAGAATATGTGCTGATCGCAAATGCACTGATAGAAAATAACAGGGCATATTAGTTTAATATTGTCAAGCCTTTCTCTTGGATTTGTATCATTTGCAGCAGCAGTATAAAGCATCAGTAATAAATAGAAATGCATTAGAAGTAAAATGCAGACTCAGCTGACCACACATCCTGGTCTAATCACTTAGTACTTGAAAGAAAGTGATCTAAATGGATAGTGTGGTAAGAAAAGATTGTCTTATTGAGGCCAATGTTTTGAAAGGGCTCTTTTACAAGATATAGAACCAGTGGTGGGATTCAAATAATTTAATAATCAGTTCTCTGCCCTAATGACTAGCTGGGTGAGCATAGCTGGGTGCGTGTGGTCAGGAGGCATGACAGCACTCAGTTTCCTGCAGCACTCTGCCAGTCAAACCAGGCTGTGGGAGTTAATAACAAAATGTGGGCTTTGCTAACCCTAGCCCCACAGTTCAGCCTCGAGCTGCAAATATTCTCTTGATAAAGACTTTTTGGTTAGAGGGAGTCAGAGCTTGCCTTATATGAGATGCTCCCAGTGGATTTCACTCCAAATTTTGATATATTTCTATAAATAAGGAATGTAGAATTATAATGGCTGAGTCTTTGATCCTTCATACATAAAAAAAAATACAAAGCTAAAAGATAAACAAATAAAAAACAGATTTGAAAAAAGAAAAGACTCAGGAAAGAAAAAGTGAAAATATAAGAAAGGAAAAGGAAAAGAAGGAAAACCGAAAAAGAATGACTTCCAACTTTCTTTGGTACATATATAAGTAAAAAATATATATCAAACTCTTACTCTAAGATTAAAATTTGTTAATATTATTTCCATAATCCCATATCAAATCATCAAAGCCCAGATCAACTTGGACATCCAGTTGCACTTCCTTTGCAGTCGGAGGGGAGTCCACAATTGTCCGCGGCTTCACTCCAAGCTCTCCTTGTTGGAGGGTTCCAATTGGGACCAGAACCACCCTGTAGGGGTGGTGAAGAAAGGGGAACTGCCTGTCAGGTCAAGGGGAGCTGCATCTCCCCTCCCTGGTAAGGAAAACCCCCTTCGAAGACGAGGTGCATCAGTGGCCTAAAATGGCCACCATCAAGAAGGGAGGCAGTCTGGAAAAATAAGACTGTACTGGAGTGGAGAAGCAGTGAATGGTGTGTGGAGTGGGTGATAATACTTCGAACTTTAAGGTAACCCCGATAAAAAACAAACACAACAGAATTCTCATAAAGAATTGTGCTAGCTGCAATTGAAAATTGAGAGAAAAACTGGGAAACATAAGGAATATCAAATGGCTAGTGTGATCTGCTGTCTGCTGCGTGGGGTGGGGTGGGAGTTGGGGAGTGATTATTTTATTTTTTTCTAGATTTTGTTCTATTGTACTTTATTAATTTATTTGATTCTTTTCGTTAGTTTTTATTGTTTTTTATTTTTATTTTTTGCTTTAAATATGGTTTTACATTGTGTAAGCCGCCCAGTCATCATGGGTGAATAGGCAGCAATATAAACTAAATAAATAAGCAAACAAACTTATTTCTTGGGGGGAAAATTTAAACAGAAAGTAAATAACTCAGAATTTTTTTTACAAAAAAGAACATAAAATTGGAACTGGTGATTGGACAGAATTTGGCATGAAAAAAGCATTATTAAAATGGTGAAATTGATTGTTTTAAAAAGAAAATATTAGTTAATTTTTGAAAAATTGGCAAAGTTAATAAAAGCACTAAGAAATGGGTGGAAAGTGAAAACTGGACTAAGAGCACCACCTGGTGATAAAAGAAAAATCCTGCAGATCCCTTCAAACTAACAACTTAACTAAAGTGTGAATTTAAAAGGAATAAAAGTAACTGTATCTTAATAAGATCCCAGAAAGCTGAAATACTACAACTAAACAGCAAAGAAATATATAAAGATATCCCTGGAGCTATTGGTTTCTTCTTGGAACTCTTTGAAGAGGATTGGGAAATAATAGATTGGGAAATAAAGACTTGAGGACATTGACTTTAAAAGACTTTAAAAATTAAAGAAAGATGCAGGTTTTAATAAAAACCACAGGATAAGCAGATGATTGTATACAACAAGCAAAATAAAGATGAGTGAAATATATAAAGAAATAAGGTTTGCTGGCTGGAGAATTCTGGGAGTTGAAGTCCACAAGTCTTAAAGTTGCCAAGTTTGGGGACCTCTAAACTAGATTATCAAGGAAGAGAGAATAACGTGCAGCAGATGCCTAGCAAAATTTAGTAATTCTGCAGATTGGCTGTTTAGATTGAAATCAGGTGCAAGATAGTGATGGTAAGTAAATTATTGGGCAGTTTAGTTTGGTATTTATTTCAGTAGGCTGATTATAGAAAGCTAAACAGGATTAGACCTGGTAAGTACTTGGCTGGAAAGCCAACACAAAATAGGACGTGGGGAGGAATGGGGTTGGGAAGGAAAGAAGGAAGATAAAAATGACTTTTATTGTCATTTTTTAAGTACACTGGCACACATTAAAAGTGAAATATATATACATATCCATACACATACACAACACTCATATACACATGCTACACACACACACACACACACACAATCATTGCCCATTTTGAATACATAGTGGAGAGGAAGAAAGAGTATTGGATATATAGACAAATGTGTGTGAAAAAAATGGAAAGAAATAGGATTATAAACAACAGCTTCCAATCTTAGCAGTTATAGATGAGAGAAAGAAAGAGAAATGAGAAACAGAGAGAAGGAGAAAGAGACAGAGAGATGAAAAAGAGGGAGAAAGAAAGAAAGAGTTTAAAAGAAATTTAAAAAATGGCTCTTTGAGTGTTTATGGTTGCAGACCCCTGGGTTAGTCAAACACCATGGTCGTTAAGTGAACCTTGTGGTCATTAAGCAAACACTGGTTGTTAAATAACAAGTCCATTTTCCCCAATGGGCATTTTTAACCAGAAACCAAAAGGAATTGTTGGAAAATGGCAAAAAACATAGAAAACCTACTAGCCATTAAGCAAGGACCACTTATATTTGATTTGCCAGTCACATGGCCACTTAGCTACACCCACCCTAGTCACATGGCCATCTAGCTATGCCCACCCGTCACATGACCACCTAGCCATGCCCAGTTTTGTCTTCTATTTAAGACAGCATTTAAAAAGCATTGCCATGTGTGGATTAGTCTGATATCTGTTGCCATGGAAGCTGGATGGGTAATGGAAGAAGAGAAGATGAGTCAACTCCACTAATGCTCCTGGGTATTTTTCCAATGGTTCTCATTTCTGTTTCCATGGAAACTGAAGTTGGATGAGTAAAAAAGGCAACGCATTTGAAAAAAAACAACAAGACTGCAACCATGATAGTATTTTACCAAAGCTAATTTTGTTTTCCTCTCCTCACAGCATAATCTCTCACCCTGAAATCCACTCTCCAAGAAAGAAAGATGCCTAAAAACTGCTAATAATTATATTTTTATAGGCAGTAGCAGCTGCTAGATGAAAAGAATAGGCTTTCAGATTTTCAAATGTAATTTCTTTCATAATACCTGTAGCATTTTAAGACTTGTGGGAAGGAAAGAAAGGCATAGATTAAAACAAGTTTTTAAAAGTTTCTAAAAGATTTACAAATGCAATGTTTTTTTATTTATTGATTATGTTTATAACCTGTGGCTGTTGTTTGTTGTTGCTTTTGCAGACATGGAAAGTCAGACCCAATTGTTATTAAATAATTTTTCAGATATGAGCTTTTTTGGGGAGAAAAATAAAACAAAAACTACAATTTTAAGATATTAGATGCATCAAGAATGGCTTTCATTGAGCAACTTCCGGTTTGTCGGCTTCGCGAGCGGCAGGGATTTGCGAAGCTGCGCGATCCCTGCCGCGCTAGCCGTTTTTGGGGCTCCGACCCAGCCGGGTACGGAGCTAGGCTGCCCTGCAGGGGCAGCTGAAGTAGGGGGGATCCGGAGAAGGGTTTGGGGGTGCTGCAGACTCCCTCCCTGGCCGGCAGAACTCCCTTTTCCCAGGACGGTGCAGCGGCGGTCCGTAATGGCCGCCACAAAGAAGCTGGCAGCCGGGTAAGAATGCGCAGGAGGAAGTGGAGAAAGTGATTGAGAGGAGAAAGTTTTTCTTGGCTCCTAGGACTCTAAGACATATTTAATAAAATTCCTGAAAAGTATGATTCTCTGAATAATACCTGCCAGAAGAGGAAAAAAGCGGCTGCTTGAAGGTGCTGAAAGGATAGCTTTCCCTCTTTTCCTACGGAATAAATAACTGGATATTAAGAAACCTATTTTTTTAGGTGGAAATTGGTTTTAAGCGATGAGTGGGAAGAGAGAGGATTAAGAAGAAAATATTTGTATGCTAAGATTTGTTGGAGCAGATGCCTTAAGGATTTGAAGACTAGAATATATTGTAATAAGATTTTAAACAGATTTGGACTTTCTTTCTCTTTGATTGATATTACCCCAGAAGGAGGAAGTGAGAACTCTGCCTTGGTTTGGACTGATTGATAACTTTGGGACTGTTTTATCTTTTTTATTTTCTTTTGAATATTCTGGTTGTTGTAAGAAGAAAGAAGGAGAAAAGAAAAGAAAAGATTTATAATGGCTCTTTCTGTTGAGGAACTAAGAAATGGTGTGGAAGAAGCTTTCCTTTTCTTAGAAATGGCGCTTACTAATTATCAACAAAAATTACAACAGATGAAGACAGCAGAGGAACAAGAAAGAAAGGAAGGAGCCATCTTTAATGAATCTCAGAATTTGATCCAGAAAAAAGGAAGAGAGAAAGAAAAGAAGAGAAGAGAAAAGAAGAAAACTAAAGGATTTAAGGACTTAAGATCTAAAAAAACATTTAAGAAAGGGAAAAATAAAGTGCAAAACCAATATGATGATTGTAAACAAAGGGGAAAAGAAATACGACAGAGAAGGGAAGCCGGTAAGGCAGAGGCTAGAAGAAGGGGGGGTAGAAAGGTTTGTTGGGAAAAGAAAGAAAGGGAAAAGGTGGAGAAAAGCTACAATGTTTTGAAATTAAATGGAAAAAAGGAATTTTTTATGGATAATGGATAAAGTATAATTTTTTTTTTTAAAAAAAAGATTTTGCAAGGTACATAAGATGAGATGGTAGTATTGCAATGGTTTAAGAGTTGATAAGAGATTAAAATGTTAAAATGTTTAAAAATGATTGGCTTTAAAACTTAATAATAGGAGAGGTTTAGAATATTGTTTTAATTAAAGAGTTTAATAAAATTATGGTATTGATGTCATTATAAAATTTTTATTATAGTATTTCTTTTTAATATTTGGATTTATTGTTTAATTATGCACTTAATTGTGTTGGATGTATTAGTTAGATAGAATGTACCAAGCAAAATCTGAATGGGTATTAGATATTATTTTAAAGATTAATTTGATTAACTTAGGGGGGAGATAGAAAGGCATCATACTCTGATTAATGATTTCAGGAGAAACTGATTTTCTTTTTTTTCATAAGGGATGAGACAAAGGGATGATAAAAAATGGACAAAAGATACAAATATAATGATTTAAACTAAGATGATTAATTAAGGTAGAATTAAGAAGTGTGAAATATGTGGAGAAGTTAATATAGAAGGTTTAGAATGGTAAATAAAATAAGTAATGATATGTAAGATGAGCATGAATATAATTGAAGTCCATGAAGAGAGAGATACCTGGGTCCAAGTTACTTTCCAAAAAGATTTTTTTTTATGTTTTGTGTGTTGTGTGTATATGTCTTTTTTGGGGGGAGAATTGGTAAAAACTTGTAGAAATATAGAATGAGAATAATGGTAACTAAGTCAGAAAGAATCAGATGAAATAATAATAATGATATTGAATAAGAGTAAAGAGAAGTAAAGAGAAATTGAATAAGAGGTTTTGGTATATTATATGGAAATGGTTTAAAACAGAATCATAATTTATCTGACTTGTTAAATTTACAATGGAAAAAGGTTTAAACATGTAATGAATAATGATAATTTGTGTGTTTTAAAAATCAATAAAACTTGTTTTAAAAAAAAAAGAATGGCTTTCATTAAAATATTTTAATCAAGTTGCAAAAGTGACTGTCTAAACCTAAAGTATTCAGTTGATGAGAAATTTGCAAGTAAAGACTTTTTTGACTTCCTGGCAAACCAATTGCCAAAAAAGCCACACTGTTGCAATATCTTGCCATGAGTTTTAGAAGCCGATGCATCAGAAGACAATCTGGCAGACATAATGACCAAGCCGTTGGGTGGAATGCACCATGGGAAGCATATTAAGTTAATTGGATTTATGTCTCTTCCAGCCATGAAGGGAGGAGTATTCATAAACTGGCAGAGACAAAGTTACTATTGACCTCACCCCTTTCCTAAGAGGTCTGTAGGGGGCGTGCATAAGTGCACCGTCCCTGTCCTATTGTTTCTTTTTATTTTTCTTATATGTACCCATTTCATGTATTCATAACTATGTATATACTTATACCTATTATCTTGTAAGCGATTGACAAATCAAAATAAATAAATAAAAATAGAGACAACGTTAACAAGGTCAGCCAATGAGAGCTGAATTGGGGACCGAAACTTAAGAGTCTGGGGTTGGTTTGGCTTAGCTCTGTGCTCTCAGCTCTAAAGTGAAATAGAAACTGATCTCTGCTCCAAGCTGCTGCTTGTGTTTTTGCTTGTAAACTCACTCTCTATCTTCTTTTTCTTCTAAACAGCCTGTAGTCAAAACAATCTAACTTTGATCTCTGTTAAAAGTTCCAATTTTTTTTAAAAAAGTATATGCAACCTCTAGATGGCAGTATTGCTTAACTTTCTCCTTTAGTTATACTGTATCCAATAGGTTCTGACCAAGTAATCCTTTTAAAAAGTAAAAGTAGAAAGAGAAAAAAAAGTCCAGATTTTAAATTTTAAGTTTAGCAACAAAAATTAAAGGTAATCTTCTATTAAATATTGTTTGAAAATCCAGTCCGGTTAATAAAAAAAAAATTCTTTAAAAAATAAGGAAAAAATAAAATAGTACCAATAAAGTTTGACAGCTAGCCTTATGTTCTATTTTGCCGCTGTTCTCCACTTTTCTATCTTCTTTCTTCCCTTGGGGTACTCTGATTTTGATTTAATTACGAAAAAAAAAAAAGAAAAAAAGAAAATGAAAGTTCTCACCCAAACCAACACACTTTTCCTTCCGATCTTCTTCCTTTCCGGGGCTGTCACAGCTTTCTAGTGGCTTTAATGGCTGCTTTCTTCTGCTGCTTCCGGAACTTTCCTGGATCAACAGGGACTTTACGATGTCCCTGGGATCAACAGGATGTGCTTCCTTCACTTACCGTCTCTCCATGGACAGTTCGGGTCCAATTGGATCGTCCAGCTGAGGGGGTTTTGATGCACGCTGCCACATTCTTGCGCCTGGGAAGATGGGAGTGGGGAATTTCATGGAGCCTATGTGGTTAGACATAATAGCATTCTTCTTTAGAGTCAAGGTCATGTTCTTCCTGCACCTGAGTAGTAGAAGAGGGGATGTCTCAAGTTGGGACGGATGGTGATGGGGACATGTGATGGAATGATGGGAGCAGGAGGTGAATTTCTAATATTTTACTTACTGGAAGGAAATCTGGGATTTTCAGATTCGGGATTTCCCAGATGTGCCAGTTTACTACTCTAATAAAAGGGGAATTTGAAAACATGTCTGGTTCGGAGTTATTTGTTGGAATCCAGTTTTTCTGGAATGCTGAAATTATCCTGAATCTCTAAATAGCTACCAGCACCCCGAAAGGGGGATGTCTGGGGTGCTGAGCCCTAATACCGACCTAAAGTTCGGGTGGTGCAAAGACTCGGTGAAGATAGAGGAGAAGGAGGAGATCACAGAAGGAGCGGTGGGAACGGATACCGGAGGACTAATCGAGACCCAGTATCCTCTTTCTGAAGAATTTGTGTGAGCCATTGAAGCTGCAGAGGCTAGGCACTCGGCCTAATGAAACAGATTCCTGGAAAAGTTGTCACACTGATCCAACTCCAGAGATGGGACCGGAAGAAAGGCCGCCGGAACATCATTCCTACTCCAGTCCAGCAAAGTCAGCCCACGAGTCAGAATGGAGAGACGTGGGGCTTTTGGGGTCTGATAGCTCTTGAGACTGGAATCTGTTGCCTCCGTCTCAAAGCCAATCGTTGGCAGGACTCCCAGAGCGTTTTGAGCAACTTGAAGTGGGAAGTTATGTCCCATAGTCCCAACCTCTCCAACCAAGAGGGAACCTAGCGCAACCCACGTTCACTTTTCCTGACCTGGGACCTGGCAGTGGAACCAGTGTGGCATCAGCTTCATTCCACTCAGCGAGCGATGACCAGAGAATCGGCTCAGCACGGCAGAGGCAAGTAGCAGGGGGAGACAGCAGGTGCAGCCAGCATTTGGGATGCTGAAACCTCAAATTGGCCCCCCTCTTCAGCCAACCGTTATGCTAACCCCTGCGGAATGTATTCTCCCAGGCTGGTGATTCTATCCTGGTCATGGGTTGAGAAGCAATGCGTGGGTACATATTCCAAAAGCAATTAGAAGAAAGGGGCAACCAAAGGCTAGAAAGCTCAGGTTTGTGGGCTATGAGCCAGGCTCAAAAAGTTATCAATTTAGCAATGGGAGCAAAGGTATTTTCAAGGTCTGCAAGCTTTGCGGAACAAAATTTGTGGAATGATTCACTTAGTGATGGTGATTCACTTAGTGATGGTAACTCACTTACTGATGGTGTCAGTGTCCAGGGAGGAGAAGCTGAACAAGATACGAAGCAAGAGAGGGTTGACACACAGGAGCAGCCAATGCCACACAGGTCAGAGAGATGGAACAAGGGGATGCCACCTGACAGGTATTCTGCTAGTAAAGTTAAAGTGTGTAATGTATGGTATGAGTCAAGGAACTACAAAGAAGTATTGGCATTACCTAAAATTGAACAAATAAAGTGGAAAGAAGCCATGGAAACGGGGAGTCACAAAAGAAACAGGCAGACCAGAAAAGAGCCCCCCAGAAGGAGTTCAGAATTGGGAATAAAGTATACCTATCTACTAAATACTTGAACCTGAAGCAACCATGTAAGAAACGGGGTCCAAGTACATAGGACCTTTCCCAATTGTTTGTATTATAAACCCTGTTACAGTGGAATTGCAGTTACTGAAGGTGGTGAGGTGTCCACTTGGTGTTCCACTGCAACTTATTAAGCCAAGTTAATGGGGGGTAAGGAACACTGTGAAATTAAAAAGATATTAGACTTGAGGTATTTTAAGGGGAGATTACAATATTTTGTGCAATTGCCTGAGAAAAAGGTGGATTATTCCCATAAGAAAAGTATGTCTTATAATTGGACAATGTGAACACTTAGGATTGGGAGAAAGGGAAGCTATTATTTAACTAAGCAAGACTTTGAGCGGGAAAAGCATAGCTGGGTTTGATTCTTCAGTGCCGAAATGGTGTATCCAATACAGTTTACTTTTGGGAATTCAAACACTGAGAGTGTTTACTTCTTTGGGGTCTGCTAGTCAGACAGCTGACAAAGATCTTCTCTCGGTTCATCAAAGCCAACCTCTCTATTCTTTACAGGTATTCAGGTTTTCTTTTTTTGAAACAACAACAATATATATATATATATATATATATATATATATATA
>NW_020716689.1:3978916-3998666 GCF_900518725.1 Notechis scutatus
TGACCTTGTAAATAAACTTTTAGAAGAAGATAACAAATGGAAACATGACTCTCATAGAAAAAAAACCATGAACCTAGTACAAAACTCCTGTTCAACCCAGCCCATTCTGATGCAGCCCCACTGGAGCTAACCAATTGATTTCATAGAATCCCCCTGGAAGAAAACATTGCAGACACCTAGAAAAGAAGTATCATCAAATGTCCCTTAAAAAGTAGCTTCATCAAGTGCTTCTGTGACAGGTAGAAAAATACCCCCAAACCTCCCTAGGAAAAAAGGGCAAGTATTGGTGATTCAATTTTCAAGAAAACAGAACCAGCCATCTAGAGACAAGACAGTCAATCTAGAGAGCAAAAATTAAAGATGTGGCTGAGAACCTCTTGTGGTTAGCCAGCAGCAGATACTGATAGCTGAGGAGAGCGAGGACTCAGATGAGGGGCCAGGACCATTAGGGAATGGACTGCTGCCTTCAGAGATTGTGGGGGCTGGCAGCAATGATGAGGAGGTTCCGGAGAAGCCTGTGCCAAGTGTGCGTGCATGCAAGATTGCTCATAGGAAAGAGCAGTTACAATAGCACAGGCAACTCAGGAGTAAGGCTGCAAGGTAATGGTCCCTTCTTCAAGAAGATAAAAGCTGTGAAACGAGCGTACTTTGCAGAAGGCAAAGATGTTTTGAAATTACAGCCTCTTGGACATTCCAATATCCTGAGTTTGTATTTGAAGATTCTTATTTTGCAAATTATTTCTTGTCTGTTATCTTTTGGCAAGTCTCGCACAGTTTGGCAAGGCTTGTGCTTATCACAGCTAATTATTTTGTAAAAGCATTACAAGGTTTCTGTTCTTTTTGAATTGTGTTTGATTTGTCGGAAAAGGGCATGGGTCAGAACAGTTTGCCTTCTGCCCCAAATGAAACCTGTTTTTTTTACTGTGAGATGGATCAGCTTTGAGCAGAGAATGCTCTGTTGCAACAACAGCTGGCCTTGTTAGCTAATCAGGTAGGTCAGCTCCAGGCTCTTGCTGCTCCACCTCCTCATCCTCGAAGAAAATGCCTGGTTGCTGTGCCGAATAAGTTTGACACGGCAACCAGGCTATGTTTCCAGTATTTTTGGGACAGTGCCAGCTCTTCATTAGTTTGAGAGCAGAGGACTTCCCCACTGACCGGGATAAGGTGGGCTTTGTAATTAGCCTGGCTCTGCAGCATGCTGGGCCACACCATTGCTGGTGCAGGATAGTGCTCTGCTGAATGACTTCTGGGGGCTTTGTGACCATCTGCGGTTGATGTATGAGGACCCCATTAAGACCCAGACTGCTGCTCGTTGTTTGAAAGACTTGCAGTAGGGACAGCAATCCTTGCAGGAGTATGTCAGTGAGTTCCGGCTGCTTAGCCAGGATTCGGCCTGGAATGAGGCAGCATTTATGGACACATTCCAAGACGGGCTGACGGATGAGTTGCAGGATGAGCTGGCACGGGTGGATTGTCCTGTGACCCTCAACGCATTGATTCACCTGTATCTGAGGATTGATGGCCGCCTGCATTGGCGGAACCGTTGCCGTGCTTCTCAAGAGACTCCTGTAGACCCTGTTGTGTGTGAGACCCCGTTCCCACAGGAGGAGCCTATGGACCTAGGCGCTGCCAAATCCCGCCTGTCTGTGATGGAGCACAACAGACGGCGAATCGAAGGGTTGTGTCTATACTGTGGGGAACCTGGACATCTGGCTGCTTTGTGCCCCAAGAAGCAATGAAGGGCATCGACCCCAGGGCCTGCTCCCTGGAAAACCTTGTCGGAAAATGGGTGGAGCCTGATCTAGGGGAGACCCTGGGTTGGGTGCACACAGGACCTGAGTCACGTCCCGCAGACCTGGATTCCGGACCCCCTCGGCATTTGATCCTGGTGACTCAAGTGTTCCTGGCCAATAGTTCCTAGGGGATTCCAGCGCACATTCTGGTGGATTCCAGCACCACCATAAACTTCATGGACGTGGCCTTCGTAGCAAAGTATGCAATCCCCCAGTGCTCTGTAGAACCTCCTCTGCTTGTCAAGACTATCGATGGCCAGTGCTTTTGTCTGTGCCTATCAAGGCCGCCACCCAGCCCTTGCACCTATCAGCTCACATGAGGAGGCAATCCTTTTTTACTTCACTTCCGGATTGCATTTCCCTGTGGTCTTGGGCTTGGCATGGCTTTGGACTCATGACCTCCAAATCTATTAGTCCCAGAACATGATCACATTCCTGAGCTTGCAGAGCATGGATCACACCTGTCAAGTCTGCACAGGGCAGGTGATGAGTCCACCCAAGAGATCCATGCCTTCAGAAATCAAGGACTTTGCAGATGTTTTTAGTGAGCAGGAGGTGGGCCAATTGCCTCTGCACCGGCCTTATGATTGATCTATTGATTTGGTGCCCAACTTGCCCCTTCCCATGGGCCATTTGTATTCCATGTCAGATCTGGAATTGGCCACATTGCGGGACTTCTTGGACCAAAACCTCACTCGGGGGTTTATTCGGCCCTCATCATTGCCTTTGTCTGCCCCAGTCTTGTTCGTTAAGAAGACCAGCGACTTTCGCCTGTGCTGTGACTACTGTCAGTTGAATGCCATCATGGTGCGCAATCGGTACCCTCTGCCTTTGATTCCAGAACTGATGGAACGGCTCTGGGAGGCTTCTGTGTTCACGAAGTTGGACCTGCATGGGGCATACAATTTGGTGTGGATCTGGCACAGAGATGAGTGGAAGATGGGGTTCAGTACCAGGTACGGGCATTTTGAATATACGGTCATGCTGTTTGGGTTGACCAATGCTCCTGCCGTCTTCCAGCATTTTATGAATGACATCTTCTGGGACCTCCTTGATCAGTTTGTGGTGGTTTACCTTGATAACATTTTGATTTACTCCAAATTGAGGGATAGCCACCTGCACCACTTGAGCCTGGTTCTGCAACGGCTCCGGGAGAACTGCTTGTACACCAAGTTGGAGAAATGGCAGTTTTTCCAGTCCACCATTGAGTTCCTGGGACACTGCATCTCTCTGGAAGGCATTTCCATGGAGCTGAGTAAGGTCAAGTCGTTGCTTAGTTCAGTGGTCCCCAACCACCGGGCCCCGGACCGGTACTGGTCCGTGGATCATTTTGTACCGGGCCGCCGGTTTGCTTGGGCGCCACCATCTTGTTTCGACGGCGCTTGAGAAAGTGCTTCCGGGTGAGCTTGTCGGTCGTCGGTTGTTGGAAAGCGGCGTTTGGGTGCTGAAGGAATCCTCGCGCCTTAGTTTCGTTGAAGGGGGGGCGGCTTCGAACGAAGAGCCATCCCGATGGCGGTGGAGTCTCGCGTTACTCAGGAGGTGATTAAGAAAGAGCCCGAAAAGCACAAAAAAGGTACAAAGGAGGAGTTGAAGGTGGCGGGGAGAAGCGGGGGACGGCTGGCTGGCCGGTTGCTTGGCTCGCCTTGCCTTGGTCGTGCGTGCTGATGCCGGTACCGGTCCGTGGATCATTTTGTGATGCCGGTACTGGGCCGTGGTACAAAAAAGGTTGGGGGCCACTGGCTTAATTGGCAACCTCCCCGGCGAGTGAAGGATGCCCAGAGACTCCTTGGGTTTGCCAACTATTATCAGACCTTCATCCCCAGCTTCACTTCCCTGACTGCGCCTCCAGAGAAAGGTTCTGTTCTGGTGGAATGTTCCTGAGCAGCAGGTGTTCCAGGCTTTGAAGCAGGCCTTCATGACAGAGCCGATCCTGAAGCACACTGTCCATTCATGGTGGAAACAGATGTGTCAGATGTGGTGGTCAGTGCAGTGCTCCTCCAAGCTCAAGCCTTGGGTGGTACCCTTTTCACTTGCGCTTATTTTTCCAGGAAGCTCAATCCTGCTGAGCATAACTATACCATCTGGGAGAAGGAGCTACTGGCCATTAAGATGGCATTTGAGGCCTGGAGGCACCATTTGGAGGGGGCGTGCCATCAAGTAGAAGTCTGGACAGACCATTAGAATTTGGAGCATTTAAAGACTGCCCAGAAATTAAATCAGCGCCAGATCCGATGGCCCTGCTTTAATTTCCATGTCACCTATGTTCCAAGTGGTCACAACCAATGGGTGGATGCACTCTCCTGGAAGGATCAACTCCTGCTCTGGACGGTGTTGCCCATAGAGTCATTCTCCACTGTGCAGGAACCAGTGGACTTACAGACACAGATATGGGAGGCGCACCAGCACGATGCTTGGGTGGATCAGTGGAAGCAAGAAGTGGGACCCAACTCACCATGGTCATTCAAGGAGGAACCCTTGTGCTACCGCGACAAGCTCTATGTCCCGGCAGGGCCGCTCCAGGGACTTATCTTGTCGCAGTGCCATGACAACCCAGTGGTGGGGCACTTCAGCAAAAGTCTGGCAGCAGCAAGGCAAAGGAACAAGGGGAGCCTGTTCCCAGTGTGCGTGTGCGCAGAGCTGCTAGAAGGCAAAAGCAGCTGAAACAAAAGGGGCAACTTAGGAGTAAGGCTTGGAGGTAATTGCCCCTCTCATAAAGTATAAAGGACAGGCAAAGGTGTAACCTTTGTAGGAAGCAAAGTTGTTTGTTCTGTTCGGATTAATCCTTGAACTTGAAGGACTGTACTTCAGCTGGTTTTTTTCTAGTTCCTCTGGCACTTCTGTTGTTGGAAGAAATTCAAAGGAGAGAAAGGTGGGTGCTTATCTTGAGGGACTGTTTGGGACTCATTACAGGCTGGGAATGAACATAAGTCCAAGCGTTGAAATAAAACTAGACTTGTTTTAACTAATAGTGTGCTTAATTATGATCTCGGAAGCCTTGGTCAGAACAGGTGGCAGCTTTACTGATACGTCTATTCAGCTCAGTGTCTAAAGAGAGAGTGTCAGAGATAGTTGAGCCTAAGTACACAAAGTCATGGACGACTTCCAGTTCTTGTGCAGAGATCATAATACAGGGAAGTGAATCCACGTCCCGACCCATGACGTGTTTTTTTCAGGTTGATTGTTAGTCCAAAATCTTGGCCTTGCTAAAACAATCCATAAATTGTTGAAGGTCTTCAGCAGAGCGAGCAGTAACGGCAGCATCATCAGCAAAGAGAAAATCCCACAAGCACATCATCTGGACTTTGGTCTTTGCTCTCAATCTAGAGAGATTAAAGAGTTTTCTGTCTGATCTGGTTTGGAGATACGTACCCTCTGTTGCAGTTCCAAAAGCATGTTTTAGCATGATAGCAAAAAAGATCCCAAATAAAGTTGGCGCGAGGACACAGCCCTGCTTCACTCAACCTCATATGTCAAAGGAATCTGATGTTAAACCATCAAAAACTACCGTGCCCTTCATTTTCTCATGAAAGGACCTAATGATGTTGAGGAGCTGAGGTGGACATCCAATCTTGGGGAGGATTTTATAAAGGCCACCCCTACTAACCAAGTCAAAAGACTTTGTAAGATCTATGAAGGCTATAAAAAGTGGCTGTCTTGTTCCCTGTACTTCTCCTGCAACTGCCTAAGGAATAATACCATATCAGCAGTGGATCTGTTGGCTTGGAATCCCCCCTGTGATTCTGGGTAGACTCTGCAAGCACCTGAAGCCTCTTCAGTATGACACAGGCAAGCAGCTTCCCTACAACAATAAGGAGATGCTGCAGTGGTTGTTATAGTCCCCCCTGTTGCCTTTGCACAGCAGGTGGTATGCTGGGTGCAGCATTACTCTTGAGTTATATTCCAAAGAAAATGTTGTAACTGAAGAAGCATTAAAGAACATTGAGTGCTTGCCTGTCTTGGAGGAGCTTGACAGTGAACCATCTTTATAAGAACTCAACGGGGCCCTGGATTCTCTTGCCTCTGGCAAGGTACCAGGAAAGATAACATCCCTGCTGAAGTTCTGAAGTGCTGCAAAGAGATCATCCACACTGAACTCTTCTGTCTTTGTTGGAGGGAAGGTGGAGTGACGCAAGGACATGAAGGATGCAAATATCGTCACACTGTGCATTCAAATACTGCAGAAACAATATCCCACAAGTCATCTAGACTGTTCAAAATCAACAGCACTTTCTGAGATGCAGGAATCTGCATTCCACGCTGTTCTAACTCCACAAAGTTTGCATTGTTACTAGATGCTGTTCCAGAGACTCTCCTGATTGCAAATGGGCTCTCTATACTTTTCTTGATAATTGCACAATATTGCATGCAGACACACTCACGTGCACACTTCTCAACTTCAGCCAGACTTCCTTTGCAGTCTTTAAATTAGCTACGTTGATAAACTGTTCATCTTCTAAACTTAAGATGATATAAGCCATTGTTTTATCATGCAATGGTGCTTTGGGTGGGTTTTCCACAATATTTATTTATTTATTTTTAATTATTTATTTGATTTGTAAATCGCTTACAAGATAATAGGTATAAGTATATACATAGTTATGAATACATGAAATGGGTACATATAAGAAAAATAAAAGAAACAATAGGACAGGGACGGTAGGCACGTTGGTGCGCTTATGCACGCCCCCTACAGACCTCTTAGGAAAGGGGTGAGGTCAATAGTAGACAGTCTAAGTTTAAAGTTTTTGGGGTTTGAGGAAGAAACCACAGGTAGAGTATTCCAGACATTGACCACTCTGTTGCTGAAGTCGTATTTCCTGCAATCAAGTTTGGTGCGGTTAACCTTGAGTTTGCATCTGTTGTGTGCTCTTGTGTTGTTATGGTTGAAGCTGAAGTATTCATTGACAGGTAAGTTATTGCAATGTATGATTTTATATACCATACTTGGATCAGATCGAAGACGACGTAATTCAAGGTTTTCTAGGTCTAGAATTTCAAGTCTGGTGGCATAAGGTATTCTACAATGAGTAGAGGAGTGGAGAACTCTTCTTGTGAAATATTTCTGGACTTTCTCAACTGTGCTAATATCAGATACGTAATGTGGGTTCCAGACTGATGAGCTGTATTCGAGTATTGGTCTAGCAAATGTTTTGTATGCTCTACTTAGTAGTGTGATATTACCAGAGAAAAAGCTACGTAGGATTAGATTAACAACTCTTAATGCCTTTTTGGCTATGTAGTTACAGTGGGCTCTGGCACTTAGATCATTAGAGATGAGTGCTCCAAGGTCCTTGACAGAGCTTGGATCATCAACAAGATCTTGACTATTCAGCTTGTATTTTATTTTCTGATTATTATTTTTTTGCTAATATGTAGGGCAGAGCATTTATTTGTTGAGATTTGAAGTTGCCATTTTTTGACCATTCTGATACATAGTCAATATCTTTTTGAAGGGTAGCAGTATTGTCTGTGGTATTGAACAGCTTTACATCATCAGCGAAAAGAATGTAGTTGCTCTTAATATGATCACAGAGGTCATTTATGTAGAGTATGAAGAGAGTTGGTCCTAGAACACTGCCTTGGGGGAACACCACTGTTGACAGGTACAGAATTTGATAGGACACTCCCAATTTTGACCATTTGACAGGAATGCTTCTATCCAGTTATGCAGTTGTCCAGAGATACCATAAGATATCCCATAGTTCCTTAGCTTTCAGGAAACTTCCCATCTTTGCAGCCCAAATAATAAAATTCTTCTGACCCAAACAAGGCACAGAGTTCTCCTTAATTTTCTCAGCCATGCTGCAAAACTTTTCTCTGCTTTGTTTCTCCTTTTAAACACAAACAGTCTTTCTCAGCTTAAATTACAATGCAGTCTTTACATGTGTACTGGGGGCTGGCTGGGCCCATAACCTGTTAGATTTTGCAACCGAAATTCAACTTCAGAAAGTACACACAGATGATTGATTCAGCAGTTCATTAATGTCTTTGTAAACATAACAATATGAAGTAAAGTTTACAATACCTGTAGTGGATTCTTCCAACGTGTCAGCGGTAGGTAGGCGACCAGATTGGAGGATCATACTTACTGATCTGCATCTTCGGAGGCTGGTGGCGGGTTAGGCAGTCTGAGCGGGCGAGGACAGCTAGCGGCAGTGGCGGGAGGCAGGCAGGGCAAGGCAGGCTGGCCGGCCAGGTGAGGATGGTTAGCTGCAGTGGTGACCGGGGCTTGCGGCTTGCCCTCACTCAGCAGGGCGGCAGAAGGCAGGCAGGGATGGACAGCTAGCTGGCTGGCTGGCCGGCTGGCTGGCTCAGCCGCTGCTGCTGGTGGTGGTGGTGTGAGCGATGGCGCTGCGCGGGTAAATTTTTGTAATTAGCGCACATGCGCTATAAGTAGGGGCAGGGTGGGGAGGGTGGGGGAGAATGAGAAAGGGATTTTTGCGCGTACGCAGTAAAAAAAAAGCTGTTTTTTTTTTAAAAAGCTGTTTCTTTTTAACTTTGGAGCGGTGGATAGGGGCGGGGGCCAGGGCAGCAAAGGGACGGGCGGGCGGGGGAGAATGCGGAAGGGATTTTCGCGTGTGCGCAGTTAAAAAAAACACCGTTTTTTTTAAAAAAAACCCATTTATTTTTATTGTGGAGTGGCGGATAGGGGCGGAGGTTGGGGCAGCAAAGGGAGGGGCAGGCAGGGGAGAATGAGGAAAGGATTTTTGCACATGCGCAGTAATAAAAACCATTTTTTGGCCCATAGGAGTGGTGGAGAGGGGCAGAGCCAAGCAGGGGTCGGTTTTACCGGTTCTTAGAACTACTGGTGACGTTAACAACCAGTTCTATAGAACTGGTAGAAACCCAAACCGGTAGAAACCCACCCCTGATCTTCTCTAGGACTTAATCCTTATAACATCTCTGGAACAGGAACACCAGTTCTGAGCAATTTTTGAATCCAGCCTCTTATTTCCACATGGGCTCTTTGGATTATTCTCATCAGGAACTTGTACTCATTGTGATAA
The DNA here is from genome assembly GCF_900518725.1 of Notechis scutatus. The sequence continues at coordinate 3,987,717 of NW_020716689.1, forward strand.
AAAGAAACAAAATATATCCTTTAAAGGAGCATATAAAAGTCACGCTAAAACAATGTACTTCTCATGACAATAAGGCTTTAAATATTTAGAAAAAACGTATCTTTTGTAAAAGAAGGATCTGCCTGAATTTGAAACTTCAAAGACACATTGAGTTTCTTTTTAGTAAAATATAGAGATGATTAAATTCGTTTTCTTTTGGAGCAGCTTAAGCTGGTTTTCTTATGCAAGGAACAAATCTTCACAACAAATGTTTTCTGATCCAACAGAATTTAACTTTCATATAAAGTATCGTTTCCTCTTAAAGCACAGGTAGTAATTCAATATGCTTTCTTTGGGCAACAGAGTGGAAAAGAACGTTAGATCTGTCTTCTCTGAGTGAAGGGTCTTTTCCCCCTGGAAGCTTAATTGGGAGAAACAATTGCTGAATATATGGATTGTGAGATCTGGTAACCTTTGACGACAGCTCAGCATTCAGAACAATACAGCCTTTTAAAATGTACCATGAATAAGTTTAATGTTTATTCTCTAGTTTCCTTGTTAGAATACTGCTGCATCTTAAAAGAAAAAAAAATACATGATTTATTCTCTGAATCCTCAAATATTCAAATATAAAGAAGTTCTGATAAGAGAAAATTGAAGATCATTGGTTTTCAACAGTGAGAAGACCTTAAAGTTTAAAGATGAAAAAACTAACATTTCAGAGTAAAAGTTTCATTGAATCACAATGTTCTGCTTAGAAACTGATGATTTTAGATTGTTCAGTCTGCTGGGTAGGATATAAGATAAAATTTTCATTACAGGGAATGCATTTTTGTTATGGGAAAATTTTATGTACATCAAAAACAAGTTCTTGTATAATCCAATAAATTATTAGCAATTTATAAAACTTTTCAGTTATTTGATTTCATGGTAAGCTTCAATCTACTAATTATAATCACAAGCTCTGCCTCTTTTCACTGGAAAATTAACAGATATAAACAAAATCACATTAAGAAAACAGTTTTTTACATCATTTCTTCCCACTACAATTTCCATCTTTTTTTAATTTGCTCCTGCAGATAGTCACAGCTTCTGTTCTCCAGTTTATAAGTCCCTCTTTTAAAAAATTAAGCTATGTTTAAAAATTAAACTAAGAAATGCCTGGCATGAGACAATCTGTGAGTAGACAGACGACCTTCCTCAATAGATCCTCAGAATCTAACAGTGATGTTGGGTTTGTTTGTTTTTACTGATTTCAAGGTTTCCTAATACTCAACCTAAATGAATTTCTATCCTAAAGGGATTTCCCATTCATTTTGCCATGCAACTAACAAGAGTCAGAAAGGAGAAATTGGAGATCTAGAATGATCCTAATGGGCAGACCAAAATGCCTGCATTCTTACTCCAAAGCTTCCCCAAGGAAGTTGACTTCACTATGAACCACTCCATCAAGTGGTTACTTGACACCAGCTCCAAACCAGCCTTGCAGCCCTGTAGCTGCCACAAGTCTAAGACCAAATCTACATCAAATCTTCAAATCAAAGAACATGCTCCAATCAAAATGTACTTTAGCTTCCTAATTTCCTATCACTTTGTCTATTTTGTAGTCCCACCAGTTTTTGCTTGCAAGTAAATGGTATTTAAACACAGTCTTAAACTGTGTTTAAGAGGAATTTTATGGGAGATTGGGTACCACACTGCAACCCTAAGACCTGCAAATAGGAATAGAATAACTGAATTCACTCATTCCGTCAGAAGTGATACTGAGTGAATAGATAGACGAAAATGGAATGGTATGTCATGGAAATGAAGAAAAGAAAGAAATAGTGCAGAAGTATTATGAAAAACTATACGAGCAAGAGAATATTGAAGAAGGGAAAGTAAAACAGTATCTGCGAAAAGCAAAATTACCAAAAATACCTGATGAAACTAAGACAATGTTAGAAGGGAAAATAACAATGATGGAATTGACAGAAGCAATAAATAGACAAAACATTGGGAAAGCACCTGGCCCAACGGATGGAATACCAGCAGAATTTTTTAAGACACTACAGGAATCAATCAGCACTATAATGCTTGAAGTAATGAACGAGGTTTTGAAAAAAACAAAGTTCCTGATTCATGGACAGAGTCTTCTTATACCAAAAGAAGACACTGATCTACAACAAATAAAAAATTATAGACCAATATCCCTGCTAAATGCAGATTACAAAATATTTGCCTCAATAATGGCAGAAAGACTTAAAAGATACTTGAATCACTTTATACACTCAGATCAAAATGGATTTCTGACTAAGAGGCAAATAAAAGACAACATGAGGATAATATTGAATACACTGGAATACTATGGAACACATCCAGAGAAGCAGATGGCTTTGGTCTTTCTAGATGCACAGAAAGCCTTTGATAATGTAAATTGGCAATTTATGTTGTTGCAAATGGAAGAGATGGGCTTTGGAGAGAGATTTATTAAGACAATTGAGGTAATATATAATACAAACAAACAGCCAAAGTAATGATAAATGGAGACTTGACAGATAATATTAACATCAAAAAAGGAACCAGGCAAGGATGTCCACTGTCGTCACTGTTATTTGTATTGACCTTGGAAGTATTGAACAGAAATATTAGGGAAAATAAAGAAATAAACAGAATGAAAATAAAAAAGGAGGAGTATAAATTACAAGCATTCGCAGATGATCTGGTTTTTATATTGGAAGAACCATTGGAAACAGGTCCTAAGCTGATAGAAAAGAAAAAAGAATATGGGGAGATTGCAGGACTTAAAATAAACAAAGGAAAAACTAAGATTTTAGTGAAGAATATGCAAGATGTGGAACACTTAAAGAGGACAACTACTATAGACTGAAACAACAGATTACAACAGACCTGGAAAAATGGAAAAATCTACAATTATCCTTAACAGGAAGAATAGCAACAATTAAAATGAACATATTGCCAAAAATACTATACTTATTCCAGACAATTCCAATAAAACTAGAGAAAAAATACCTTGAGGATTTAAATAAAATCATGTTGAAATTTATATGGCAGGGAAAAAAGACAAGAATTAAGTTAAAATTGTTACAGGACACTAAAACGAGGGGAGGTTTATAATTCCCAACTGGGAATTATATACCAGGCAGTAATACTGAAGTGGATGAAAGAATGGATTGTCTTGAGGAATATTAGACTGCTAACATTAGAAGGTCATGATTTGCAATTGGGATGGCATGCATTCTTATGGTATAAGGAAAGTAAGGTACATGGATACTTTCAGAGGCATTATATTTGAGATGCTTTATTAGTAATATGGGAGAAAATAAGGGAGCAGCATTATATGAAAATATCAGTCTGATTATCGACAACAGAGACATTTACATACCCAAATGTTTTTAAAATGGAACATATTATTAGATATAATAAAATTTTAAATGAAAAGGGTGAACTCAAAACAAAGCAAAAATTAGATGAACAAGGGATGAATAGAAATTGGTATACATTTTTGCAGATACATTCAAGATATGAAAAAGATAGTAAGATAGATGGGTTCCATAAAGAATTGACTGAATTAGATAAAATCTGAACAGGCACTGAAGAGAAGATGATTAAAAAATTATATGGTTATTTACTAGGAGTGAAATTAGAAGAAGAGCAAGTTAAAGAAACAATGATTGCCTGGACAAAACTGGAAAAATGAGAAAATTCCGATAGAGGAAACGATTAAGAAAATAATGGAATGTGCAGAAATGAGTAGATTAACAATGGCAATTAGAGAACAGGAAGAAAAAGAGTATTATAAGATTTGGGATTATTCTATGAATGGCTAGAAAGATTAAGAAATTGAAGTATGTTGTAATAGTAATAATATATCACAACTGATTATTTCTAATAAGTAATAATATGAACATAACTTAGTAAGTATTGAGATGTGTTTTTGAAAGATAGCCTAGAAATAAATTAAACTTTAATGATAATATAATAATGTAATATGATATAGAATGTTGATTAGAATAAACTATGAATATAACTTAATAAGAACTGTATATCAATATTAGCATGTGCACAAGATATATATACCCAACCGATACACTGTAAAATTGAAAGATGGTTTTATTTGTTGTTTTTGTTATAATTTTTTTTTTAAAAAGTCTGCCTTTTTTTGTTGCCATTTGGTTTAGCCAGAGACCTCACAGAATCCAGAGAATGGTGAATCCAGCCACCCTCGAGAAGCCAGTTCCCAGGGGGTCAGCCTGGCCTGATCCTGGCTCAACTGACCTTCACCTTCCCCAGTGAAGTGAGTGTGGCTGCCGAGAGTTGGATTTCCTCCTCATTCCACTCAGCACAGAGGAGATCACGCTTAAGCCACCCTCGCCAGTCCCGATCTACCAGACTGACAGCTCAAGCCATGATCACTGTCAGCCAGCCATTGGGGCCCCTAGACCAGGCCAGCCTGGGATTGCGACAAGGAGCCATGGGCCTACCAAAGCCAAGCAACCTGCCTTGCCAGCCACCTCTCAGGCTGCCACTGGTGGACCAAATCTCTCCCAGATGGGCATACTACCCCGGCCAGGGGTAGATCCAATGCCAATGGGTGCCAGCACCCATGCCCCAGCTGGCTCCAGTTCCACCACCGCTGCCCCTCCTCACACACATCAGAGTTACTTTTGATGGAAGTCCTAGAAAGTTGGCATACTTCTTGAACTGGACCTGGTCCCACCTCAATAGCTATGGAGGTCAGTACCAATCCGATCAAGAGATCATAAGACCAACAAACGGAAATAGAATAACTGAATTCACTCATTTAGTCAGAAGTGATACTGAGTGGACATATTAAAACAAAATTATAATACAACATGAACAAAAATCTGTCATTGCAGAAATTTACACAGGTTTTCTTTGTTGATGGTCTTGCTCTATATTTTTCCTACTGGGACAACATAGCTTTTGTCAGGACTTCTGGTTAGCCATTTTACATTTTTCTTATTTTAGTATAATTTGTAAACAAAGTGTGTGGTCCAGGATGTAATAACACACTATCTCTCCTTTTTCAGTTTTTAGTTTGGATTCCCAGGGGTACCTCACTTGGCTTTCTTGTTGATTAACCGTCCTCTCTTCTCATCCTGTTTAAATGCATGCCTGTTTATAGCTACTGCATTCCTTGCATCAAACACACCATTATCCATGTCCTCTTCTTAAAGGGTCATTTTTGGATGGCAGAGTAATTTAATATACACATGAGAATTCTCCCTTGAACTCAACTGGTTGCTCAATGTCAAACTTTGATCGGACTGTAGCATCTAGTTGCATTTCAACAGATGGTATGCTGATCATGTTGCCTCACTGAGCATTCAAGATTTTGGTGGTAATTTAAAGAAGAAGAATGCTCACAGAAGTACAGTGTAAATTGTATACTATTGGATAAAGTATTATTAACTCTTCATCATCCATTTAGGATCACCATTTTTTTTACATTACACCTAAATGCATCCTAAACACAAAGACATGGAATCACATTTCTGGAGTGAGTTTGCCACAGAGCAAAAATTATTATCAAAGTCCACCTTTTTCTTTGTTGCCATTTGGTTTGGTTATTTTGCCAAGAAACTGATTGAATTGTTAACTGAATCACTGTTTGCTTGGAAACTTGTTTACCTTGAAAGTGTCTAAGGATACAGGAACACCCAATCTAAGGGGTAATGAGATGCTACCATCAGATTATCCACTAAACAACAAGTAACATGTGCAATTCTCTGTAAGAGAACCAGAGACCAGTTTTTTAAAAAACCATTATAAAAAACCAGAAATGGCTGTGACAAACTTCCTTGGCTCTTAGACTTTTCAGTGTGGCAGCTTGAAAATACCCAAGGAAGACAATTTGGTTGCTTCCAACTATGCTCTGCACGGGTTGCCCTTGAAAAGCATCCAGACACTCCAATTAGTTCAAAATGCAGTGGCCGGGATGCACGTGGTTTTGTGCAGATCCAGGTGTCCACATGTGTCACCTCTCTTGCAGGAGTTGCATTGGCTGCTGATTTGCTTCTGGGGTGCAATTCAAGGTGCTGGTTGTCCTTTAAAGCCCTACATGGCTTGGGACCAGGTTATCTGAAGGACCAATCTTCCTGGTTATCTAACTTATAGCAGGGAGGCAGGGAATGTTCTTTGTCCCATTTCCTAATGAGATACAACCGGTGGGACCCAGGAGAAGGGCTTCACCACGATGGCTCCCTCCCTTTGGAACATGATCCCCATAGAGATTAGACTGGCCCCGGCTTTGATACTCTTTTACAAGGTCCTGAAGACCTGTTTTTTCCAACCAGCCTGGGCAACCCAGAGCAGGATGAAACTCATCAAGTGCTTATTTGAGTGCTTATTGTTGCCATAGGGAAAGGGGGAAGGGGTTATTGTTTTTACTCTTTTTATATTGGGATTTTTCACTGTTTGTAAGCCGACTAGAATCACTGAAAGTGAGTGGGCGGCCATATAAATTCTCTAAATAAATAAATAATCTAGACTGGACCATGTCTGTGAACGACAGGTGGAAACCTACCATTGTCTCCACGTCTGAAAGCCCTAATTCAAAGCAGCCCAATGTGGAACAGCTTTGCAGCTCAAGGCAGATATTAAGCTAGGTGGGGATCTTTCCCCACAGGGTACACAGCCATAGTTCTGCCAATTGTCTTGCCAACTGAGCATGTGTTCACTTCTAGACAAGTGCTGCTCCCGGATCCTGCATCTCTCTGTGTATGCTTCTTCTCTGCAAACAGCAGGTGGGGCAATGCTGGCTAGGTGTAGATCTTATCTAGAGGGGTAGGTTTAAGGCATTCAGTAATAATTCTGCTAGCTTCATTTAGAGCAATATCTACCCTCCCAGCATATGCTGATTTATACCAGACTGGGCAGCCATATTTCCCTGCTAAGAAACAAAGAGCTAGAGCTGTTGTCTTAAGAATCCCTGGTTTGGCACCCCAGGCAGAGCTCATTCATTTTCTAAATATGTTTATTTTGTCTACTGATCTTCAGTTTAGTGCTAGTACAGTTCTGCTTATATGTTAGGGCCCTATCTAGAGTGACCCCTAAATATTAAGGGCTGTGACAAGATTCCAATAACTTTGTCAAATACCTTACTGAAATCCAAGTGTACTATATCCACAGCATTTTGAGCCACCTTGGCGCAGTGGTTAGAATGCAGTACTGCAGGCTACTTCTATCTTGGATATAGGATCCAAGATGGTGCTGTCGACGGCAGCCTCAGTGAAATGCTTTCTAATGTTTTTTTTATTCTTTATTATTCTCTGCAATTCACTACTGATTTCATACAAGACCATCTGCTAAGAATTGGGCAATGTTTCTTTAAGGAGCAGCTTTCTGATTCCTCCCCCTGCCCCTTGCAAATGCGGAGGAGATTCTAACTAATTCCCCAGTGCTATGGATTACAACAAACAAAGGAAAGAAGCGGCAGCTCTGAAAAAGGAGATGAGGTAAAAGAGCAGGAATTTTGAATAAACTAAGGAATGGGGGGAACCCTCTCCCTTCAATCTTTCTGATTAATTTGCGCTCACTTGCTAACAAGATGGATGAAATACTCCTCAAAATGACACTATAGAGCACTGCACACTAGAACTAGACACGGGGACAGTTTTTCCACGAACGCCATCACTCTGCTAAACAAATAATTCCCTCAACACTGTCCAACTATTTACAAAGTCTGCATTACTATTACTATTAATCTACTCATCACACCTTATCACCCATCCCCTCCCACTTGTGGCTCCACTGTGGCCACAAGCAAGCAGAAGAAGTGGGCCAATGGCCACGCGGAGGGGATGGTGCTGCTGGAGCTGCCATCACGAGGCGAGGCAAGTGTCAGGGCATGTGTGGCCTGGTTATGGGGCCCTGAGATAAGCCATTGTGGGGCTCATAGGACAGCTCCACCATCCCCGGCCTGATGGTGATGACACTAGTGGACCACACAGCCTCCTGGCCCACTGCAAGTAAGTAGAAGAATTTGAAGTGGTACTCACTGCTTTCAAGCAGCTGTTGAGTGGAAAAGCCCAAGGACTCCCTTTACTACCCTATACCTTCCGGGCTGGGTCCGTGGATGTTGTCCCTGGACAAAGAAGGTCCATGCCGGCTGGGTTTGGATCTGCGGGCCCGGTCCTGTGGCAGGGTTGGCTGGGAAACCTTCATGGTCGCCAATTGTTGAAAGGTGTCAAAATGCCTTTCTTTCGAGGATTCGATTTTCCTGCTGGGAGAGCTCCGGCGCAAGGATAGACAACTGCTTGAAAGCTGGTTCTTTTTATTTTTCAGGAAGGCGGGGGACAGCGAGAAGTCTGTGTTCCTGGGCTAGCTAGCTTCTTATGGTAAGTCCCTGGTTTTTTATACCCTTTTCTCCCTTTGTAAGTTGATTTTGTGTGAATGTTTGTGCTTAATGTTTCAAATCCTGTTTGAGTTTGTTTTTATTCCCGCCGGAGGGCAAACTCCACGGGGTGTGGAAGGCAAACTCCGCGGGGTGGCTAGATTGTATTAATGGTTTTCTCTAATCTCTTTTAACTTTAAGATAGTTTTGCATATTTGTTCTGTGGCAATCTCCTGTCTGTCCCTTTTGTAATTTATATTTTGTGTGTTTTGTCTATTTGTTTTGCTTATTTGGTATGTCCTGTGTTTGTAAGGGTTTTCTAAATTATCTTTTTGTTTCCTTTTCTTATTTGTCTAGTTTTCTTATTTACTTAGGCTTTTGTCTATAGGGATTCTTTAATACCTTTTTTATTTGATTCCTTTTCCTATGTAAGTTTGTTTTATGGCTGACCTGATGTTCCCCTTGGGCTTTTCCTGTTTTTGTGACACTACTGTCTTCGTGAAGTTCCCTTTCCACATGAACACATCTGGGACATCATGTCTCGCTCCATCCACCAATGCCACGTGGCACCACAGACTGTCCAGGAGTTGGGAGATGCTTTAGTCCAGGTGTGGGAGGAGATCCCTCAGACCATTTGCCACCTCATCAGGAGCATGCCCAGGTGTTGTAGGAGGGCAACAACCCAGCATCAGGACCGCTACCTCCGCCTTTGTGCAAGGAGGGACAGGAGGAGCATTGCCAGAGCCCTGCAAAATGACCTCCAGCAGGCCACAAATGTGCATGTGGCTGTTCAAACGGTCAGAAACAGACTCCATGAGGGTGGTATGAGGGCCCGACGTCCACAGGTGGGGGTTGTGCTTACAGCCCAACACCGTGCAGGACGTTTGGCATTTGCTAAGAACACCAAGATTGGCAAATTTGCCACTGGCGCCCTGTGCTCTTCACAGATGAAAGCAGGTTCACACTGAGCACATGTGACAAATGTGACAGGGTCTGGAGACGCTGTTGAGAATGTTTTGCTGCCTGCAACATCCTCCAGCATGACCGGTTTGGCAGTGGGTCAGTAATGGTGTGGGGTGGCATTTCTTTAGGGGGCCGCACAGCCCTCCATGTGCTCCCCAGAGGTAGCCTGGCTGCCATTAGGTACCGAGATGAGATCCTCAGACCCCTTGTGAGACCATATGCTGGTGCAGTTGGCCCTGGGTTCCTCCTAATGCACGACAATGCTAGACCTCATGTGGCTGGAGTGTGTCAGCAGTTCCTGCAAGACGAAGGCATTGATGCTATAGATTGGCCCGCCCATTCCCCAGTCCTGAATCCAATTGAGCCCATCTGGGACATCATGTCTCGCTCCATCCACCAACGCCACGTTGCACCACAGACTGTCCAGGAGTTGGGGGATGCTTTAGTCCAGGTGTGGGAGGAAATCCCTCAGGAGACCATCCGCCACCTCATCAGAAGCATGCCCAGGCGTTGTAGGGAGGTCATACAGGCAAGTGGAGGCCAAACACACTACCTAGCCTCATTTTGACTTGTTTTAAGGACATTACATCAAAGTTGGATCAGCCTATAGTGTTTTTTTCCACTTTAATTTTGAGTGTCACTCCAAATCCAGACCTCCATGGGTTGCTAAATTTGATTGCCATTGATAATTTTTGTGTGATTTTGTTGTCAGCACATTCAACTATGTAATGAACAAAGTATTTAATAAGGATATTTCTTTCATTTAGATCTAGGATGTCTTATTTTTGTGTTCCCTTTATTCTTTTGAGCAGTGTATATTCCATAACATACGACCAACATATCATGAACATAAATATTCCTACAACGGTACAGAAACACACTTAGCTCCCCAGCTGTACTTCCCCAAGGACGCTCCTCCCTGCTGGCGGACCCCGGGGAATCTACTCGCCAGCAGCCGAGGCCTGAGAGACGAACTTCGGGCCCCGCCAGCCGCTTCAGAACGGCCTATTGATAATCCCCAGCAAGGCCAGTTCCACAGAACAGAACGGGCGGGGGGCGGGGCGGTGAGGCTGTGTCGTGGTTTCCGCTTACGTCACTTCCGCCGCCCTCCATTCGCCGGATCCAAGATGCCGAACGGCAAAGAAGTAGAGTTTTTGGTCCGGCGGCGGCGAGGGCGGGGGAGCGGCCGTGGAGCAGGACAGGACAGCAGGACAGCGGGTAAGTGTTGGCTGACTCAAGGAAGCGGGCTGGTGCACGAACCGAGGGACTGCGCCGTCTCCTTGCCGAGTGCTGCTGCGTCCGCTCGGCGTCTAACTCGGAAGTGCCCCGACTTGGGGGCGGGGAGGCTTTCGGAGGGCCTCGTGTTGGGTGCGCCTGCTTGCACGGGATCAACAGTTCCCATTCGGGCGCTGATAAATACTTCCGGGGGCCAAAGTTCAGGATGACCCCGAAACCACTGATCGGTAGCAGGCGGTTTCCAGGCGTGTCCGCTATAGCAGGGGTCTCCAACCGTGGCCACTTTAAGACTTGTGGACTTCAACTCCCAGAGTTCCTCAGCCAGCTTTGCTGGCTGAGGAACTCTGGGAGTTGAAGTCCACAAGTTCTTAAAGTGGCCACGGTTGGAGACCCCTGCGCTATAGGCCGGGCAT
>NW_020716689.1:4007650-4042412 GCF_900518725.1 Notechis scutatus
TAAGCCTGGAGGACTTCAACTCCCAGAATTCCCCAGCCAGCTGGCTGGGGAATTCTGGGAGTTGAAGTCCTCCAGGCTTAAAGTTGCCAAGGTTGGAGACCCCTGCTTTAGCCAACGGATTTGGCTAAATACCCATAACATTTCAATGCCTAAGCTAGCTAAATACAGGCTGAATGGTATGACAATTTAGTGGTTAAAAAGTGATACTTATCAATAGTCCCAAATAAAATAAAGGAAAGACTGAATGGGCTGCCACAAGTTTCAGTCTTGGGTCCTTATTCTTCAATGATTCATTTATCATTTTGATGAAAAAGTGAAGGAAATTCCTTTTTAAAAAAATATATTGTCAAGAGCATTTGGTAATAAATTCATATAGAGCTTAACTTAAAAACCTTTACAATTAAAATGTGTTTCTAAAACCTTAAAACTTTGTATTATATGAAAGCTACATAGAAATATCACTATTTTTTTTCTTCCATTCAATCATGTCCAGTTCTCAGAGACTGCCTGGATAAGTTCCTGCAATTTTCTTAATAAGATTTTTCAAAAATGGTTTGCCAAATTGTCTCCTATCCTAGTACTGAGACAAAATGATTGGCCCAAGGTCATGTCATTGGCTTTGTACATAAGGCAGGACTAGAATTCACTGTCTCCTAGTTTATAGCCTGATGCCTTAACCACTAAATTGAACTGGCTGTCTATAACTATTTTACTATTATATAAACACTATATACTGTAATTTAAGAAAATACTGTAGCTTAACCTATTACATACAAAAAAAGCTGTAGGCTGAACAGAAAATTTAATCCTATAAGGCTGCGGTTCCTCAGCCTTCCTGGCTTTGTGGACTGGCGTGGGGATGGTTCCGTGCAAGTGGTAGGTGGGTGCACATGGGTGCAGCTCCATTTGCACATGCCACAGAACGACCTACTGCTCACAAATGGAGCTTCGTGCATGCACAAACTCGCCCACCACTTACGAAGCCTGATTCTGAATGGGCTACAACTCGGTTCTAGACCACCATCTAGGGGTTGGGGACCCCTGCTATAATGAACTACTTGGAGGACAACACTAATCATAACATTGTTATCCTGTTTTGTGTCTTTTATTCCTATTTTTATTTTTAATGTGTTCTATTTTTAACTTTGGTTTGTGACAGTAATACACTCTGTCCACATAAAGAACAAAAAGAGAGAGAGAAATCCTAGAAAGTAGGGAATCCTAGAAAGTAGGGAAAACATGTATTGTTCAGTCTAGTTTCTCAGTTGGTCCCTAGATAATTTAAAAGCTGAGAATTTATAAATTTCATTCAACCAATATTTAGAGTCTAGGACAGTGATGGCTAACCTTTTCGGCACCAAACGCCCAATGCAACACACACACGGCCGATGCATGCACCCTGTGCAGGCGCTCATGACCCCTATGTGTGGGCCCCCCACATGTACACATGACTCCCGCATGTGTGCCCAGTCCCCTATGTGTGCGCTCCCCGCGCAGGCGCAAGAGACCTGAAGACCAGCTGCCGGCGGGAAGCACACATGCGTGGCAGAGCTGAGCTGGGCCGATGGTTTGCATGCCCAGAGAGAGGGCTCTGCGTGCCACCTCTGTCACGCATGCCATAGGTTTGCCATCACAGGTCTAGGATATAAGCACTTTTCCATGAGTATACTTTCTGGTCACATTCCTAGCAAATGTATCCAAAGTTCTTCATATATCCAGTGTAGTAATAATGTGAACCAACCTTCTTTTAGATATTCTCTGAGATGCTCCTAAAATGGCACCTTCTCCAAGAAAAGCTATATAGTTTCTGTATAGGAAGGCCATATGGCACATCAGTGACCTCTTTTTCCAAAATGCAATTTCTAAAGATCACCTTTTAGATAGAGAAGTGGCTAATGCACCGCACAGGATTTTGTGGAGGCTGTCTTGCACCATTCTGGAAACAGCGACCATTCTCGGAATCTCAGAAAGAAATCTGAGAGATTGGATTGGAAAATCGTTCTCTTCTGAGAGATCATATGCAAATGCTGCCCACTCCAGAGTGGCACAAGGCACCCTCTGTTGGAAGGCTGCAAGTCACATTATCAGGACACTCTTTTTGGAAAGGCGGTTTTTGGAAGAGTGGAGTGGAGGAGGCATGATAGGGGGAGGGAACTTCCAAGCAGGGCAGGAAGCTATGCATCTTCCCCTACCTTGAGCTAAGAGGAGGGGGTGATCAGCTGCTGCAGTGCAGTTCTCCCAGAGCTCCCACACACACCGAGACAGCCTATGCCAGGGGTGTCCAACCTTGGCAACTTTAAGACTTGTGGACTTCAACTCCCAGAATTCCTCAGCCAGCTCTGGGAGTTGAAGTCCACAAGTCTTAAAATTGCCAAGGTTGGACACCCCTGGCCTATGTTCTGTTTAATGACCCATGTGGTTGCTTAACAGTTGCAACAGGAACAGCCACAATTGTCCTTACACCGCATTTAACAACCACAATAACTTGCAATCATAATTCTGGGAGCAGTTGTGGTCGTAAACCAAGGACTACCTGTACAAGATTCTTGTATAAATATAACATCACCTATTTAAATATCTATATTTAATAATAATATCCCTTTTACGTTCCAATTCAGTATTGTCAATATATATAAAAGGGTCAAATAGAATAGAATAATAAAATTAGGATCCATACAAAATATAGACCAGACCTGGGCATTTTGTGGCCCACAGGCTACATCTGGCCCTTTGACAGTCATTGCCTGGCCTTTGGTGTGGGACAATAGTCCCAGTTTTTCATACGGCCCCTTTTGAAAATTAATTGTCCAACCCTAGCCTAGAAAATATTGATGTTAGCAAATATACAGTGCAGATAATATATTGGTATAGAAAATTAAGATATTAATTTAAAAGTTTGTAATTGAACACAAAAATACAGAATGTATCTCCCCTCCCACCTTTAAACCAATTAAAAGAAAAAAAACTACCTTGTTACTTGCATAGAGAATTATTTCCCCACCTCAATCCCCTCCCATTTCTCTGCCTGTTTAAAAAAAAAAAAAAAAAGAAACAAAGTTACTCTTGGAGCAGGTACAGGAGTCCTCGACTTATGACCACAATTGAGCCCCAAATTTCCGTTGCTAAGTGAGATGTTTGTTAAGTGAATTTTGCCCCATTTTACGACCTGTCTTGCTACAGTTGTTAAGTGAATCACTGCAGCTGCTAAGTTAGTAACACGATTGTTAAATGAATCTGGCTTCCTTCATGATTTTGCTTGTCAGAAGATCGCAAAAATGTGATCACATGACCCCAGTACACTGCAACCATCATAAATATGAGTGTGAATATACCAAGCATTTGAATTTTGTCATGTGGCCATGGGAATGCTGCAACAGTCAAACCTGTGAAAAACAGTCGTAAAGTCACTTTTCTTCAGCGCCTTTATAATTCAGATGGTCACTGTTGTCAGTTGAGGACTACTTGTACTAATATTCTGCATAATTACTGAACCTTTTGCAGAAAAAAAGAGTCTAAGACAACTAAAACAAGCAGCTGCAAACTCATCATTTTCTTCTGTCCTACTTGATTGCTCCTGGGGTTTTTTTGTAACCTGATTCCTTTGACCCCAATTCCCAGCGTTGTACGGAGACCTTCCAAGTTCCATCCTAGCTTCTTCAAGGCAAATGTGTTCTCAAGCTCAACCCCACTATTTTTTTTATAGTAAGCAAACTAGTCTTATTGTTTTGGATTGATTTGTATCTGCATGTTTTTGAACTAATTACACTTCCCCATTAGAGCATCTATGAGATTCCTCAGTCATTTGGGTCATGGTTGTCCCAAAGGTGCTTTTTTCAAGAGTCCATCTGCATTTAAAAAAACAGGCCACTCTTTTGAAGACAGCAAAGTCCACATTTTGGACAGAGAGGTTTGAAATAGGGGTCAAAGAGGCCATCTATGTCAAAATTGAACAGCCCTCTCTGAACAGAAGGGGAGGGATACCATATCATCTATGTCCAGTCTACAACACAGTCCTTTCAACAGTTCCAAGGAGACTCCACATCAGGGGTGTCAAACTCATGTCATCACAGCAGGGTGACCCAAGTTTGACAGCCCTGCTCCACCCCCATTTGCACTACAGGTGACCCTGATGGCACAGATAACTGTTCAAGTGGCCTCAATGGCTCTTAAAAGATTTGCAAATGACTAGCTGTTTGCAAGTAGTATAAATCTTTCCATTCTCCACCATCCAGGCAGAGCTGAAGAAGCTTCTTGGATGAGAAGCAAAACATATTCAGAGAAAAAAAACAGAAAGCCCACTTGTCTCTTGAAAAAAGCACTTTTGGGATTCCCCACTAGAGTTTTCTGAATAACTTATCAATAAAATGTTCTGAACATAATGATTCCTGAGTGTATAGTATGTACATATTACTATGTAAATCAGTTTCTTTTAGTTAGCTTGTGCAAACATTTAGTTAGCGTGAATCATTTCAAAATTTCAGGTAAAATTGGGGATTTTAAATCTTTTTCCCTTCATTGTTAAATAATTGAATTACAGTTAGAATTACAGCATTCTTTTATTTATAAATTAAACTTTACATTGCTCTATTTCCCATAAATAAATCAGAGAACATATCCATTCTATCTGTCTGTCTGTCTATCATCTATCTATCAATCTATCTATCTATCTATCTATCTATCTATCTATCTATCTATCTATCTATCTATCTATCGGATGATTTGCCATTGCCTTCTTACAGGATGATTTTTAATCATGATTTTCTAGTCTAGTTTGTTTTTAAATTTAATCTCATGAGTCAGAATCCCTAGAAATCATCCTCTAAATACCAACCACACCTAACCATATTTGGCTTCTGAGCCCAGACAAGGTTGTCCAAATGTTTTACTTAAACTCAGGTCTCTTTTCTCTCTCTCTCCTGTGTTTCCAGTCTTAGTTTCTCAGGTGCCCATATGCTAAAAAGTCCCACACATACCTGAGGTGGACCTCTTAACAGTTGAAACCTGAAGCACCATAAAGACATAAGTCTTTCTCAGCCAATGTAAGAACAGTCCTGATCTGGATTAGCCTCCTAATTGAGCCAATGTTCATAACATTGATGTATACTTAATACAAGATCAGCTAGCTTATTTGTGGCACTTACTCAGTTCTCCTTTTCTCTGTCTTGCAGTGGGTGGTTTGTCCTTGGCTGCTGTTTATTAGCAGTCAGTCTGTCAGTGGCATTTTATTGCATCATATATCTCGAATGGTATCATGGAATTGCAGACTATGAAACTAGCTATCCCACTCTCGTTCCCATCACAACTGCTAGCTTTATTGCTGCAGCAGTTTGGTAAGTTGGCCAGTCATAGAATAAACTGATATTAATGGAGAGACCTAACTTAAAGGTAACTGTTAAAATATTTGTGAGAGGAGACAATAAGGTCAATTTTTGTAATGCTGTTATATCATGTTAGCTTTAGCTCTCTTGAAGCCATTTTAAAAGCTTGTGTAAAATTTAACATGTTCAGGGTGTTTCAGAGCCATTTATTTAGCTTCACCATATGTTGTTGAGACTTTCGGTCCTGATGAAATTCCAGATTTGTCAAAGAATGAACTGGGGTCTCTAACTTAGATAAAGGGATTAAAATTGGTATAGAGAAAAAGTATTCAGCAAAGTAATATGTTTTATTATTTACATTTATATCTCACTGCAATCAAACCACTTTCTGGTTAACATAACTTAGGAAAAAAATAGTTAAAATCCCCAATAGGAATAAAATCAGCATAAAATCAAAACAATATAATAATATAATAATGTAACTTAAGCACAGAACCACTCCTGCTACTATGAAGCTACCCCTCCTGATCAAACACTAAGAGCAGTTTCTCTCTAGATGGCTCAATAGATTGGTAAGCTCTGTGGTGGTAGAGGTACCTCAGTGGCAAACCATAAAGGTTTTTGAGTTAAAGCCAACACTTTAAATTGCACTGTTAAGCTAATTCCAGTGTGTTGAACATAGAATTTTTCCCCCCAATTATTCAATTATTTCAAAAACAAAGTTATGTCCACTGCTATTCTGCGTTGCTTCACTTCTCATGGCTCCTCAGAAGCTGCCAGCTTTAGTCAACAGAATGAGGCTGTTCAGAAGGAGTCTTGTTCCACACCTGATTCACCTGGGGCATGTCCCAGGAGCTCCCTGGAAGTCATACAGGTCCATGAGGAATCCATGGATATACATGGCAGCTCATCCATATTCCATATAGCTTTTTTTCTGTAATCAAATACTTTAATGTATGCCACATTGCCAGATTGGCATCGCTTCCAAAGTGTTTAATTTAATTAAAGGGGTACTGGATTAAATCTTTTTATTAAAAATAAAAAGTGATTTTGCATTCTCCAATTGCAATTATATTGCATTGGTTCATTGTACATGAAATAAGACAGGTGAGGGAACAATATAGATTTGTTCACTGTTTTGAAAGCGGGCCATTTCATACTGTAACAGGATTCACATTGGATCAAATATAGGTATTAAATTGCCCTTGCCCTTGTGCTGTTGTGGAATAGACTAGAGTGATTATATTTTTTTTCTTACTAGCATTTCCTGGCAAATGCAGGGTCCACCTTTTTCAGATCAACTGATCGTTGCTCCATTGGTTGTGACAGGAATTGCCCAAGCTTGACGTCTAAGATTGCCCAAACCTGGGCTAAGAGGGAAGGACTGGCCCCAAATCACCCAGCTTTGCTTTCATGCTGCCGCCTTGCAAACAGAATTCAGAATTCTCCTGGTTTCTAGCCTGGTGCCTTAATTCCTAGACCAAACTGGCTCTCAACTAGATTGATTATAAATAATCTAGGAAAAAGGGATAGTTTTAAATCATTGGTTTAAATTAAGTGCTAATTTATATTACATATATTTCCTAAATACTAGTGTAGCCTAAAGCTTGAATTAAGTTGTCTGCAACTGTGTGTAGGCATCACCACATACCTACACTGCAAAGGGGTTGATGGGTAAGTGTGGGTTGCAGATGGCTGCAGACAGGAGCACGCGCATGTCCTTGCATGCTGATTGGTTGATCCTACTTCCTGTTCTGTGCCTTACTGTTTGACCATCTCCTAGCCACAATGTTACCATGTTCAGAAATAGAAATGCAATACCTCTGCAATCTTCCCCAAACGACAGATGCCATACATTCCTGATATGCAGTGACAGAAATCTAATCCAGGCTTAATTCCTTGATATATCTTGTGAAGTAACATTTTAATCTACAAATTTATATAATCTCAAGAACATGGTTTATGAATTGCTAGCTTTTTCCAGAGTGCACACACATGTATATCAATTACAGATAGTCCTTGGTTACCAACCATTCATTCAGTGACCATTCATAGCTACAATGGGTCTTCATAGTAGCCATTGTAGCATACATTTGGTCAGTCATGTAACATCAATTTGGCCATTTGGCAACCATATTGCAGTTGCGATCAAATATGGTCACAATTTGCAAGTTTCAGAGATGCTTCCACAAGCAAAGTCAATGGGGAAGCCTGCAATATGAATTGTAGTCATGTGATATGTTTACTAAACCATGACAATTCATTTAATTATCCTGGCAACTGACGTTGTAAGTCATCAGTCACATGATGTACTTGATGACTACGACCTTTAGTGATGGAATTCCCTGTCCCTATTAGTGAGGACAACTGGTATTTATCATGGTTCTTTTTATAATTATGAATTAATTTAAATTTAGAATACCATCTAGAGAAAAAGGTAAGAGACTTAGCAAGAGTAAAAACAAAGATATTTGTGTTTCTGTGTGTGAACATATATTTATTTATGAATAGATTACCGGAAGACGTTTCAAGATGAACAAAAGAGACTTTTTAAGTAATAGGTTAAGCATAAGTATGATAAACTACATGTAAAATTGCTAATGTTAAACTAAAATTAATCATTCTTTTTTCATTTCCAGTTTTAACATTTCCTTATGGCCTGTGTGGTCATTTCTGACACCTCCAGTGCTCTTCATCCAGTTTATGGGTATAGTCATGCTTGTGTCCCTTTTGGGCTAGACCTCGCAGGTAAGACCGTCTGGGTGCTTAACTCTGTTTCTCTGAATGACCAAATCTCTTCATCTGCATACAATTATAGACCTGGAACATGTTGCAAGGCTGACCAAAGCAAAATAAAATTGAACTGTTACTTTCTGTGGTTTGGAAGATGTTTTTTTGTGGAATTGTGTAATGCTTTTTGGCAGTTGTATCACTCAGTCTGAAGTACTATCAGCACCAAAGCTCCTGGTAGATGATTGATCTTAGCTGAACTTGAAAAACTTAAGCAGAACTTGGTCTTACTGCTACTTGAATAGGACACCATCAGGAAATCCAGGCATGTTGTGTTGACTCAGAGATTTTAAAAAAGAGATATCCTATATACCTATTTTTGTTTTCTGAGCAACGGACTCCCTTTTTCTATTTTCTAGTTATCTTTTCCATACCACGGTTTTATATCATACGCAGATCTAATTGTCATTCCTACCATTTCATTTATTGAGTACTTCAAAATTACTTTCTCTCTCACTGTTACGTTGTCCAGAAAGTACTTCTTTGCTTATCAGAATGTCCTCAAGTATTTCATCAAATGCTTGGTGATTTCAAGATTTGAAAGGTCCATTTGTACAGTGATCTGTGGAAGAATTACTTAATGAGAATAAACAAGATATGGTTATTTTGTTAATATGCTAACTCATGCTGATTTCACTGTTGCATTGTTTTTATGATCTCTTGACTGAAACCTCTCATATTTTGTTTTAGGTTCTGTCTACTCTTCATGTCATAGTGAATGGTCTGAATTTAATCATTCTCCCCATTTTGAAGTTTGGGGCAACACCTATTCTCTGCCACTTCAACTTCAGAATACATAAAGGGCCAGCAAGATCACCATCAAATTTCTTCAGCACTATAGAAGGAAAGATTTAATCAGAATTACATAGAAATCCCATGGCCGTGTCTCCTTCATTTTCAAACGTCATTTTTGTTCCTTATTCCGTTCTTCACTATTTCACTCTTGTTGAGCAAAACTGAACCATTTGCATTCCAAAAAAGATAACCAAAAGCTGTGTTTAAACAAAATGCCATTCATTTGTTTGTAGGCTGAACTGCCAGATGGCAGGATTTGAAGATCAAACCTGCAGGTAATAAAGTTTGGACAGTCTAAAATCTCACCTTCATCGAGTAAAGCAGTTAAACTAAAATATGGTTATGAAATTAAGTATCATGTCATATTCTCTGAGCTGTTTTTAATGTTTCAAGATACTTACATCATATAGATTGTTGACATACCCATGTTTCCCCCCCCCCAAAAGACCGGGTCTTACTTTCTTTTGGGCCGTAAAATAAGTACTAGGGCTTATTTTTCCATGTATGGGAGGCCCACTTCTTCTGTTTGCTTGTGGCGGGGCAGGAGGCTGCTCAGTGTGCCAATGCAGCCACCGTGAGGCAGAGGTAGAACTGCCCCACGTGCCTTGCACTGGCTTACCTCAGGGCCCCCATAGCCAAGCCACCCACACCCCAACACCTGCCTCACCTCATGGCTGAGGCATCAGCACACTGCTCAGCCTCCTGTTCTGTTGCCACCACGAGCAAGCAGAAATGGGCTGGCGACCACATGGGCTCCTGCTGCACATGGCTATCAGTACTGCTACCGCGAGACAGGTGTTGGGGTGTGGATGGCCTATGGGGGCCATGACTTAATCCGGTGTGGGGCAGCTCTACCACCACCCTGCCTCGCTTCATGGCTGTGGCACTACAAGCAACCAGATGGAATGGGCAGTCAGCCGGTGGCGCAGGCTCTTTAATGGGGCTTATGTTGAGGGGTGGGGCTTATATTAGGTGCGCACGTAAAACATGCCAAGGGTTATTTTTTGAATAAGTCTTATTTTCAGGGAAAGGGAAGAAACAGCATAATTGCATTTGAATTTAAGGTGAATTCTTCATCTCTGTGCATTATACAGAACGGCAAAGATATTTTGCAGGGTCTAAGATACTCAGAATGCTTGGATTCCTTCTCTGCCATAAATTTATTAGATCACCTTAGTGAAGTCAAAGTCAATTCCAGTGTCCCCAGATTTAGTGATTTTCAACATGATGCTGATTTATATGTATATGTATGTATGTATGTGTATATATATGTATGTATGTATGTATGTATTATGTATTATTACCTCTTTAAAAAGGCCTTAGTAAGACCAGACTTGGCATACTGCATCTAGTTTTGGTCACCATGTTATAAAAAAGATGTAGTGACATTGACAGGAGTGCAGAAAAGAGCAGCAAAGATTATTAAGGAGCAGGAATTGGATTTGTCTAGTTTAGTGAAAAGTAGGACTTGGATAGCAGTATTCCAATGTTTGAGGGGCTGCTACAAAAAAAGAGGAAGTCAACCTATTTTCCAAAGCACCAGAAGGCAAAAGAAGAAATGATGGAAACTAACAAAGGAGAGAGATGCAACCTAGAACTAAGAGAAATTTCCTGACAGAACGATTAACCAGTGGAACGGTCTTACCTTCAGAAGTTATGGGTGCTCCATCACTGGAGTCTTTTAAGAAGAGACTGGACAGCCACCTGTCTGGAATGGTATAGGGTCTTTTGCTTGAGCAGAGGGTTGAATTAGATTACCTCCAAGGTCCCTTCCAAATCTGTTATTCTGTTACACTAAGAATTGTATATGTATATCCCTCCACTTGGAAGGAAAAGCAATTTATAAGTAAATTTGTTTGCATGCCTTTGGGATCTAACTGAATTTTTCTAAAAATTGGAGTTGTTGTTTAATGAGGTGTTTTTATTGTAATTTATTTCACGGAAAGACAACAAATACAGTTTCTTTTATTAAACAGCAAACCAACTGGGAGAGTATGTAACAAAATCATTTTAATCCTTTGACAGGGTATTTAGTATATGATGCCTTTAGCTGTTGGGAACTAGCGTACTTAAAAATCAGCCTCTCTACTATTCTGTGCTTCACCTTGAAGACTAGTCTGCCTACTCGGGATCAAGCTTTAGGAAGTTGCCTTATTCCAAGGAAAGTCCTCTTTTGAGCTGAGTATTGTTTCCCACGAATACACTTTCAATCTGAAGTCTTCTGCAGCATTACCTTGAGGTGTCAAGATTAAATGTAAAAAACACTTATAGTAATTACTTTAGTTATAAAAATGTTTATGTGTCATAATCTTCAACAGACATACCTATATATACCATGTTTCCCTGAAAATAAGACCCAACCAGAAAATAAGCACAATTTTTCAGAATGGTCGTAAAATATGCCCTGCCCCCAAAATAAGCCCCAGTTAAGATCGTCAGCCAGGTGGCTGACATGTACAGCATGTTCCCGAAAATAAGACCTAACCAGAAAATAAGCCCAAATGCATCTTTTGAAGCAAAAATAATATAAGACGCAGTCTTATTTTCAGGAAAACAAAGTATTAGGCTTTTTTTTTGTATCATGGCAAACTCGACACTATTCCAAGTGTGACCTCGCTTGTGTAGTATAAGGCAATATCATTTCTTGTGATATTTATGACACTTCTTGTGATCCCTATTTTGATAGAACCTAGATCTGCCTTTGCTGTTTTGGCAGCTGCAGCACACTGTTGGCCCATAGAACATAGAATCAGAAGGCTGGAAAGGACATCGGAGCTCTTAATAGTCCAACCCATGCTTAAGCAAGAGTCTTTTCCCAGGCTCTCACACCCACATCAGCACTCGAGAGCACCTTATCTAGTCAAAGCCAGTCACAGAATCATGATTGCTCTTGGCTTCTATCTGACTATCCTGATATTTTAAATTTTGTTTTAACAGTCTGGGAAATGCAAAATAAAATTACTAATGCCCACATGTTACAGGTTCAGAGCAAAGCATGTTTTGTTTGAAAACTCTGGAGACGTGTTTTTAGCTTACAACAAGCTCAACATTCAAACCAACTGCTTAGACTGGCTCGTTTCTTGAGATGCAGGCATGTTTGCAAAGGACTTCGAGTAGCATCTGGAAGTTTATTGTCCTCTACTATCTTAAGCTATAATAAAAACTTATTTTCACTTTTCTTTACATAAAGGCCTTCACAGTATCTCACTTATGTTCGGTTAAATAACAGAGCTTCAACTCGGCAGAAATATTTGATAGTTTTGCAGGAGGTGCGTGTAGAGGTGGCCTCATCTGGCCCAGGTTACTGGGAGTATTTGGTTTGAAACATAGAATTTCTTCCTTTCATAATGTGATACAGCAAAAAAATGCAAATGATTGTATATTTTTTCTCATACAACAGAAAAATTGACCAAGCAAATATGAGTGAAGAATTCTATGACATAAAATTCAGTTTTTGCAATTTTTGTCCAATGCTATTAATTCTTCTGAGATATATTGGAAATCTTAAATCTATTCAGTTGGAATCCTCCTGCACAATAACCAAAACTAAGAATAGATTTCTAGGTCAATGGTTCTTCTGTTTTTTTCAGCCCTGTGTTCCTCTGGCACTTTTCTCATTCCAGATATAACTGTTTCCAGTAGATTTCATTCAATAATATAAGTCTCCTAAAATCTGTTAAAAGACCTTCTAGGTACTGACATTTTAAATTTAAATTTCATATTTTAGAAAAAACAAATCAGTTTCTCCAAGACAACCTAGCTTTCATGTTAAATGTATCTAAGCTTCTGAATATTGATCTTAGGAGTAGAGACAGATGAGTTTTAGTTGCACATGGTCAGTTTGGTGTAATAATAGCAATAACACTTAGGTTTATATACTGTTTCACAATGCTTTACACCAGCGGTTCCCAAACTTTTTCAGTCCACCACCCCCTTGGTGCTACAAACTCATCCTCAATGCCCCCCACCCAGGGGCAGAATTCAAATTTATGTGGGCATAGCCTAATTTGAGCGTGGTTTGCTGGTAACGTGGGCATGGCTTCTTGGTCACATGACTGGGTGGGCATGGTTTGGTGACTGGCAAACCAAATACAAGTGGTCCTCACTTAATGGCCAGTTGCTAAGCAAGTGTTCTAACTTATGACTGGCCTCCCCAGAACTACTTGACCTGTTTTTGGAGTTTTGACAGCCATGCACACACATATACACACACTCCCAACCCTGCTGGTGCAGGTCATTGGACTAGAATCGGCAAAGCATCTCTGATTAAATTCTAGTAGTGAATAAAATCTAATCAGAGATGCTTTGCCGATTCTTGTTTATTTGTTTTATTTGTATTTTTTTATTTTATGTTGCTGAATTGCATTGACACGCGTGTCCCTTCTTGTGCATAGCTCAGAAGCTTTTGTGATTCTTTGCAGCAAAAATTACCAACCTCTGCCTTTGCTCTATTTTCAAATGTGCCAGCACTGCCGCGTTCTAGGTACCAGCCCCGCAGGTCCACCCCATTGAGCACAGGTGGTGTTTTTAATCTGTACTTCCAACACAAGGTCAACATCCAACCAGGGAACAAAGGATTATATAAATAAACTACTGACTTAAGAGATGGTGCTGTCAAAGGAACTTTGGATTCCCAGATCACAGTTTGCACTACCAACATGAAGGGCAAGAGATGGGCTGCACCTCACAAGAACTGGGAAGAATGTTTTTGGAAAATGATTGGCTCAGCTTATCCAAAGGGCTTTAATCTAAAATTGAGGGGGAAGTGTGACCAATCTTTGGGATCCTTAGAACCTAATCCCAAGCAAAGACCCCAAGATAATCAAACAAGGAGCTATGGAGTGATGGGAAAACTTGATTATAAACCAGGAGATGTAGGAAGCATACCCATGGTGCTATAAAGGACTCAGATGTATTAGGTTTGGGGGAATAACCTTGAGGTACTATTATAGGAAGGCAAGTATGATAACTAGTTTCCATTATCAAAACCTGGTGGGATGAAACTCAGTTAGAATCTACTGCTGGAAGGATATAAACTGTTCAAAAGAAACAAACCTAACAAAAGAGGAGGTGAATTTGTATTATATGTAAGAAATCACTACACCTGTACAGAAATGCATAAAACCAAGGATGAAAGCCTCCTTGAATGCATATGGGTTAAAATAAAAGGAAAAAAGAATGACATTGCCATAGGCGTATATTACAGGCCACACAAGCAAAAAAAAAAAATATTAACTTTTTGCTAAGCAGTTAACTAATAGAACAAATAGCACTTAGACTTATATACCACTTTACAGCCCTCTCTAAGTGGTTTACAAAGTCAGCATATTGCCCCCAACAATCTGAATCCTCGTTTTACTGACCTTGGAAAGACGGATGGCTGAGTCAACCTTGAGCTGCTCAGAATCGAACTCCTAACAGTGAGTTAGGTCTGCATTCTAACCATTGCACCACCACTACATATATGTAGGAAACATACCATAGTAATACTGGGGGATTTAAACTACCCTGACGTCAACTGGGAAATAAATTCTGAATGAAGTGGGAGGTCAAATAGGCTCATTAGGATCCTGGCTGAAAACTTTGTCATTCAAAAGGTAGAGAGAACGAGGAAAACCTGTATTGAACTTAATCTTTACAAACAAAGATGAAATGATAGGGTGGGTGTGTGTGAAGTTGCAGGAACTTTGGGGGAAAGTGACCATGTTATATTGTAATTCCATATAATGCAGACACAAGCAATAGAACAAAATCAAAGTAGCGTCTTATACTTTAAACAGCCAGATTTCAACAAACTTAGAGCGAGCTTGGGAAGGATTCCATGGATGAAAATGTTAAAGAGGGTTCTACTCTCTGTTTTTGCTGGCAGAGGCACCATGGACCAGTCCTTTGCTGTTTTCTCTACACTAGCCAAACCCAAATCCTGCAACAGTTCATCTTTTCGTCTCCAAACATCTTAGTTGCTTTCCTCTTCTCTGCACTATTTCCAAAGTCTCAACCTGTTTTTTTGTAATATGATGACTAAAACTGGATGCAGTGTTCCAGGTGTGGTCTTACTAAGACTTTATAAAATAGATCTTTCTACGCCTCTGTTTATATATCCATGTATTAGCTTTTTAAGCTGCTGCCGCACACTGCTGGTTCATATATAAGGGATCGTCCACCAAGGACTCACAGTTATTGTTTTTGAGCCAGGTTTCACCTAATCTCTCTTTGGACCTTTGGTTTCTCCAGCCTAAGTGTATTTGTCACGTGAAGCTGTTCTCTGTGTTCCTTATTTTCTTGAATTTGAGAAGTACTTCAGTTAGAAATATCCATGTTGTACTTGATGTTTAATTGAACTCGTATTTAGTACTGTAAACTGAAGATAGCCTGGGTCCCTACCACCGGCTCCTCACCTTCCGAGATCCTTCCAGAAACACTCGTCTGTTGGGCGCTGCCCTGCTAGAAGGCACCGGCTGCGGCCCTCTTTCCAGGAGCGCCCTATCCGGTCCAGCGTTCCCTCTCTCCTTCAGTGATCTAGCTGCTCAGATTCCCCGGAGCGCCGCCTTCGCCAACCGACGTGGAGAGCAGTGTCCCTTCAGGCGCAGTTTGAACCGAGGAAAAGGGGTCGCAGCCCAGAGTCTACGGTGACTGAAACCCGATGCTTTCTGCGTCCCGCCCGCTCCATGGCTCTGCGGCTTCTCCATCCCATAAATACTACGCAGAGACCGTATTGGGAAAGGAAGCCCTGGAGGAGGAGAGCAGGAAGGCTGCCGCGACGGGGAGGTCTTGCTGCAGAGCCGGAACTGAGCGCCCTTTCCCGCGCACTATCCGCCTCTAACAGCCCAAAGAGCGGAGGGCGGCTTCCCTGGGACAGCAATTGGCGAAGCGATTGGGAACATCGAACAAGCAATTGGGAACATCGACAGGTGCACCTGCCTGCCTCTGCTCTCCGCTCCGGAGATGCTTCCATGCTGAGCCGGCCCGCACCCTCCTCCAACAGTGGGCATCTCCAGGCAAAAGCGTTTCTCGCCCATGGGTCTCCAAAGAAGTCCCTTCGAGTCCGCCTCGACGGGCCCCCAAACCCGCGCCCAGACCAACTCCACGGCGGGTGGCTGGGAAGTGAAGAGATCAGCCGAGGAACCCCGGTTTCCGCCGATCCAGCGGCTCAGACGGGCTGAAAGCCGCCGATGGCCTCTGCTGGCCAGGGGCGGACGAAGTTGTCCGCAAAAAAGCGCCGAGACACTGAGCAGCCAGTACGGGCTGCATCTCCTGCTGGCCGGACTGCTGTTGATGTTCGCCTGGGCGGTGCACGCCGTCGGGGTGGCCAAGAGCGCCGTCCTGGCCTACCTGCTCTCCCTCATGGCGCTACAGCTCCTCTGGATGGTTTGGTACCTCTGCCGCCGCTGTGCGCACAAGAGGCTCATCCAGGACAAGGACACCCAGGCCGGGGCCCGCTGGCTCAAATGTGAGTGCGGCGGGGCGAGGGCGCGCCCGGAGAGAGGGTGCCTCCGGCTGGGAAAACGCGGGCAGCTGCTTGGCCAGGCTACCCTTGGGAAGTTAGGAACAGGCCCTGGAGGGAGCAGCAGCGGAGGTCTCCTCACCTTTGCTGCTGCCCAGAAAGGCGCGCAAATGTCCTCCGTGTTGTAGGCAGTGAAACGCGCCATTTTGAGGGTGGAGGATCCTCGCCGGTAACGTTTGGAATGGAGCGTCTGAACTCTCTGCTCTTGATGTCAGGAAGAACAACTTGAGTATAAAAACTGTGGCATGCTGGTGAAATGGGATCCCACACGAAATGCTGGCCTTCTCCTTGTTAGGGATCTAAATTGGTGGGCATCCTATAGAGGTGGTAGAACAAGGTGCTCAAATTTTGGAGGCCATGTTAAAATTATGTAGTTATTCGGTACCAACGTGGCTGCGTTTGAGTGAAATTTCCCCACTTAATCTCTCACAGAATCCAATAGAGTACTGTATGAAAATCCCGCTCTTTGAGAACCCTGCCCCAAGTAGATATACTATATGACCCCTAAGGGCGACGCTAGAAAAAAAATCATTGGCTGTGTCACCTATGTATATTTGTTTTGACTAGATGAGTCTAACAAATATACTGATTTAAACTTGGTTTATTTTTTAAGCAAATTCAATAAAATCTCAGTTTAACAACTCCCATTAGGGTTATTTTATACACAACAAAGAAATGTGGACATCCCATGCAATAATGAACAAATCATTTTATGAGACATTTATTTACTTTCCTTTAATCCCTTTTGATTAATCAACCTCTCTTCCCAGACAGAATATAAAACTGAGATTTTACTTAATACTTTGTTTAAGGGATTACGGTAGTTTGTTCACAATAGGTTTGCATAGAGTTGCTGCCCTGGATTCTAATCCAAAAAAAAAAAAGGCCCTGATTTCATTGGGGTAAGGGACTACCAAGTAAGGGGCTACCTTTTCCTGAAGATTTTGGGGAATTATATGTTGTTGATGCTTCAGCATATGCATCCCTATTTCAGCAATTCATCTGAGATTATGCTTCATGATTTCAAATTTTATAAGAAAATGGTTATAGAAACAATGCAAAATCCATAGATTTTTTTGTTTACTTCAATGGATATTTTGGAAGAAGTTAAATGTTTGGTAAAGCTCAAGATGGAGAGTCTCAGAATAGTGATAGCTCCGCACAAATGTGATGTGTAAAAAAGTTTCATTCTCTACCCAAAGAAAGGGCCATTGACTCCATTATATACATACTGTACACATTTTTCTGTTATCTTCCTTCATGAGAACCAGAAAGATAATATTTTGGAGCAAGTATTTTAGGGTAGCCTGTAAAGTCACCAATAACATATCTTTGCATTATTGACTCCAAGCACTTCACTTATTGTGATAAATATCCTCCTAAAGATAAGTTAGAAACCCTATTGCAAAATTTAGCAGAAGGCGGCATTCCAACTACTTCTGGAGTGGAAATGGGATGATGAAACAAAAATGTTTTTTTTTACGAAAGAAAGAAAGATATAAGATCTATTACGTCAATGAATAATGGAAACATCACGAAAGTGAGGGTGTTAATCCTTTCCCCCATACCCTTGCGCAAAATTGTCCTTTATTATCCATAAGCTGGTAGCTTTTTTTTGGGGGGGGGGGGCATGGAAGATAAGTTTCACAGCAGGAAGCTTTTTTGCTATTATTTTAGTATAAGAAATGTTTTTTTTTAATGAATTTTATTAATTTTCAATAAACAAACATACACAAACAAAACACAAAACATAAAAATATAAAACTTCTTTTTGGAAAGTGGCCTAGTCCCGGGTTACATCTTTTGGTACAGACATAAATCAAGTTCATGCTCACTTTATATACCATTTCATATCTTATTTACCATTCTATATTTTCTATATGGCTTCTCCCCTCTTTTCACCCTCTTAATTTGATTTTATTTATTTCATCTCGATTTAAATCATTATACTGATATCTTTTGTCCGTTCTGTAATCATCTATTTTTCTTTTCTTATTAACACAATATTTCTCCTGTAATCACTAATTGAAGTATGACGCCTTTATATCTTTCCCCTAAATTTAACACTTAAAGTAATATATAATTCTCATTCTGATTCTGCTTAGCACGTTCTAAAACTACCTACTACATTTTAAGATAGAAAAATAATAAATTTATAATATAATTGAAACAATAATCCATAGTATATTAAACTTTATCATTTATGCATTTTTGGTATTTTGTTAAATCATATAAAGATCCAATTTTCTAACATTGTTTCAAGTAAAGATATAAGAATACAATCTTATGTACTTTTGCAGAATCTCTTTTGTAATCCTAGTCTTTTTACACATACACCCCCCCCCCCCGTCTCTTAAGAAATGTTAAGTTAAGTATAAGAAATGTTAAGTTGCTGGAAATGCCTGGTATATGAAAATTAGGAAGCTTATCTCACTTTTTAAGGCCATGTATATAACAGATAACAGTTTTGATGTATCCACAGGGAAGCTATTAAATAATTGTTTTCTTCATATATTTTCTACAGTTGCTAGAAATATATGCTAATGTATTAATTCAACATCATTTTCTGTCTGTTTGCAAACATCTTTCCACCAAATGGTAATCACCAAATCGAATTCATGTCTTCTGAACTTGATCTGTTTCTCAGTAGTTGTGCATGTGCAGAAGGTCTTAACATGATCTGTCGTACATAACCTCAAAATAACTGAGGGGAGTTAATATCTTGGGCATAGGAGAAGAGGACAATTCCAGGCAACACCACCCCACCATTGTTTAATGGTAGATCCTTTTGATACTAGTGTCTAAGGGTCTAATGATAGACCCTTTTGATACGCAAGAAAAGCCACTTTTCTTGCATATCTTGATCTCTACTGTGTGGAGAAAGGGAAATCATGCAGCAGAACGTTTCGTGTTCTTGAGAATATTTCTTGTTAATTTTAGTGTTCCATTTTTTGGGGGGAAGGATGAAAAATATTACTGCAAATTACTATCTGTTTTTGTGTAATTTGCTGGGTTTTTTGTGCTTAATTTTAGTTATTTTGAGTGCAATATAATTAGAAATGTAGACTATAAATTGAATCAATACAGAAAAAAATGAAAGATTTTGTCCGTATGATAAGTTACAGCTTACCAAATAGCAAAAATAATTCATCTACCTCTCACCTGCCAGATTTGGAATGCTGCAACACATCTTGGCAACATTACATGTTTTGAAGGAATTGGAGTATAGAACGGTAGGAAGAAGTTAAATTGATCTATACAGCCTGATAACCTGGTGCACAAATTTTATGTCAAGTGAATAGAAATGGGGGACATAGAATATTCTTTATTCTTGTGTGTTCAATCATACTTGGCCAATAAAGAACTACCGGTATTATTTTCTAATTCTATTCTTTTACATATACAACCCACAATTGGAAATATTGCTGCTAGCCTGTTAGATCTGGAATAGCTTCTGTGAATGAAGTTGAAAACGGCTACCAATTGAGCTATGTTAAAGTTCTTACTTTTAGTATAATTCTTTTGTTTAACATTTGTTCCAGGTGGAATTACTTTATTTGCAATCATTACTTTAATTATGGATTCTTTCAAAATTGGATACTTCATTGGATTTTCAAGTTGCTTATCAATTACAGAAGGCATTTTTCCAGTTGCACATGCAGTTCATACACTATTGCAGGTAAAGCCATTTGGTCACTTATTATTCCAGATGTATACAACTCTTTTAGGATTGTATTATTGTTGTGTAAGAGCCTAAAATAAACTAAATTGGTTCAAGATTTTTTCACCCCTCTAATTGTATTTCCTCAAAATCCATTAAAAACAATATCTCAATTACTGTGATTAAATTGGCAAGGAAATTCCTATAAAATGAAAAGTAATTTCCTTAAAGCGTTGGTAATCCTGCATGTTTTTTCTGTTCCAGTCCATTAAGGTGCTTGAGAATTTCACAACATAACAGCCATGCTCCCATTCATTTTAGAAGGAAAATCTCCAGTAGCTGATCATTACAAGGACTGTAAAACCATTTAATTATAAAAAGTGACATTTGCTGATTTAATAGTAACATCTAGCTTCTGTTTAGGTTCCATTGAAGGTCCTTAATTTTGATAACTTAGTTTTTATAATTAACTTACTAAATACGTTTGAAAGTAGGGAAACCTGAGGCACTGTTAGTACTAATGAACCTCCATCTTGAATTAACAGTTGCACATTTAAGCAGTTTGATAAAAAGTCACATTAATATCATAATTTACGTTCACTTGCTAATAAGATGGATAAAATACTTCTTTTAAATAGATGCAATTCTGATTTTTACAACTCAGCAGGTCTCGGCTTCACTGAAATTTGGCTGAATTGATGATAGTAGCCTGCATATCCCAGGATTTCAGATATAGAGAGCAGACAGAATTGCAGAAACATCTGGTAAAAAGAAGGGAGGAGGCTTATGTTTATATATTAACAGCCGCTTCTCCAGAGATATAACCAGGGGTGGGATTCTACCGGTTCTGTCCGGTTCTATAGAACCGGATGTTATGATTCTGCACAGTTCGGAGAACTGGCAAATCACTCCCTTGGCTGGCCCCGCCTCTCCTTGCCCACACAAACAGCTGATGGATGGTGGGGTGGGGAGCTGGTCCTGGAAGCCCCGATGCCACCAGAATCGCTGCCATTGTGTTCCTTGGGCACCATTGCCACCATTGCCACTGCTGTCTTGCTTGGGGAAGTGAGGCTGGGAAGCGAGGCTGGGAAGGCTGTTTGCAGCGAGGGAAATATGGGGGGGAGCTGCGCTTCACAAATGTGATGACAATGGCGCTGGAATCCCCTTCTCATTTGTAAAATGTGCAAAGTTTAAAGGTGCTGCGCAGCGCAAGGCTGCTTGCAGCGAGGAAAATATGGGGGTGAGGCGTGCTTCACAAATGTGGCAATGGCGCTGGAATCCTCTTCTCATTTGTAAATTGCGCAGTTTAAAGGTGCCGCGCAGCGTGGGGCTGCTTGTGAGGGAAATACATGGGGAGCCACGCTTCACAAATGTGACAATGGTGCTGGAATCACCTCATTTGTAAAATGTGTGAAGTTTAAAGGTGCCGCGCAGCGCAAGCCTGCTCATAGCAAGGGAAATATGGGGGGAGTGGAACGCGCTGTGCAGCACCTTTAAACTTAGCGCACTTCACAAATGGCGCCTCCTCATAAATATAAAATATGTTACCAGTGGTATCTCTGCTCTTGCCACGGAGAAGAGAGATGAGAAACAGAGAGGGAGGGAGAAAGAAAGAGAAAAATATACTACTGTAAGTATTCCAGAAGCAACAAGCTCCCTTCCAGTTTCCACAGCCCCAACCAATCTCCCACGCAACAGGAGCAGAAATTTCTTTTCTTTTTTTTTAATTTTAAAAGAAAACTTTAGTAGAGATTAAAAAAGAAAAACACTATGTACAATACATTAAATACAACCTTACGTTGTAGACAAAATCTATATATACAAATACATAATAAATAAACATATAAAACATATAAAACCTATGCTTCTAATTAACTAAGACGGTGTGCTTTTTTCTTGGTAATAATTTTACTACTATTATTCATTTCTTATTTAGTAAACATTCTTAATTTAACTACTCCATTCATCAAAAACATATCTTTTAATTTCCTGTTTTTTTCTCTTTAATCCACTTATACCATTTATCCCAAGCTGTAATATATCTTGAGTCTTCCTTATTCCTACGTTTTTGTGTAAGTAGGTCCATTTCAGCACAGTCAAGTATTTTCTGAGTAATCAAATTATTTGTTGGTATTTGTTTGCCCTTCCAACATTGTGCCAATGCAATTCTTGCTGCTGTGATTATATGGAGAATTAAATACTTCATTTCATTTGCATAGTCCCATTTTGACATTCCCAACAAAAATATTTCAGGTTTGAATTCTAATTGAATACTTGTAATTACTTTTATCCACAGTCTAATTTTTTCTCAATATTTTTTACTTTTTGGGCAGAGCCACCAAGTGTGGAAGAAGGTGCCCCTCGTTTGCTTACATTTCCAACACATCGGACTTATGTTTAGATAAATGTTAGCTAACCTTGAGGGTGACAGATACCACCGGTTACACATTTTATATTGATTTTTTTTATAGATTGCCAATTTTGTTATTTTGTAATTTTGATTCCAATTTTTTTCCCAATCTTCCAAATTAATATTGTGCCCTACATTCCTTGCCCATGCGATCATTGGGCCTTTAACTATTTCTTCCGCCATTTCATATTCTAACAGGTAGTTATACATTTTTGGGTTTAATTTTTCATCTGTTCCCTCGAATATTTTATCTAATTGATTCGGTTTTATCTCAATCCCAAACTCTTCCATGACTTTTTTATATCTGCCTTGAGTTGTAAATATGGCCACCACTCTATTTTCATCCCTTGTTCTCTAATTTCTTGATTCGTCATTAAACTTCCTTGGGAATTTAGTACATCATAATACGTAATATTTCTTCCAGTTTCTAGTTCGTTGGCGTGGATCAATGCCTCCATGATGGAAACCCATCCTGGGATCTTCATATAATGTTTGTGTTTAATTTCTTTCCACATCTTTAATAATGAACATCTAATTATATGCCTATTAAAGTGTGTGTAACTTTTATTTCCCGGGTTCCACATGAAGGCATGCCACCCTGCTTCCAAATCAAGCCCTTCTAGAGTTAAAACTCTTTTGTTTCTCAAATTGGCCCAATCCTTAATCCATGTTAAAATTGCCGCTTTATAATATAGTTCCCAGACAGGGAGCCCAAATCCATCTCTGCATCTATTATCTTGTAAGGAGCTTAATTTTATTCTAGGTTTTTTTCCCTGACCAAAAAAATTTCGTAGTAATTTTATTTAATTCATTTAAAATTTTTTTTATCTAATTTAATTGGAATATTTTGAAAGAGGAATAATATTCTTGGCAAGATGTTCATCTTAATAGTCGCTATTCTTCCTAGCATTGATAGTTGCAATTTCCCCCATTTTTCTAAATCTTTTTTTATTTCTCGTACCAATTTTACGTAATTATCTTGTTTTACTGTTAAACATCTTGCCATGAGTCAAATTCCTAAATATTTAATTCTTTTTACAATTTGCAAGCCCATTACCTCTTCTAATTTATTTATTTTTTGTTATCATTTTAGTTTTATCCTTATTAATTGTTAACCCTGCCACATCTCCATATCTCTCTATCTCTTTAATTAATTTTGGTCTTGATTTTATTGGTTCTTCTATGAAGAACACAAGGTCGTCTGCAAATGCTTGGGCCTTGTATTCTTCATTTTTAATTCTTAATCCTTTTATCTCCATATTCTGTCTACTTTTTCTCAACAAAGTTTCCAAAGTCGTGATAAAGAGCAGAGGTGAAAGTGGACATCCCTGCCTGACTCCCTTTTCTGTTTCAAATGAATTAGTAATTTCTCCATTAATTATAACCCGGGCTTCTTGGCTTGAATATATTGATTCTAACATTTTTTCAAAATTATGTCTGAATTTCATTTCCTTTACTTGTTGCCTCATAAATTCCCAATTTACCTTGTCAAAGTCCTTTTGAGCATCCAGAAAAACTAGTGTACCCTGTTTTTCTGGATGAGCCTCATAATATTCCAGGATATCTAGTACTGTTCTTGTATTGTTTTTAAGTTGTCTTATTGGAAGAAAACCGTTTTGATCAGTATGTATATATCTACTTAGTATTTTTTTTAGTCTCTCAGCCATTAAATTCATAAATATTTTGTAGTTGGCGTTCAACAAAGAAATTGGTCTATAGTTGTTTATGTGGGTGATATCTGCACCCTCCTTTGGTATTAATATGATGTACACTTCTCTCCATGACCTTGGTAGCTCTGCCCCTTTAAGCATTTCATTGTAGTTTTCTAAAAGAATTGGGTCAAGAATTTCGCCTAAATTTTTGTATAACTCTGCAGGTAAACCATCTGTTCTGGGAATTTTGTTGTTGTTTTGTTTACTAATTGCTTATTTTATTTCCTCTATGATAATCTCTTCATTTAATCTTTCCCTTTCTTCTTCTGATAGTATTGGAATATTTTCTTCCTCTAAATACTGTTTAATTCTCTCTTTACTCATATTTTCTTGTTTATAGAGTTCACGAAAATACTGCAATACTATTTCCTTTTTCATATTGTTTTGTATCTTTCCCTCCTTATCTTGCAATTGCTGTATCCATCTCTTCTCCTTTTCCTTTCTTAACCTATATGCAAGCTATCTTCCCAGCTTATTTGCATTTTTGAAATAATTTTGCTTTACTAATTTCAATGCGCTTAAATTTCTTTCCTGTTCTAATACTGTATATCCAATTTATGTTTGGCTAATTTCCATTCATTTATAATTTGCTCATTTTCTGGTGCTAATTGTGCTTGTCTTTCCAATTTTCTAATATCATTCTGTAACTCGTTGCTTTCTTTTTCTCTTTCTTTTCTCTTTCTAGCATTATATGCAATTGTTATTCCTCCTAGATACGCTTTCGTTGTATCCCACTGATTCTATAAAGAGGTGTGTTCTTTTTTATTTACATCAAAAAACATTTCTAATTCTTTTTTTAGTTTTGCTATATATTCTTTATCTCTCAGAGTCTGTGGGTTCAACATCCACCTTCCTCTTTTTTTTGATTGACCTTTCCATATTACTATAATGGGGTTGTGATCTGCCCACATATTTGATGATATTTCTGTTCGTACTAGGTTTTTGCTTATCCATGTCATGTCAATCCATTAGCAACAGGCCTAGGGAGATTCAGGATGTTGTCTCTATTGCCATCAGGCAGGGGTTGGCTGAAAGATTCCAGCAAATCCTTTGGCCTTTAGAAAGGGCTCACTCCCTTTTTTCTTCCCAACCTCTAGGCCAGGGGTTCCCAACCTGGGGTGCTCGCACCCCCTGGGGGTGCGAGACGATATTCCAGGGGGTGCGAGAAAAGTCCAGGTAAATAATAGGATATTGGCTATATGTTGGCATTTTTATTTATTATGCAATGGATTAACTTTGTTTTCATTTTAGAGTTAAGTATCGTTATTTAGTGGCCGTCAGGGGGTGCGAGGTTTGAGTGAAATTTCTTTAGGGGTGCGGGGCGAAAAAAAGGTTGGGAACCACTGCTCTAGGCCCTTTGCACCTTCAGAGAGGATTTTATCCACCCCAGGAACACAGCTCCTTTCCTGAAATGTCCAGGCTGGCCACACCCAAAACATCTCCTCACTCTGTCCTCCCTGCCCGTACCACCAGGTCCTCTTCCCCTTTTAACTCCCTGGATCTACCCTCTCATTCCTTCATTTCTTCCTTGTCCTAACCTTTCCTGGGCTGGGGTTTTTGGAGATCTTTCTTATTTTATTACCTCTCTGACTGTTGCCACCATCATTCTACCCTTGTGTTTAGTTTTCTCATTATCTCGCTGGACATAAATCTTTTGAGCCTCTTTAAGAAGTTTGTCCATCGATTTCCCCGCCCACCCATCTATTTTTTTGTAATTTTTTTGAAATATCTGGCCATGCCTTTGTTACAAACTGAACTCAGACCAGTTGGGTATTTGTGGCCTCATCAGGGTCCATGCCAGAGTATTTCCTCATCATATCCTTAAGCCTTTGCAAGAAAGCTGCTGGGGATGCCTCTTTTTCTTGTTCTAAATCCATAGCTTTGCTCATATTCTGTGCTTTTGATACTGCCTCTTTTATTCCCCTAACAATTACATTTCTTAAATCTTCCATATTAGTTCTGTGGGCTTGATTGTTGTTATCCCAATTTGGTCTAACCAAATTTGGTCTTTGTTTGGGATATAAGGATATAAATACCTCCTACTTCCCATGTCCTCCTCCTCCTCCTCCTCATTTACCATAAATAATTTGGCTTTATAAGACCCCTCCTCTCGGGGCCATTTATCTGGGTTCCAAATTAGAGCATAATCTATTTCATTTTCTAGTGACTTACACTCTTTATTCTTTACGTATTCATACAAATTACTGCAGGCAAAATAATCATTTGTTCCTAATCGGGGCCAACTTAAATTTTTTTAAACAAGTTTTATTAATTCTTTTTTTTTTTAAACAAATTTTATTAATTTTAAAGACAAACAAACCATCATTAACCATTAAATACATAAACCTCTTTCCATTATAAATTTTACAAGTCAAATAAAACATTATTTTATACAACATAATTCTATTTTAGACCATTTCCATATGAACATACAAATATCTCTTATCAAATTTCTCCTTATTTCTCTTTACTCTTATTCAATTTCATTATTATTATTATTTTTCTCCATATTTATCCAATTTATAATTATCATCTATTTCTCTCTGACTTGGTTACCATTATTCTCATCCTACATTCCTGCAAGGTTTTATTAATTCTCCCACATACATAAACACACAAAACACAAAAATATAAGACATCTTTTAGGAAAGTAACTTGGCCCCAGATACCTCTCTCTATATGGACTTCAATTAAGTTCATGCTCATCTTACATGCCATTACCTATTTTATTTACCATTCTATATCTTCTATATTAGCTTCTCCACACATTTCACTCTTCTTGATTCTATCTTATTTAATTCATTTTAATTTAAGTCATTATATTTGTATCTTTTGTCCATTCTTTATTATCCATTTGTCTCATTCCCTATAGTAAAAAGAAAAAAGAATTTCTCCTGATATCACTAATCAGAGTATGATGCCTTTCTATCATCCCCCTAAATTAACATTTAAAATAACACCTAATACCCAATCTGATTCTGCTTGGTACATTCTATCTACTAACTTTTAAAAAGAAAAATAATAAATCCAAAATGATTAAATACATATTTAAATAATAAATCTAAATATTGAATCTTATAACATTCCAATTATCTTTTCCAAAAACAAATGCTACAATAATAAGTTTATAATAGCATCAACAACTCAATATTCTAAATATTCCCTTTAATATTTTATTAGGTTTTAAAATCAATCATTACTAAACATTTCAATGCTTTAATCTCTTATTAATTCTTATAACCTTCTAATTTTCTATTTCTAATACAAATGCTACAGTACCATCTTATGTACCTTGCAGAGTCTTTTTAAAAGAAATTATACATTACCCTTTGTCCCTAAAAAAAATTCCTCTTTTCCCATCTTGTTTCAAAGCTTTGTGGCTTTTTTCCGCCTTTTCCCTTCCTTTCTTCTCCCACCAGACCTTCTTACCCCCCCTCTCCTAGCCTCTGCCTTGTTAGCTTCCCTTCTCTGTTGTATTCCTTTTTTCTTTTGTTTTCTAACATTATATTGATTTTGCATCTTATTTTTCTCTTTCTTGGGTGTTTTTTTAAGTCTTAAGTCCTTCATTTTCCTTCCTCTCTTTCTCCTTTCTTTCTTAATTAAATTTTGAGATTCATTAAAGATGGCATCTTCTTCTTCTTCTTCTTCTTCTTCTGCTGCTGCTGCTGCCTCCATCTGTTGTTGTGTTGGTTGATAGATAGCAAGCGCCATTTCTAAAAAGAGAAAAGCTTCTTTCACAGCGTCCTTGCCTTCTTTTTTTATTTTTCCATATTATTTTCTCAGTTCATCAACAGATAAAGCCATTATAAATGTTTTCTTTTCTTTTTTTCCTCTTTCTTCTTAAAACAACCAAGATGCTTCAAAAGTTAGAACAGTCCCAAAGTCCCAAAGTCATCAATCAGTCCAAGCCAAAACAAAGTTCTCACTTTCTCTTCCTGGGGGATGAAGTCTCATTCATCATCTTCAGGCTTGCTTCTTCGGCTCTGTGCTTCTCAGAGTGATGTGAGCTTTCAGCTGCTTCTTCCTTCTAACTGCCAGTGGGGGTGTGACTTGACTGGGTGGGGGCTTGGCTGCGTTCCGATTGGGTGGGGGTGTGTTCTCATTGGTTGGAGGCTTGGCTGTGTTCTGATTGGTTGGGGGGCTGGCCGTGTTCTGATTGGCTGGAGGCGTGCTCTGTTCAGGTGGGGGCTTGGCCGTGCTCAGGCTAGTCCCAGCTGCTGGGGGATTTGAGCTGGTGAGCTGGGATCTTGCTGTTTGGCTTTGAGTTCGTGGTCGTGCCACATCTTCATGGTGGGGGTCAGTTCGCTTCATGTATGGCTCAGATGGGTTTGAAGTGGGTAGTGATGCAGCTGCAGTGCGGCTTCTGGTCTGTGGTCGTGTCTCATCTTCTGTGTGGGTGTGAGTCTGATTTTTACGTGGAAGTGTGGTGGTGGCATCTTGTGTGGCCCTCGGTGTGGGTCTGGTGTCATTCATCATGTTGGGTACTCGTCTGTTCATGAGGGCGGGTTTCCAAATGGCTGGTAAGCGGGAGGTGTCATCTCTTTTATTCATGCTGTGTGGGCGTTTTTCTATCTCTATGGCTTCTCTGATTATTCTGCTGCTGAAGATTTATAGAGACTTTTATTACAACACCTTTTGGACGTGGGTATGCGGCCAATCCTTTCACAAGGGCATGGTTAGGTGGTTAACCACTCCTCTATAGGGTCAACCTTTAACACAGCCCAAGGACTGCTAGGGTCGTCTCATCCATACACCTCTCACACAAGTCTCAGATTCTCACAGTCCTACCCAACCCGCAAAACTGCCTAGTGATGAGTGTGTTCTTACTTGACCAGAACTACTTATCCCTAGGTCTGCACGCAGAGTTGCCCAGTGGTTTCTGGCAATCCCATAAACCATGGTCCCCTTCCTTCTCTTTCCGTTTTCAACCAACCTCTATTTTAAACACGGATCTGTGTCTCGTTCCGCATTCCCAAACAGCTGACCCAACTGTGAACCGTTGAAGCTCAACAGGGTATGCCATCCTCACCCGACTCTGCTGTCCAGGGCATCAGAAGAGAGCAGATGCCCGCATTCTCCACCAATTGTTGGAAATGACTCCAAAGAACAAAAACTTGGATCGGTGAAAGCACAGAGATTTTATTTGTAAGCTTAAATCAAAGCAGACAAAAGTGAAAAAGCTGTTTGCAAAGAGCGATAGGATCTTAGCTTAATTCAACATGAGGTTTAAGCCAAATACCATACCTTAAGATTTCAAAACGTACTTTATATACAGTTTCATCTCGTCACCTAAGTTCCCTCATTCTTTGAGACTCATTCCCTCCCAAGTTCAAACTCATTGGATTTGCCCTCAGGTATTGCAGCTAATTCTAGGATGTCTCCAGGTAGAATTGTCTCCTTCCATTATGTTCTCATCTGTACCCCTCTGTACCTCTTACTTTGGCTGCCCACGTGGCATCTTTCCTTAGTGTTAAGGAATGTAGCATCCCCTCATCAGGGCCTCTTTCTAAGCTCATCATATACTACCATTTTCCCAGAGAGATTATAACAAAAAAACCAAAAACCCCACTGAACATAATAATAATAATATAAAAGGCATATACATAAGATAAAAATATCAAAAGGCTTAACAATGGAGCATGACAAAAGTATAAAAGCAAAGCATGTGTATACAGGGAAATATATTTCATTTGATAACAGATTAACAGAATTGGAAGGGACCTTGCAAGGTCATCTAGTCCAACCCTCATTTGTGAAACCTTTAAGCATCTTATATACCATTTTATTTTTGAATTTACTTATTTCTTACACTTGCCTTTATTAATTGTTTTTCTTTTCTAATTGCTACTAATAATTTTTTGTCATTTCTTTATTGTCCTGAAGATGATACCAGAATAGAATAGAATAGAATAGAATTCTTGATTGGACACACGAGGAATTTGTTTTTGGTGCATATCAGTGTTGGTGTTCTCAGTGTACAGTGTACATAAGAAAAAAATAAAATACATTCATCAAGAATCATAAGATACTTAGTGATAGTCATAGGTTACTAATAAGCATCAAATCATACTAAGAAACAAAACAATATAAATTGTAAAGATTCAAGCAACATGGTTATAGTTATAATTGGGAAGAGATAGGTAATAGGAATGATGAGAAGAAGAATAGTAATGCGGACTTGCTAAGTAATTGGACAGCGTTGAGGGAGTTAGTTGTTTAGCAGAGTGATGGCATTTGGGAAAAAACTGTTCTTGTGTCTAGTTGTTCTGGTGCGAAGTGCCCTTATAGTGTCGTTTTGAGGGTAGAGGTTGAAACATATTTTTTTGTAATAATTTTTTTATTATTTTTATATTTTAAAAACATCTCTTTCAGTGAACAACATGGTTCCAGGTTTACACTTCAACACAAACATGACAATACATATTTATCTTTCACATTCAATTCTATATCATATCATTACTTCCATTTTCCAGCAAATTTTCTCTATTCTTATTTTTTTTACACTTATTAAATTCATTTTTAATTTCTATCTTATCTTAATTCCTTTTTCTATAAATGTTCTCAAATATTATTCTATGGTCTAACATTCTTATTTTTTTAATTCAAAATTCATTATACCTTTATATTTTATCTGTCACATTTGCAATTTTGTCACATACTTTTATTTCATTATTCAATAAATTCCATCTTAAATCTAATAATTCCCCAAAATTTCCCCCTTTAAGTACCAATTAGAGTGTGCCACCCTTTTATCTTATACATCCCTCAATTTATTCCTCTTCAATCCATAATCAAAATTTATCATAATATAATCACTACATAATTATCACATTCTAGTTTAACAACAATAATCTCCTAACTACTATATGTCACGTGTGCATATGTATATTAAGCAAGGTTCTGCATGGTATTCCCCTCAATTACTTTCTAAATCATTTGTTATTTCATTTTTTCCTTCCTTTTCTTATTCCAATTTTATGCCCCTCCCTCTTTAAGACTTTCTTCTGTAATTCCCTTTTCTGCTGTTTCCTTTTTCTTTGTTTGGCTTTGAAGACATTTTCCTTTTTAGTTGCTTCCTCAACCCTCCAAGTTTTGATTCCCATTCTTTTTTCCCTTCGTTTTAATGGTCATTGCTTCCTTTGTTCGTTGAAGCTGGCTTCTTCTTCTTTAATTAGCTCCTCCCCTTCTGACACTCCTTGTTCTTCTTTCTCCAGAATTGCCATTTCTAATAATTGTAAGGTAATATATTTCTTTCATTTAACATTTTTTATGTTTCTTAGTTCTATTTTTAGTTCCAAGAAAAGTTCTGCCATTTTCAAGCACTTCTTTTGTATTTTCTTTTTTTTAATAAACAAAAACTTTATTTATTAATAAAGTTTTTGTTTATTAAAAAAAAAGATAAATACAAAATATAAAATACAAAACATTTCATTAAAAATGAAAAATACTATACGCATTACAC
This sequence comes from Notechis scutatus, assembly GCF_900518725.1. The sequence continues at coordinate 4,039,303 of NW_020716689.1, forward strand.
ATTAATTAGACGGTGCTTATATATCAAATATTATTCTAATACTTATTTCATATATCTTATTATTACTCATACTTTATTCTCTATACTATTCCATCCTTATTTCTTTACTCGCTGGTTTCTGTTTATCCATTTGTACCAGTTTTCCCAGACAGTTTTCCCAGAGTCTTCCTTTTCTTTCAATTTTAGAGTAAGTTTGTCCATTTCAGTGCAACCATAGACTTTTTGGATTATTAAACTCTGTGTTGGCATAAGATCTCCTTTCCAACACTGTGCGAGCGCTAGTCTTGCTGCAGTAATTATATGTAAAATTAAATATTTTATTTCTTTTGCGTATTCACCTTTTATTATTCCCAGTAAAAAAAATTCAGCTTTAAGTTCTAATTGAAAGGTTGTAATTTCTTTTATCCATGTTTGTATTTTTGTCCAATATTTCTTACTTTTCAGGCAAAGCCACCATACGTGGAAGAAGGTACCTCTTGTTTGTTTGCATTTCCAGCAAAGTGAACTTAAATTGGGATACATATTGGCTAATCTCAAAGGGGCCAGATACCATCGATAACACATTTTACATTGATTCTCTTTATATACTGTCAATTTTGTTATTTTGTAATTTTCCCCCCAAATTCTTTCCCAATCTTCCAAATTAATATTGTGTCCTACATTTCTTGCCCATGCTGTCATTGGGCCCTTCACCAATTCCTCCTCCATTTCAAACTCTAATAAATAGTTATACATTTTTTAAACTACTTTTTCTTCTGTACCCTCTAGCAGTTTATCTAATTGACTTGGTTTTACTTCTATTCCGTATTCTTCCACATCTTTTTTATACCTTGTTTTTAACTGGAGGTATGGCCACCAATCTATATTCAACCCTTGGTCCCTACGTTCTTGATTTGTTTTTAATATTCCTTGGGGGTCTAAAACTTCATGGTATTTGGCCATTTTTCCAATTTCTAGTGCATTGGGGTGTATTGTATTTTATTTTATTTTATTTGGTTTGTCAGTTGCTTACAAGATAATAGGTAGAAGTAAAAACATAGTTATGGATACATATAAGAAAAATAAAAGAAACAACAAGACAGGGACGATAGGCACATTGGTGCGCTTATGCTTATTCAGACCTCTTAGGAAAGGGGTGAGGTCAATAGTAGACAGTCTAAGGTTAAAGTTTTTGGGGTGCCTCCATGATGGATACCCATCCAGGAATTTTTATATAATGTTTGTTTTTAATATCTCATCATATTTGCATTAATGAATCTCGAATTACATGTCTATGGAAATATGTTTGAGTCTTATTTCCTGGATTCCACATGAAGGCATGCCACCCTGCCTGCAAATCGTGCTCTTCTAAAGTTAAGATTCTTTTATTTCTTAAATTGGCCAATTCTTTCATCCACATTAGTCCTGCTGCTTTGTAATATATTTCCCAGACAGGGAGTCCAAATCCACCTCTGCTTCTGTTATCCTGTAATGCACTCAATTTTATCCTTGCTCTTTTCCCTGCCCAAACGAATTTCGTAGTCATTTTATTTAAATCCACAAAGAATTTTTTATCCAATTTTATGGGGATCATTTGGAAGAGGAAAAGTAGTCTCGGTAAAATATTCATTTTAATGATAAAGAACTTTTAAAGCCACTTATTAAAATTGCAAGAACAGACTCAAAATTTTGGGTCAAACCTGGGAAACAAAATTGATGAACTTTTAAGGGAGCTCTGGAAGAAATTAAAGATCTGAAAGGAGATATGAAATGGCTAAAAGCCAGTGTAGATTCTATGGAGCATGGGCTGGAAAAGTCTAATGCTATGTGTAAGGCGGAGCTAATTGAGATTACCAATTTGGAAGCTCAGATTAAAGAATTTCAATTAAGATTTCGTGGAATATGTGAACAACCAGGAGAAGATATCAGATCAAAGATGGTAAAAGCTCAGTTAACTAATAAAAGAAAAGGAGAGTTAGATTTGGATATGGATAAAGACATATAGAATAAACTCCAGATTTGCTGCCTTGAGAAAGCTACCAAGGGATGTTCTAGTTCATGTAAAAAAATAACAAGGGGTCAGGTTCTGGATTGTCATTTTAAGCATAGGTTGAAAATGGATAATACATATATCGTTTTGAAGGAAATTCCTGTTAGAATTTTGAGAAAAACGAAAGCCTATGCTTTTCTTACTGGTATCTTGAAGCAGAGAAAAATCTTTATTTCGCTGGGATAGACTAGAAGGAGTGATACTTAACTTCCATGAGCAAAGATTTAGGCTGAATTCCACAGAGAAAGGTAAGGACTTTTTAATCAGATATAAACTAATCCTTGACACACATGGAGAAACAGGTATAGAAAAGAAGTTAGTGACTGACCAAGATCAAAAACAAGTGGTTGTGCAAGACAGTAAAGTTGGCATTGAAAAGGTTTAAATTGGATAAAATTGCTATGGATTTGATTTGGTTAAAAATGAATTGGAACTTTCAATATGTGGCAGTGATGAACATATTATTGATAAGATTTATAAAATGTTATTGAAACTGAACTTAAAAAATGAACATGTAAAGCATTGTATGATCCAGTGGGCAAGGAATTTTGGTTATAATGCTTGAACAACGGGAATATATGTGGACGAAGGGTTTAAAATTTACACTAAATTATATGGTAGTTTAAAATAATTTTTATAAGATGATGTATCATTGGTATTTAACACCAGATAAGCTATCTAAGATGTATAAAAGTATGTTAAGTGAATGTTGGAAGTGTAAAAATAAAGAAGGGACTTTTTAACCATCTATGGTGGACATGTAATAAAGCAAAAACATTTTGGAGTATGATTCACATTCTAATATAGAAAATCAAGATAGAAATGAGCTTTTGCTTTTGGTACTCATGGAAAAAGAACTGAAGAAAAAGCTTGGATTTTTTTTACTACATATGTTGACAGCAGCAAGACTATTGTATGCGTAAAAATGGAAAGCAACTTTGATACTTACCATGGAAGAATGGATGCAGAAGTTAATGGAGTTGGCTGAAATGGTAAAGCTAACTATTCTGATTAAAGAAAAGAACATAAGTATTTGTCAGACTGTGCTCCTTCTAAATCCCAAGAAAGAAATACTCAGACT
>NW_020716689.1:4045754-4071201 GCF_900518725.1 Notechis scutatus
AGAAGTGATAGATTCTTTTATTAAGGATTAATGGTTGCAATGAAAGCAGGCTGGAACAAAAATTCCCATGCAAATAGTTACAAAATTTCCCCTTCTCCCTGGCCCTCCAACCTTGGGCCAATCTGTCTTCATCCAATGGTGTGCCGCCTAGGTGTTTTGGGAACTGCTTGGATGTTTGGTGCCACTTAGTGCAGTTTGCATTCCTTTCCCAGGCTCTGTGGCTTTGAAGAACAGAACAGGCTGGATTTCAAACCTCTGGCTTCTGTCAAATCTGTCACTTCCTCCCCCTTGGTTCATCTCTACTGTCTACATGCCAATTGCCTATTTCCTCCCCACCCCCGTTAACAGTTTATGGCAGATGCCACCAAAGTGTTAAGCTGACGATGGCAGATAACACTTTCCCTTAGAGATCCGGTGCACAATTTGGTGGTGGCTGTGGCCAAGAGAGTCTTTGCACAAATGTGTGACAACTGAGCTCATCATTCCTGGATCACAAGGCCTTGTACACAGTCACCTGTTACCTATTGCTTAGATTACTGCAATGCTGTAAATGGGGCTTGAAGGCATCCAGGAGCTGCAATTGTTAGTTTTGGGTGCCCTGAGTAATGCTACTGCCATGTGAGCTGCACTGGCTTCCTTCCGCTAACCAGGTGCATATCACCTTTAAAACCCTACATAAGAACCCTTGTGGGTTCACCACTCCCTGAGGATACCTGCCCACCCTTCCTAGGTTAGACAGGGTAGATGTGCTCTAGGTCCCCTTCCTTAATTGTTATAATCTGGTAGGACCTTGGTGGAGCACCTTTCTAGTGGCTGCCCCCGCCCTTTGAAACAGCCCGCCTCACTTGAAATCAGGGAGATCCCACCCCTTTTAGCCTTCTGGAGGGCTGTGAAGAAAGAGCTTTTCCCCCAAACCTAAAGCTAGGATGGGAGTTGAGCTGTGAGGATGTATGTTCTGGTGCCATATTGGAGAGGAGGTACCTTTGTTTTTAACTATGATTTATGGACAGTTGTCAGCCACTTAAGAGTTATTGTATGAGATAGGTAGCCATATAATCGTGAAACTAAATAAAATAAAGCAAATAAACTAATAAAATAAAATATAAATGGCAGAAGTTTTTTTAAAAGATCATTTGTTGCTGTGGAGGATGAATATAGACCTTCTCTATACAGTATTAAAATGTGTTCAATGCTGTTGCCAAAGGGAGCGGATGTCAGCCCTTCAAGGTAAACCAAAGGTGAACGCAAAGTCATGAATACTGAAACTATTTTTACTATAGGGTTTATTGTAACAGAATCATGCAACTCTGAATGGCTTCCTCTTTATCTTAAAGGGAACTAGGGAGGGTGAAACCTGAGATGTTTTCTCAACTTACACTCCTGGTTTGTGCCAGGGTGACATTCTTATTTGAGTGTTGCCTTGGCTGCAGCTCTTTCTCCTCTACCTTTTTCTAAGTAGATACTCCCCAGTAACCATCTTTTTCTCAGGAAAATTTAACTTTGGCATACAGAAGATCACTGCAGTCTACTGTTAATTTAATGATGTAGGACAAAGGTAGACTGAAAAATAGAATTGGAGCATACATTGTTTGGTGAGTGAGTTTGGAAACCTTTAGTATATTTCATGTTCCATTTTACTAATGAATCTGAAAGATCTGGCTTATGGGAAAACAAGTTCTGCAAGAAATATGAATTTGCAGGACCGAGAAAAGGCCTTTGTTGCTCCTCATTCATTTGCTGGCTCTTCTCTCTGTTGGAAGAGGAGAGGGTGGTCTAGGGCTTCCCCTATTCTAGAAGCAAGATGTGTGGCGGCTGCCTCAGAAGGACAAAAGATGTTCCCTCACAATTGGTGAAGGTATTGGAGTCTAGATACCAGCTCTGCATGGTTTCCCAGGCCTGTTCTTTTAATAGAATGCATCTTTGGGGTAGAGCTATGTTGGCATAGTGTGTTTACTTAAGTACATACAAACATCTAATATTGTTGTATCATCAATATTTCATTACTGGAAAGTTATGTGTATATAATATAATGTGTTTGCATTGTTTATTTTTTAGGTTTGGAGTAATTCATTCAGTGTTTACAAATTTGCTTTTGTGGACAAATGGTATATTAGCTGAATCAAAGCATCAACTTAATGAACACAAGGAAAGGTTAATTACTCTTGGATTTGGAAACATATCAATAGGTGAGAAATGGTCTTAGTACATTTGGGAAAGTGGTTCTATCCAGTATCTTAATTGACCTATAACTAGGAATTTTAGAAAGTAGGCTGAAGTTGGATCATTGCACTCAATATCTTAATTGTGTCCTTTTTTTCTTACTGTTTCCTAGAACTATAGAACAGCCAGCTCTGCAGAAGACGAAGAAACAGGGTTGAATAATTTGGGGGTCATATTTTGCATGGTGTTGAAGAGTATAAATGGGAACAGGAGAAGAACCATTTCTACTCCATCTTTAAACTGTAGAAAAAGGAAAAAGAATCCTAAACTCCTACTGCCAATTTTTGATGCCAAGATTACTGAACTTGGCTCTGGATCCTGGGCAAATTCCCAGACACCTGCCTACCCTTAATTTTTTGAATAGTATGGGGGAGAAATTTTTTATCAAACATTTTGCAGCTACATTTTGGCAGTCTGACTCAGGTGTGCTGGGCAGATACAATCCAGGAGCTGGAGATTTGTTTACAGGTTCACAGTGCTGCGGGATTCATAGTTTTAGATATCCAGCACCTTGTTCCTTGTATGGGTTCCTGCCATTTGCTCTTTAATGGGAATCCATTGTAATGTGTACAATAAAGAGAAACCCACTGAATAGAGTGGGACTTGTTCCTAGAAAATGGTGGAGAAAAGGGTAGCCATCATCTGACACATAGGTTTTACACTAAATTAATTTTACTAAACATGTTAAGTATGTACTTCTGTATTTTCCACTTAAACTATTAGGATTTAAAAGAATAACAGAGTTGAAAGAGACCTTGGAGGTCTTCCAGGCCAACCTCTTGTTCAAGCATATCAAAGTTGTCCAACCTTTTCTCAAAAATCGCCAGTTTTGGAATACCAACAACTTCTGGAGTCAAATCGTTCTACTGATTAATTGTTCTAGCTATCTGGAAATTTCTCCTTTGTTCTACGTTGATTCTCTCCTTGATTAGTTTCCATCCACCACTTTTGGTCCTGCCTTCGTGTGCTTTGGAGAATAGGCTGACTCCCTCTTCTTTGTGGCAAACCCTTAGATATTGAAATTCTGCTATCATGACACCCCTAGTCCTTCTTTTCATTACACTAGACATACCCAATTCCTGCAACCATTCTTCATGTTCGAGCCTCCAGTCCCCTAATCATCTTTGTTGCTCTTCTCTGCACTCTTTCCAGAATTTCAACATTTTTTAAATATTGTGGTGAACCAGCATTATAAAGCAGTACTAATAAATACTCCATGTGATCTTGATTCTGTCCATCTGTTAATGCAGCCTAGGACTGTGTTGGCTTTTTTGACAGCTGCAGCACACTGGCTCATATTTAAGTGATTGTCCATGAGGACTCGAAGATCCCTCTCACAGGGGATTTAGTCAGGTACCACCTATTCTATACTTTTGCATTTGGTTTTTCTTGCCTAAGTGTAAAACCTTACTTTTCTCACTATTGAATGCAGTTTGTTAGATATGACCCAGTGCTCAAAATAGTCAACTTCATTCTGTAGCCTATCTTCCGGTATGTTGCCTGCCAGCTTGGTGTTGTCTGCAAATTAGATGAGTTTTCCCTTCTATCTCTTCATCTAAATCATTGATTAAAATATTGAAGTGTACGGAGCAGAGGTGGTATTCAGCAGGTTCTGACCAGTTCTGGAGAACTGGTAGCAAAGTTTTGAGTAGTTTGGAGAACCGGCAAATACCACCTCTGACTGGAGATTTTACAGTATCCTTCCCCTGCCATGCCCACCAAGCCACACCCACGGAACTGGTAGTAAAAAAATTGAATCCCACCACTGGTACTGAGTCTAAGACAGAGTCTTAGAGCACCGCACTGCACACTTCCCTCCATGTAGATGCAGTTCCATTAAGGACTACATGTTGAGTGCAGTTTGTCATCCAATTACAAATCCATCTGGTGGTGATGCTGTCTAGCCCACATTTTTGCTATCTTATCATGTAGTAGGTTGTGATCTACTTTATCTAATGCCTTACTGAATTCCAAGTAAATTATATCATAGAATTTTGCTAGTCTATTAATTTTGTCACTTTGTCAAAGAATGCAATAAAATGTGTCTGGCATAATCTGTTTTTGATAAACCTATGTTGGCTTCTGATTATAACTGTGTTTGCCTCTAGGTATTTGCAGATTCATTGCTTGACTGTCTTTTCAATATCTTCCCAGATATTGATGTCAGGTCTGTAGATTCCTGGATAATTTGTTTTTCCTTTTTGAAGATGGGATTACATTAGCACTTTTCCAATCATCTGGTAGTTCCCTGGTGCTCCAGCATCTTTAAAAGATATGGTTCAGTGGTTCTGAAAGCACATCTGCCAATTCCTTTAGAACCTTGAGATATAATCCATCTGCTCTTGGTGATTTGTCTGAAATTGTATAGAGTTTCCTGCCAAAGCAGGGGGTTGGACTAGAAGACCTCTAAGGTCCCTTCCAACACTGCTATTCTATTCTATTCTATTTGAACTCATAGAGGATGGATACGTGTTCTCTTACCATTTTCTTGCTGATTTTGACTTAGATTCCTAACCTGCATGTTACAGGTTTTTTAATAAGTTGGACTGTTTTTTTCATTTTGTGTAGACAGATGCAAAAAACACTTCTGTTTTCTCCCTCGTCACCTTCTTGTTACTTTCTCCCATTAGTGGACCAGTCACATCTGTAAGGTCTTGTCTCTCCAATCTTCCCAAGAAAGCAGGATTCTTGAAACTGAAGTTGTTCCAAGGAGCTTTTATTGAAAGGCTTGTGATAACACAAGATCTGGGTAGGAACTAAATTTTCCCACTTAAAAACAGCAATTTAAAGCAATGTAAACAAAACCCCTTCCACAGTACAGCAATGCAGGAAACAGAAACAGAAACTTCATATAGAGAACTCTCCAATCCTCCTTTCTCCCACCAGAATGCCAGTGTCCCAATAGAAATATATGGGACCTGACATGCCTCCCCCCCCTAGAAAAATGGGAAGTCCACCTGAAAGAAAACATAAAGAGGGAAGGGGAGACAAAGAAAACATAAAATCAGTGTTGTTTGTCAGGGTACAATTGATGAAATATATGTATTAATTTAGGGGCATATACATGCTTTTGTGAACCCATTCATTGTGTGAGAAGGGGAGGTGTTTCGTAGTATCTCCGTGGAATTTCCTGGAGTCTAAAATTTATTGAACTTCAAAATGTTGTTCGCCCTCTACCATAATAGGAGGTGAAACAGGGGTAGTAACCGGACGAGGTCAGAAGTAATTTTAGGTTTCAACAAGTTACAATGGAACATGGGGTGGATTTGCCATAATGACTTAGGAGTTGCAATTCCACTGTGACAGGGTTAATAATATGAACGATAGGGAAAGGCCCAATGTATTTTGGGCCCAGCCTTTTAGACTGCTTCAAAGTTTTTAGAAACTTGGTGGAAAGGTAAACTTTGTCCCCCACTTTGTAAGGTATAGGTCCTATTTGTTTCTTATCTGCTTGTGCTTTATAGGCAGCCTTGGCTTCATACAAGACTTTGCAGACCACTGGTTTGCAAATGACTGATCCACTGTTTCAATGAATGGATTTCTGGTTCATGTGAGGGTAACTCAGGCATAGCATTAAATTCTTGTCCTATGGCCATTCTGAATGGGATAAAACCTGTACTAGTGTGGCTGCATTGTTGAGGCTACTTCTGCAAAAGGCAATAACTCGGTCCAGTTGTCCTGCTGATAGTTAATAAAACAACGCAGATACTGTTCCAGCACTGAGTTCATTCATTCTGTGGCCCCATTTGTTCGCAGATGAGGACTAGAAAGAACTAAGTCCCTGTTCAGTTCCGATTAGGTCCAAAAAGGCTTTCCAGAACTTGGATGTGAACTGCACTCCTCTGTATAAAATAATACGTTGTGGGGCCCCATGCAAGTGGTCTAGGTGAACCAAAAACAGCTTAGCCAAGACTTTGGCCGTAGGGATCTTTTGGCATGGGATGAAGTGAACCTGCTTTGAGAAAAGGTCTGTGACAACCCAGATCAGTGTATTTCCAGAGCTCTATAATGAAATCCATGGAGATCTCTCTCCATGGTGCTGAAGGGTTTACCACTGATTGCAGCAGACCAGGGGTTTTCCCCTGCCTGCGTTTCGCGGCAGCGCAAATGGGGCAGTTTGCTACATAGCTTTCTATGTCTTTTTTAAATGAGGGCCACCAGAATTGCCATTTCAATAAATGTAACATGCTTACAAAACCAAAGTGACCAGCTAATTTGGAGTTGTGACAAGCTTGCATAGTTCTCAGCCTTTTCCTAGTTGGGACATACAGTTTATTCCCCACCCAAGCTAACCCATCTTTTATTATGCAAGTGTGTCTATGGGTACTAAACCACTCATCTGTTTCCAAGGCCTTTTTGAACTCTGTGGTGGTGGCATTGTCTAAGGTGTGTGTGGGGGGTCATTCTTTGTCTGAGAGCATGTGACAACTTTAGCAGCTAATTGGGAGGCAGGGAGCATGGGCTTAATTATTTCCGCTTTGACACTGTTGTATTGGGGTAGTCTGGACAAGGCACCTGCAAGAAAGTTTTTCCCTCCTGGTAAATACTTCAAAGAGAAATTAAAGCGTTGGAAGTATTGTGCCCATCGGACCTGTTTTGGGGACAATTTCCATGGGGTTTTGAGTACTTCCAAGTTCTTGTGGTTGGTCCATACTTAGAAAGTATTTTGCTTCCTTCTAAAAAATGTCTCCAAGTTAGGAGTGCCCACCTGACTGCAAAAGCCTCTTTTTCCCATGTTGCCTATCTCTGTTCAGTTTCAGTTAATTTCCTAGAGGTGTATGCACATGGTTGCAATTTACCTTCTTTGTTCTCTTAGAGTAAAACTGCACTGTCTGCCACATTACTGGCATCGGCCTGAATTACAAATGGTTTCTCTGGGTCTGGGTCTTTTAACACAGGTTCGGCTGAAAAGAGTCTTTTCAGTTTCTCAAATGCTGCTTGGCAGTCCATAGTCCACTTCAGTGGTTGGCTAGGTTTCGGTTTAACTACCCCTTTGGTTTTTAACAGATTTGTAGTCAGCAATGCTATTTGAGCAAAAGAGAGCATAAACTGCCCATAAAAGTTAGCGAACCTCAGGAAGCTCTGCAATTGCTTGCGACTGGGGGGTGGGGGGGTTTCCCACTGGAGGACTACTCTGACTTTTGTGGGATTCATTTCTATCCCCTGGTGAGAGATTCAGTACCCTAGGTAATTATTTTATCTTGGTGAAATTCACATTTGGAGAGTTTGGCAAACAATTTAGCCTTAGTTTCAAGACCTCTCGCACCAATTTAACATGCTGAGTCTTAGTTTCAGTATAAATCAATGTATCATCAAGATAAAACAAAACTCCTTTATGCAAGTGCTCATGCAGCACCTCATTATTCAACTGCATGAAAACGGGAGCCCCTTGCAGCCTGAATGGCAAAACCTTGAACTGAAAATATCCCAGCAGACAATTAAACACTGTTTTCCATTCATCTCCCTCCCGGGTCTGGTAATAAGCCTCCCTTAAGTCTAGTTTGGAAAAAAAATCTCCCCTTTGCCACATGGACCAATATGTCCTTCATTAAGGATAGGGGATAGAGATTTTCCTTGCAAATAGCGTTTAAATTTCTATAATCCACACAGCGTAATGAGCAATCCTCCTGGAACAGGACTGGGTCTTGGGTCTTGCTGGTTTGATGAGGTTTTTGGCTATAAATTGCCATAGTTCATCCAATTCCCAGGGAGTCATAGCGTAAAGTTTTGGCTTAGGTAGTTTGGCCCCTGGTAAAATCTCAGTGGCACAGTCTGTAGACCTATGGGGGGGGGAGTTCATCTGAGGCTGCTTCACTGAAAACATCCATCAATTTTCCTGGGAACGCCCAGTAGGGATCCATTCGCTGCAATCACAGTTACCTCCTCACTCTACGGTATTCCAGTCTGGGAGGGTTCCTCCAGACTAATTCATTATTAGGGAGTTAGAGGGCCCCCTCCCTCCAGTCCACCCTTGGGTTCCACTTCTTTAACCAGGTCAGTCCCAGAACTAGGGACCAGTCCATCCATGGTGTCACAATGAAAGCAATGGTTTCAGAGTGATTTGCCATCATTAGTTTGAGTGGTTCAATGGCAAATGTGGCTGGGGCGCAATGGACCCATCAGATTGGCAGAATGAGATTGGAGTTTTTAGTGACTTTATTTGAATGCCCAGTTCCCCAATGAGAGTCGGGCTTATTAGGCTTCTCGTGCAGCCCGAATCCAGCAATGCCTTAAGTCTCACTTTTCTTCCTGTCAATGAAATTAACAGTTCTATAGGGATTGTAAGAGGTTCGACAACCACATTTACCAAAGGGTCTTTGTAGTTGATCTCTGACTGATCGAGTTCCTCCACCACAGGGGTCGGAGTTCCTCACACTGTAATTAATTCTAGCAAGAACTCAACGACCACATGGGTTTTTAGGACGGTGTCTCTGGAACACGGTGGTGGCTTTGAGGGTTTCTCTGACCTGCTTCTCTCCTTTCCGGGTGGGCATTCACACAGCACTTGGTTGCGTAGTAAACTTCCTTCCTGCAATTGAAGCAGCCGGTTGAGCGCGGCAGGGCAGAGCAAGGTTTGGGTTCCCTCCCTTTTCCTTTCCAGTAGGGATCTCTTCCAGGAGCGGTTTGCACGGTACTGGTTTTGAGCTTGCTTGATTCAGCTTCCTCAGCCAAGACACACCAGCCGTGCAGGAGGACTTGGTTCCATGGGCAACACAGTCATCATTTAAGCCAGTGGTCACCAACCAGTGGGCCAGGGACCAGTGGTGGTCCACAAGAAAATTTTGGTGGTCCACAGAGAAATGTCACCCCCAAAGCAATTAATCCAGGCTGCGGGGGAACACAAGGCTGCACTGCCCACATGGCCCGTGGGAACACAAGGCTTGTATCGCTTGCATTGCGAACAATACAAGGTAGTGAGGGGAAGGGGGAAAGGGCAGAGGGGGGAACTTGCCCCATTCACCCCATGCAGCGGGCTACTTCTTTCCGCTTCTTCTGCTTTTGGCTGCACACTTTCTCTCCCTCAAACTCTGCCAGAAATGAGTCTTTGGGACCAAGCTTCTTGGGTTGTTTTTCCTTTGAGGATCCACATCCATGGAATCCTTCCCGAGCTCTCTCCAAATTTATTGAAATCAGCTCTTAAAAATCTTGCCTTGATCTTTAGTTGTCATTATGAGTTTTATATATTTAGAATAGAATAGAATGAATGAGCTGGAATGGACCTTGGAGATCTTCTAGTCCAGCCCCCTGTTCAAGTAGGAGAACCTATACCATTTCAGATAAGTGACTGTCTAGACTGGGGGTTGGCAACCTGCAGCTCTGAAGCCGCATGCAGTTCTTTGGTCCCTCTGTTGCGGCTCCCTGTTGCGGCTCCCTGTTGCGGCTCCCTGTTGCGGCAGTGGCACGGCCGGAGCCTTAATGCAGGAGTGAAATGCCCCTGCACTTGCCTTTGCACGGCAATAGCATTCTGTCTTCATTGCGGTATTTTTGCTGTTGCCGCCATCAAAGAGGGCTGGAAGAGAATGGTGGGGGGTGGATCTTGCAGGGTGGGGGCCTTCCTCCATTGTTGGTGGGGCCAAGAAAAAAGAAGGGAGCAGCGTGAAGAAGGATCCTCTCCCCCACCAAGCACCGAGCATAACAAACCAGCAGGAGGGGCAGATGGCCTGGCAGAAGTGCCCCCATTGGTGAATTGGACATTGGAGACGTCGGGGTGTGTTTCCTGACCCTCTGGCATTCTCCTGCAACTCTCCATGCTCCTCCAGGCCTGGCTTGCTGAGTGGGGGGAAGAAGCCCTGACATCTTTGCTGCCCCCCCCCCCCCCCCCCACGGCCCCAGCCATCGCTGCCCAGGGAAGGCACAGGAAAAGCAAGCAGAAACGGCCCTGGGGTGAAAGAGCTAAGATCGAGGAAGGCACAGGCAACAGAAAGCTACTTGTTTCAAAGGAGACGCAAGCTGCCACCTTTGAAAAGCACTGCTTTTTATTGCCTGTGCCTTCCCCGATCTCAGCTCTTTCGCTCCAGCAAAGCTGTTTCTGCTTACTTTCTTTTCCTGTGCCTTCCCCTGGCAGTGATGGCTGGAGCCGTGGGTGGGGGCAAGCAGAGGAGTCAGGGCTGCTCTCCCCCCTCAGCAAGCCAGGCCTGGAGGAATGCAGAGAATTGTGGGTGAGTGCCAGAGAAATGTGTGTTGGAAATGCCAACACACATTTCCAGCGCACACTCCTCTGTCCCAAAGTGGGGTTGAGGGTGAGGAAGGGGAGGAGAGGGAAGGGAAAGAGGGAAGGAGAAGCCCGCCAGGCTTTCCTTGGGTAGGGTGTGGGGGAAGACCCAATAACCCCTCTATGGCCTGCCCGCTGCTCTTGCAGTGCCTTGCTCTCTCCCTCACTCTCTTCCTCTCTCACATTGTGTTGTAATGGGCTCCAGAAGGAGGAAGGGATCCAGTCCCTAATTTGACACATGCTTCACAATGGGGGATACTGGAACCCCTCCTCCTCCTGGAGTCCATTACAACACAATGCAACCCTACTCCACTCACCCCTGGCAACTCTCAGGATAGAGAGCAGGTCATACATCCAGCACCAACAAAGCTGGAAGTAGCTGCCCGCAGTTTCCCACCAGTCAGGCAGACAGAGACAGAAAGAGAGGGAGACAGATTCGGCTTGATTTGGCTCTGTCTGCTCTCCTCTCTCCGCTTTGCCCAGTTTTGCAAGGATTCAGCAGATGCTGTCTTGGTGATGAGGGTGGGCGGGAGTTTTGACCCATACTTTGCCTGCCAAGCGTCCCGGGGGCTCCCAGGGACTATATTTTCCATCCACTTTGGATTGAGTTGCAGGATATGTGTATGCATGCCAGTGTGAGTGTGCTGCTGCTTGGGATGATGCTTCTCTGAAGTGCATGCGATGATCTACAGCCTGACAGTCACTTCTTTTGCAACACAAGGTTTATTTTTGTATCTTTCCAGAGTCAGAGAGAACGTGGTCAAATTTCCTTAGTTATTCCCTGGGTTTGTGGATTGGGAAGTGGAGGTGAAGAGTGGGAGGGAGAGAAAGAAAGAGGGAGACAGTGAAAGAGGGAGAAAGGGGTGAGAGGGAGATAGAGAGAAAAAGAGATGAGAGAGAGGGAGGGAAAGGGAGAGAGAAAAAAAGGGAAAGATGAGAGAGAGAAAGAGTGGGATGGGAGAGGGAGATTGTTAAATATGCATGATGCTACATTTACATGGGCCTACGTTATATGCAAAGTTGGAGTGTGATGTAAGACTCCACTTATTGGTTCAGCCACTGGCGGGAAGACTGGATTCCCGTCAGTGGCTGAAGTGTTGGACAGCACCGGCTATAAAAGCCAGCGCTGGCTGTTTTTGTTCGCTTTTTGATTCTGGTTGTAAATAAAGAATTTCTCGCATTCCTGCGTCCCGCTCCTTCCTCATTTGCACCTATTTAACACTTGCGACGAGGATGAGATCCTGAGGAAGACAAAGAACCTCGTGGGGCATCGTGGCCATTTTCCAGCTGATTCGTGAACTTGACCGTTCAGACTGACAGCGAAACAACATGGTCCACGGAACCCTATCAATCCCATTCGAGCCATCTAAAGAGAAGTGGTCCTCGTACATGGGAAGATTCAATCTAAATCTAGTGGTGGTCGGGATGCAGGTAGAATCCAACGTGAAGAAGAAGACTTACTTCTTGACCTATTGCGATTCGGAACTTTATGAACTAACCGAAGCCCTCATTGCAGATAACCTAGAGAACGGCAACGAGCATTGAAGGGACATTTCAACCCTACCCCATCATACCTGACAAACTGGAACAACTATCTCCGGAGCCAAAAAGAAGGGGAAAGTATAAGTGATTTTGTGGCTGCACTGAGGAAACTTTCAAAGAACTGCAGGTTCTCAAACGGCGAGGAAATGATCCGGGATCGGCTAGTCCTTGGCCTTAAGGATTTAACCCTGCAGAAGAGACTGTTCACAAGAGAGGATGTCGTGTTCAAGGAGGCTCTGGAAGAAGCAAAAGCCGTGGAAGCCTCTGACTCTTCTGCAGCCTGAGTCAAGGGCAGCAGCAAGGTCCACACCACCCAAGCCTTGAGGGGGACACCGCGTAGTCCATCCGGCTCCGAAAGCAACACCAGTGAGTAGGAAGATGTCCACTGGGTAAAAACCAGCAAACCCAAAACAGCCAAGGGAACCAAGCCTTGTGGAAGCTGCAGAGGGAATCATCCTCGGTCCACATGCTGTTTTAAGGAGGCGACCTGAAGATGATGTGAGAGGAAAGGGGACATCGCGGAAGCCTGCAGAACCAGCCAACCAGCGGACAAACCGAGCCACAGAATATACTCCCTGAACAGACAATACAAAGATCGGAAGACATTTGGCATGAAATTCAAAAAACAAGATGGTGGCCGGGAAGAAGAAACCAGCTACACTTATGCCCACGTGGCACACACAAACACTGTGGAATCCAACAAGTTCCTCACCGAAGTGAGGATTGATGGAACCCTACAGACGATGGAAGTGGACTCAGGGTCTTATATATCAATGATATCCTGGACGGCTCTCCAGATCAACCCTGACATCCGCCAAAGCAAGCTCCAACCACAACGAATAATATTAAAAGACTACCAAGGCTAGTATTTCCTGGGAAAGAAAATCTGCCACGTGGAATACAGAGATTTCCAGGGATCCCTACTGACCATTGTGGACCGAAATCTGCCCATCCTTCTAGGGAGAGTGGTTTGTGCCGCTGCAAATCAGCCTCACTGGCATCCACGCAACAGCGATGACCAGAGAAAGTGCTGGAGATGATCTAGATATCTTGGAGAGGGAATTCCGGGATGTTTTCAGCAGCGAACTGGGCAAGTATAAGGGGACCCCAATAAGTTTTAACCTAGAACTCAACATAGCCTGTCAGACTGAAGTCCCGGAGAGTTCCTTTTGCTCTGCAACCCAAGGTTGAAGAGCAATTAAACAAGCTGGTAGCTCAAGGCATCCTTGTGCCGGTAGACCACGCAAAGTGGGAGACCCCTATAGTGACCCTTGTAAAGCCCAATGGGTCAGTCAGAATCTGTGGAGACTACAAGAGTACCCTGAACCTTGTGCTACAACAGAGCACTTATCTGGTACTGGTAGTCCAGCACCTTCTACATTCGTTGTACCGGGGCAAGATTTTTGCTAAGTTGGACCTAGCACAGGCATATCAACAATTGCCTGTGGACACAGCAACCGCCAAAACGATAGTAACACACAAGGGCGCATTCAAGTGCAACTGGCTGCAATTTGGGGTTAGCATAGCCCCTGGCCTTTTCCAGAGAATTATGGAAAGGCTTGTACAAGGTCTGCCAGGAGTAGTTCCTTACTTCGATGACATAATAGTCTTGGCCAAAGACAAGCTCCAACTAATGGAAAGGGTTTGAACAGTATTAGAAAGATTCCAAGAAGCGGGGCTCAAGTTAGAAAGGGACAAATGCTACATTGCCGTACCGAGCGTTGAATTTTTGGGGTTCAAAATCGATGGGTCAGGTATCTGACCCACGAACAGTAAGCTGAAAGCAATTAAGGAAGCCCCCACCCCACGGAATAAAAGTGAACTCCAAGCATTCTTGGGCTTATTAAACTTCTATAACATACTCTTATCACAGAAGGCGACCTTAGCGGAGCCACTCCATAGACTGTTGGATAAGAATACACCCTGGAAGTGAGGAACCCCCGAGGACACCGCGTTTTCCAAAATAAAAGACATTATAACATCTGACACAGTATTGATGCAATATAGTGAGACCTTGCTCCTACAGCTCACCTGCAACGTGTCTCCATACGGCATCGGGGCAATACTCAGCCATCGACTACCAAATGGGAAGGAAGCCCCCGTAGCCTATTATTCTAAGACCTTGTCGAAAGCCAAGAGAAACTATGGCCAAATAGACAAAGAAGCCCTCGCTGCCATAGCCGGAGTGAAACGTTTTCACAAATACCTATACTTTTTATTTATTTATATCAATTGCTTACAACAGTGATCCCCAACCTTTTTTACGCCGCGGCTTTCTACCCGGAAAAGCTCACCAGGAGCGCTGGCGCCACCATCTTTTTTTTGATGAAAAAGTGCTTCCGGTGAGCTTTCTAACCGGAAAAGCTCACCGGAAGCACTTTTTTATCAAAAAAAGATGGCGGCGCCCAGCAACCAGCGGCCCGGTAAGACTTGTTCCGCGGACCGGTACCGGTCTGCGGACCGGCGGTTGGGGACCCCTGGCTTACAAGATAATAGGTATAAGTAAAAAAATGGATACATATAAGAAAAAATAAATAAATAAAAGAAACAATAGAACAGGGACGATTGGTGCGCTTATGCATTCCCCTACAGACCTCTTAGGAAAGGGGTGAGGTCAATAGTAGACAGTCTAAGGTTAAAGTTTTTGGTGTTTGGGGAAGAAACCACAGAGTCAGGTAGAGTATTCCAGACATTGACCACTCTGTTGCTGAAGTCGTATTTCCTGCAATCAAGTTTGGTGCGATTAACCTTGAGTTTGTATCTATTGTGTGCTCTTGTGTTGTTATGGTTGAAGCTGAAGTATTCATTGATAGGTAGGACATTGCAATGTATGATTTTATATACTATACTAAGATCGGACCGAAGGCGGCATAGTTCTAGGTTTTCTAGGTCTAGAATTTCAAGTCTGGTGGCATAAGGTATTCTACAACAAGTAGAGGAGTGGAGAACTCTTCTTGTGAAATATTTCTGGACTTTCTCAACTGCTAATACCAGATATGTAATGTGGGTTCCAGACTGATGAGCTGTATTCGAGTATTGGTCTAGCAAATGTTTTGCATGCTCTAGTTATTAGTGTAGTATTACCAGAGAAAAAGCTACATAAGATTAGGTTAACAACTCTTAATGCCTTTTTGGCTATGTAGTTACAGTGGGCTCTAGCACTTAGGTTATTAGAGATGAGTACTCCAAGATCCTTGACAGAGTGTGGATCATCAACAAGGTCTTGACTATTCAGCCTGTATTTTATTTTCTGATTTTTTTTGCCAACATGTAAGACAGAGCATTTATTTGTTGAGATTTGAAGTTGCCATTTGTTTGACCATTCTGATACATAATCAAGGTCTTTTTGAAGGGTAGCAGTCTGTGGTGTTGAATAGCTTTACATCATCAGCGAAGAGAACGCAGTTGCTCTTAATATGATCACAGTGGTCATTTATATAGAGTATGAAAAGAGTTGGTCCTAGAACACTGCCTTGGGAGACATCACTGTTGACAGGTACAGAATTTGATAGGACACTCCCAATTTTGACCATTTGTTGTCTGTTTGACAGGAATGCTTCTATCCAGTTATGCAGGTGAATAGAATAGAATAGAATAGAATAGAATAGAATAGAATAGAATAGAATAGAATAGAATACTTTATTGGCCAAGCGTGATTGGACACACAAAGAATTTGTCTTGGTGTAAATGTTCTCAGTATACATAAAGAAAATGTACATTCGTTAAGAATCAAGAATCATAACATACAACACTTAATGATAGTCATAGGGTACAATCAACAATCAAATCATATGAGGAAACAGTCAATATAAATCGTAAGGATACAAGCAACAAAGTTACAGTCCTACAATCAAGTGGATGGGTAATAAGGAGTGATGAGAAGATTAACAGTAATAGTAGTGTACACTTTGTAAATAGTTGAACAGTGTTGATGGCTTTCGGGGAAAAACTGTTCTTGTGTCTAGTTGTTCTGGTGTGCAGTGCTCTGTAGCGTTGTTTTGAGGGAAGGAGTTGAAACAGTTTATGTGAGGGGTTTGTAAATACTGTATTTTCACAGCCCTCTTTTTGACTCGTGTAGTATACAGGTCCTCAATTGAAGGCAGGTGGTTAGTAATTGTTTTTTCTGCAGTCCTAATTATCCTCTGGAGTCTGTGTCTGTCCTGTTGTGTTGCAGAACCAAACCAGACGGTTATAGTTATAGTTATAGTGTCCAGAGATACCGTAAGATTTTAGTTTTAGGAGTAGTTTGTCGTGTACCACTAGTCTATGTAGATTGTGTCTATTGCTTTGCCTTGATCGAGTTGTATAGTCCATATGTTGTTGTTGTTTTTTTAAAGAAATTTTATTAATTTTTAAAAAACAATACACAAACATACAAAACATAAAATATAAGAACATAAAACAACTTGTATAAAAACAGCATAGTTCCAGATCATCACATTTCCATACAAACACAATTTGATATACATATTTATCTTATATATTCAACTTCATATCTTTTCCCAACTTCTCTCGATTTCTCCCTTTCCTTCTATTCAATTATATTTCTTTTATCTTGATTTCTATATCTTTTTATTCATTATGTACTTCCATCTGTCTTGTTTACAATTCCATTGTTCTCTTCCAACATTCTTCTAAAATTTTCAAACGTAGACAAACAAAACACAAAACATAAATACATCAAAACTTCTTTTTGGAAAGCGGCTTAGCCCCGAGTTACATCTTTTTATACAGACATAAATCAAATTCATGCTCACCTTATATATTATTTCATATCTTATTTAGCATTCTATATTTTCTATATATTTTCTCGCCTCTATTCACTCTCTTAATTCTATTTTATTTATTTCATCTCAATTTAAATCACTATACTTGCATCTTTTGTCCGTTTTTCAATTATCTATTTATCTTTTCTTTCTAATACAATATTTCTCCTGTAATACTGATTGAAGTATAATGCCTTTTTATCTTTCCCCTATATTTAGCACTTAAAATAATACATATTTTCCATATTGATTCTGCCTAGTACAATCTAAATACTACATTTTGGAATAATGAAAAAAAAGAGAGAAATTATGCTTATAATATAATAAAAGCAATATTCAATAAACTCTATTATTAAATCTTAAACATTTTATACATTCCCTTTAATATATTGTTAACTCATATAATATTCCAATTTTCTAACTCTATTTCAAATACTAATATCTACAATACAATCTTATGTACTTTTGCAGAATCTTTTTTTTTAAATTATATTTTACCCTTTATCTCTAAAAAAAACCTGTTTTTTAACATCTTGTTCTAAACCTTTGTGACTTCTGTTCCCTTTTCCCCTTCCTTTCTTGTCAATTACTCCCCCATCTCTCAATCTCTGCTCTCTTAGTCTCCCCTCTCTGTTGTATTCCTCTTTTCTGTTGCTTTCTGAGATTGTATCAATTTTTCACCTTATTTTTCCCTTTCTTGGTTGCTTTTTTAAGTTCTGAATTCTCCATTTTCTTTCCCCTCTTTCTCTTTTCTTCCTCAACTAGGATTATTTGTCCATTAAAGATGGCTTCTTCTTCTTCATCCCCATTTTCTTGTAGTTGTAAATCCTGATAGGTAGAAATCGCCATTTCTAAAAAGTGAAAAATAGATCCAGAAGAGCCCTTGCCTTCTTGTTCCTCTTCTTTTAACTTTTGGAATTCCATTTGCAATTCTTCAACAGATAATGCCATTGTAAAAAAAAAAAATTTTTTTAAACAACCCAAATGTTTTTAGTCTTTCAAGGAATAATTTCTAAAAGTCACAAAGCAATCCAAATCAGGACAAACTGTTTCATTTAGCACTTTCTTCTTTTTATATTTTCTCTTCTTGGGGTAAAATTCAATTACACAGTTCCAAAATATTTTTTTAGAAGTCTTATTGCCATTTATTTCTAGTCTTATAAGCTCCAAGCCGTCTCCTCCGATAAAATCTTAATATAAGTTCTTTACCTCTCTCTTCCCACTTATAGCAAAAGAATTTTAGTTTTTAATTCCAATGTTCAAAGATCTTTAATATCCCCTTGGCTTTCAAATTTAATTACCTTCTGTGCCAAAGCAGGTTTTTTGGATTTCCATCTGCTATTTCCGTAGGGAAGGAGAGTGAGAGAAAGTAACTTTCCATTTCTGCTTTCTTCCGCCACTTTTACAGTCTTCTTGGGAAACAGTGTATCGTATAAAAGATTAAGTTGCCAGGGTATTTAGAAGTTCCTTATTGTCCCGGTTCAGCCAAAAAACTTTCACTTTCTCCGACTTCCTCCTGCACAATCTTGTCCGGCTGCAGGCTTCTTTGTGGCGGCCATTGCTGACCGCCGCTCCACCGCCTTTGGAAAAGGGAGTTGTGCCGGCTGAGGAGGGGGTTTGTGATACCCCCAAGCCCCTGCCCGGATCTCCCCTGTCTTTGGTCGCCTTTACGGGGCAACCATAGCCTCCAAATCCGGCTGGATCGGGGGCACTCCAGCAGCGAGCGCAGCAGGAACCACGCACGATCGCGGATTCCTGCCGCCGCCAAAGTGAAGCAAACCGGAATCTCATATAGTCCATATGTTTTTGCAGTGTAAGAGTTGCAGATTACATGATAGTTTTTTCCTGAAACCAAATTGTTTATTAGAGAGTAGGTTGGTTCTTTCTAAGTGGAGGATGATGGATTGGTTAATAATTGATTCCATGACTTTACAGGTGACGCAGCATAAAGAGATTGGTCTGTAATTTTCAACTAGGCTGGGGTCTCCCTTTTTGAAGATGGGGATGACCGTGGCTTGTGACCATAGTTTTGGCAAGGAGCTGGTCCTGAAAGATTTTTCAAAGATTATGCTTAGAGGTTCTGCTATGGCAGTGGATAGCTTTTTTAAGAAGTAGGCACATATTCTGTCATATACATATACAGATATATGCCATATACGGCAGACACTTTGAGTTGGTCACAGACCACAAACAGCTGCTTGGCATTATCTCAGGAAACAAATCCACACCCAATCTCATCGCCGAGAATGCTAAGATGGACAGTTTTACTGGCAGCATATAACTATAGTCTCCTACACAGACCAGGAAAGGACACCCTACGTGCCCCCTGCCAGACCTAGTGGAAGACCCTGCCCCCACGACTGCCGTATTCCTTGTAGAATGTTTAGAACCGGACTTATTGATGGCAGCAGACATCGTGAGATTCACCGCAAAGGACAAAACTTTGGTGTGAGTTTTGAACTGGGTATGGCAAGGTTGGCCAAACAAGATGGAAGGGGAGGAATTCAAGCCCTTTAAAGACAGACAGCTAGAGCTGTCAGCATTAAGGGGGTGCTTGTTATGGGGAGACAGGGTGGTAGTACCGCAACCATTAAGGGAAATAATTTTGGGATTACTACATGAAGGGCACCCCGGAATAGTAAAAATGAAGGCCCTAGCGAGAAGTTACATCTGGTGGCCAGGGATAGACAGAGAAATTGAGACCTGGGTCACCACATGCTCACCATATCAGGAATCCCGACCAGCCCCTCCCTCAGCAGCCCCCCTCAAGTGGGAAAAGCCTGCAGCACCATGGGGTCACATACACATAGACTTTGCAGGACCCTGCTAGGGACAAACGTTCCTAATCGTGATCGACGCCTACTCTAAATAGTTGGAGGTGGTTATCATGAAATCCACAACAACCGAGGCAACGATCAGAGCCCTGCAGAAAATATTTTCCACTCACGGGCTACCCGATGTGCTGGTTTTGGACAATGGACTGCAATTCAGAGCACAGCAGTTCAAAAGCTTCCTCGTCCATCTGGGAATCCGACATGCCCTTTCGGCACCAGCTCATCTGGCAGCGAACAAGCAAGTGGAGAGGATGGTCCAAACGACCAAAGAACTTCTTAAAAAATTAGGCCCTGTTGATTGGCAAGAAAAAAATCGACAAATGGTTGCTAAGCCAACACATAACACCAAGCACAGCAACAAACAGAAATGCCCAGCAGAAATGCTCATGAACAGAAAGTTAAGGTCCACCCTGGACAGAATCCATCCTAACTGTACAAACAACACCCCTCTAGACTCCACAGGAAAGTGCAGAACATTCACACTGGGAGACTCAGTGTATGCGTGCAACTACATGGGAGGGGAAACCTGGGTCCCGACAAAAATAATCAAAAGTACCGGACCCAGATCATACACACTGGAGGTAGAAGGGGGAAGAACATGGAACAGGCACATAGATCAACTGCGGGGCCGCATAGTTCAACCCCCAACACAATACACTTCCGGCAATAATGAAACCCCAGAAATTAGAAACCTCACAAAGACACATATTAGCAAGAGAAACCCCGAGCAAAACAGCAGAGGACTTAGCTGTGGGGGAAGGAATCCAGCGTAGTACTTCTGAGGCCTCAAGCTCAACAGAGTACATATAGAGAGGGTGATAGAGTAGAGATAGAAAAAGAAAGACAAGAGAGAAAGAGAAATGAGAGAGAGAGGGAGGGAGAAGGAGATAAAGGTGAAAGTGAAAGGTGTGACGGAGATAGAGAGGGAGAAAGATGAAAGGGAGGGAGAGAGGGAGATACTTATTTCTCATAGAAAAGAAAATACGGGGAGCCACAAAACCTGGATAGGCATAGCCTGGGGGATTCATATGACTGGGTAGGAGTGAGTGATGTCGAGTTGGCCACGCCCACCCAGGTTTTGTGGCTCCCAGTGTTTTGTTTTTTTGTGGGAAATGGGCCCAAGTGGCTCTTTGAGTGTTTAAGATTGCAGACCCCTGGTCTAGACTCTTCTTAAAAACATCCAGTGACAGAGTGCCCACAATTTCTGGAGGCAAACTATTCCACTGATCATTTGTCCTCACTGTTAGGGGGTTTCTCCAGGTTGCTTCTCTCTTTGATTAGTTTCCAACCATTGTTTCTTGTCCTGCCCTCTGGCTTTGTAGAATAATGTGACCCCCTCTTCTTTGTGGAAGCCCCTCACATACTGGAATACTGCTATCATATCACCTCTAATTATTCTTTTCTTTAGACTAGCCCTACCCAAATTCTGCAGCTGTTCTTCATACGTTTTAGTCTCCAGGCTTTTGATCACCATAGTTGCTCTTCTCTAAATTTTTTCCAAAATCTCAACATCTTTTTTGTAGTATAGTGACCAAAATTGGTTGCAGTATTCCAGATATGGTCTTACTACGGTTTTATAAAGTGGTACTAATACGTCACATGATCTTGATTCTATGCCTCTGTTTATACAACCCAGGATTGTATTAGCTTTTTTGACTGCTGATGCACGCTGCTGGCTCATATTCAAGTGATCATCCACTAGGACTCCAATGTCCTTCTCACAGTTTCTGTTTCTGAGCCAGGTCACACCTAATCTGTAGTTATAACTTTGATTTTTCCTGCCTAAATGTAAAAATTTGCTTTTCTCCACATTGAAATTCATTTTGTTGGATAGGGCCCATGGTTAAAATTTGATCTTTTTGGCTACTGAGCTTATCTTCTGGGGTGTTGGCTGTTCCTACCAGCTTACTGTCATCTGCAAATTGATGAGTTCCCCTTCTATTCCCTCATCTAAGTCATTTATGAAGATATTAAAGAGTACTGGGCCTAAGATGGAGCCTTGTGGTATCCTTCTATTTACTTCTCTCCATGTGGATGTAGTACCATTAAGGATGTAGTACCATTAACTGTACTCATTGAGTACAGTTTGTCAGCCAGCTACAAATCCATCTGGTGGTGATGTTATCTATTCCACATTTTTCTAGCTTACCAAGAAGGTAAGCCCTTTCTGATGATCTGCAGGAAATAGATGATGCACTTAAGAAAGCTGTCATTGACATGGAGCTGAGCAGACTGCAAGATGGACATTGTCGCTCTTCAAGAGACAAGGCTGTCAGACTTGGGATCTGTTAAGGAGAGAAACTTCTCGTTCTTCTGGCAGGGAAACCATCAAATGAGACTAGAGAATATGGGATTGGCTTTGTGGTCAGAAGCATCCTATTAGGGTTCATTATTCCACCTGTTGCAGGAAGTAAAAGAATGCAGCTCCATTCATCAGCAGGGCTGGTTAATCTTATTAGTGCATATGCACCAACATTATCATCTCCAGCAGAATCTAAAGATGAATTCTATGACTATCTGGCTGCCACTATTAAGAAAATCCCTGAGAAAGAACCATTGGCAATTTTAATGCCAGAGTTGGAGCTGACCATAGTTCTTGGCCCAGTTGTTTAGGTCAGTTTGGTGTTGGGAAGATGATCGAAAATGGCCAACGCCTGTTGGAGTTTTGCTGCTACTACGTTTTTTGCGTTAGCAATACATTCTTTCATACAAAGCCTCAACACAGTTTCCTGGAGACAGCTGAGATTGAAGCATTGGCACCAGCTCGACTTGATTCTCACCAGGCGCTCCAGCCTTCCCAGAATTACGCAGCTATCAGGGTGCTGATTGTGATATAGACCACTCCTTTTCTCTTTGCTGATGATGCTGCTGTTACTGCTCACTCTGCTGAAGACCTTCAACAATTTATGGATCGTTTTAGCAAGGCCAAGATTTTGGACTAACAATCAGCCTGAAAAAAACATGTCATGGGTCAGGACGTGGATTCACTTCCCTGTATTATGATCTCTGCACAAGAACTGGAAGTCGTCCATGACTTTGTGTACTTAGGCTCAACTATCTCTGACACTCTCTCTTTAGACACTGAGCTGAATAGACGTATCAGTAAAGCTGCCACCTGTTCTGACCAAGGCTTCCGAGATCATAATTAAGCACACTATTAGTTAAAACAACTCTAGTTTTATTTCAACACTTGGAATTATGTTCATTCCCAGTCTGTAATGAGTCCCAAACAGTCCCTCAAGATAAACACCCACCTTTCTCTCCTTTGAATTGCTTCCAACAACAGAAGTGCCAGAGGAACTATTAAAAAACCAACTGAAGTACAAAGTCCACACAGAGCTTCAAGGATTAATCCGAACAGAACAAACAATTTTGCTTCCTACAAAGATTACACCTTTGCCTGTCCTTTATACTTTATGGGAGGGGCAATTACCTCCAAGCCTTACTCCTGAGTTGTCCCTTTTGTTTCAGATGCTTTTGCCTTCTAGCAGCTCTGCGCACATGTGCACTGGGAACAGGCTCCCCTTGTTCCTCTGCCTCGCTGCTGCCAGACTCTGGAGGCTCGCCCCACTCCCAGATGGTCCTGGCCCCATCTCTGCATCGGACACAGGACCCTTGTCCGAGTCCTCTCCAGACTTCCGGACTGATTCCCGTTCTTCCCCACTATCAGATTCTGCTGCCGCCTGCACAGGTTGATGGTGAACACCACCACCACCACATTTTCCAGACTTACAAAGAGTGTGGCTTAATAAGAAGTTGATGGAACATACAAAGATTCAGGTCTCTAGAGCCTGTGTCTTGAGCACAGTCTTGTCCTGCAGTGAGTGCAGGAGAGAAAGTTGAACACCTTTCATATGCACTGTCTCTGACGTATTCTTGGCATCACCTGGCATGACAAAGTTCCAAATAGCGCAGTTTTGGAACATGCTGGAATTTCTAGCATGTATATACTATTAAAACAGCGACATCTGCGCTGGCTTGGGTATGTCGTGAGGATGGCTGATGGCAGATTCCGAAAGACCTCCTGTATGGAGAATTAGTGCAGGGAAAGCACCCTAGACCACAGCTGCAATATAAGGATATCTGCAAGAGGGATCTAAAGGCCTTGGGAATGGATATTAACAGCTGGAAAACCTTGACCTCTGATTGTTCAGCTTAGAGGCTAAAGAAGCAGCATGTCCTTCTCCAATTCAAAGAGACACTCATTTGGCATGCTGAGGCAAAGAGGCAGTCCCGGAACCAGTGAAACCTGAGGGCTGGACAGGAGACAGACTGTATCTGTTCTCAGTGTGGAAGGGATTGCCACTCTCAAATTGGCCTTTTTAGCCACACTAGATGCTGTTTTAGGACCTCTTTTCAGAGCCCAATACTATAGTCTTTTGAGACTGAAGGATGCCAATACAATAGCTTTTTTGGTATTTTTGGCTATAATTTCTTTTTACGTGAAAACACTGTCAGAGTATATTCATTAACTGGCAGAGACATGGTTAATAAAGTAAGCATGGCAACAGACCAGCCCATGGGAGCTGACAGCCTGGGTGTGGTTTGGCTCTATGTGCTTTGCTGAGAATTTAAAGTGAAACTTGCTTGCTTGCTGAAACTGATATCTGTTCTGAGCCCTCTGAGCTGCTGCTTGTGTTCTTACTTCTGTTACATTGAAAGAATCTACAAATGGTATTGTAAACTTTACTCATATTAATATGTTTATAAAGAAGTTAATGATCCTGCTGAATCAGTCTATGGTTTTCTGGACATGAATTTATGCTGCAAACTCTAACAGGTTATGGGCCCAGAACCAGAACATAGTAAAAGGACTGAATTGTAATTAAGCTGAGAGACTGACTGTTTAAAAAGAGAAACGAGAAAAGCTTTTCAGGGTGGCTGACAATATTAAGGAGACCCCTCTGCCACGTTTGGGTCAGAAGAATTATATTATTTGGGCAGCAAAGATGGAATGTTTCCTGAAAGCTAATGAGCTGTGAAATATTGTGGAAAACCCACCCCAAGTGCCCTTAACTGCTGCAGATCAGAGGCAGCATGAGAAAGCACTGGCTTATATCATCTTAAGTTTACAAGATGAACAGTTTATCAATGTAGCTGATTTAAAGACTGCAAATGAGGTCTGGAAGAAATTAAGGACTACATGTGAGTGTGTCAGCATGCAATATTGTGCAAGTTCTACAGAGCCAATTTGCAACCAGGAGAATCTGTTGAGCAGCATCTGATGAATATGCAAACATTGTTTGTGGAGTTAGAACAGCGTGGAATGCAGATTCCTAAATCTCAGAAAGTGCTGCTAGTTTTAAACAGTCTAGATGACTCGTGGGATATTGTTTCTGCAGTATTTGAATGCAAACCAGAGATAAGACAGCCCAGCAACAGAGGCAGTGCTTCATTGCTGGTGAAATGAACTCACTTAAAGAAAGACTGTTTGCAAAGAAGAAGAAATTATTTGCAAGGCAGAGGAAGCCGTTTGCAAGGAAGACAATTAGTTGATGGACAGGCTGCTGTTGCAAAAGTCAGCTATTGGAGGAGAAATGAATGGCTAATTGATGGTGGGCTAGTCAAACAATTGTTAATAATTCTAAATTGTTTTACAGGATGGATGCAGCTGCTGGAGATGCAGTAGCCTTGGCAAATGGCCAAAAGGCTAAAGTCATTGGAAGAGGCAGTGTGCAAATTCCATATCTGGAAACAAGGTTCAATTATGTTTTGTGTGTGCCTGAAATGGAACATAATTTGCTGAGTCTCTCTAGTTTAGATAAGCAAGGATTTTGAAACCACATTTGTAAATGGGAAGTATATCATAAAGAGATATGGCAAAGTGTTGTGACTCAGAGGTTTGAACCTGCTCTGTCAGAAGACATAGGCTC
>NW_020716689.1:4076201-4105712 GCF_900518725.1 Notechis scutatus
TATACCCTAGCCCCCGCCCCATCATACGATGGCTTGGTTCACAGATAAGAACACCCATTACTTATCAGTACTTTCCAGGCTACCAACTGACAGCGAGTGGTTTTGGCTACTTCCTCTGGAAAAGTACTGAAGCTGCTTTTTGAAACACACATACATATACAAAATTGATTCATATTGCTCTACTTCTTACACAAGGCTGATGATTGCATATACACTGGAAAGTTACAACTATTAGCATTTGTGGATGATCTTTTTTTCAATTGCAAAGAATGTATCACAGGTAAGATTTGCTAATAAGTTGGAAAATAAATTTGGGAAAAATACAAAATTATCTGACATAGCTTATGCAGTAAGCATTCTAAGTTGCTTCACTGCTGCACCAAACCAATTGCATTGGATAGGTATAAATAGGAATACCTGAGAATTCCCTTTTATTTGGGGGGGTACTGTGAATGTGGGTCTTCAAATACAAATATCTGAAGAATATTAAAAGGAATTGAATTTATGTCTCTTCCAGTTATGAAGGGAGGAGTGTCAGGGTATATTTATTAACTGGCAGAGACATTGTTAACAACAGACCAGCCAGTGGGAGCTGACAGCCTGGGTGTGGTTTGTGTGCTTTGCTGAGAATTTAAAGTGAAACTTGCTTGCTTGCTGAAACTGATATCTGTTCTGAGCCCTCTGAGCTGCTGCTTGTGTTCTTGCTTATGTTATGTTGAAAGAATCTACAAATGGTATTGTAAACTTTATTCATGTTAATACGTTTATAAAGAAGTTAATGATCTTGCTGAATCAGTCTGTGTGTTTTCTAGACGTGAATTTATGCTGCAAACTCTAAGAAAGGCTGATACAAAGAATGAGTTAAGCAGTTCTGCTTTCTCCCTACTGCCTGTCAGGCCTGCCTCTGTTCAAAATCCAAGAAAGAAACCCCCCGAATCCATTGAAGTAGAGAAGATGTATTTTTACTGAGTTTGAAATGACAGCAGTGAAAGCAAGGCAAGATCTGATTCAAAAGGCACGAAAGTTACAGGTTGAAAGTTTCCCCAAATCCCTCCCTCCAAGGTCCCAGGCTGAAAGTCCAATCCACATCACACACAATGTCATGTGAAGCTCATCTTCAGGTATTTTGCCCATCTGGAGTTCTAGGACGGTTGGCCTTGACTGGGTGTAAACAATTCCACTCAGCAGCACAGTAATTCTTTTTTTAAAAAATTAAATAATTTTTATTAAACATTTGTTCTTTTATACAACATCATTTCCATTCATTACAATGCTTTCATGACAGTATACATACTTTTACATAAATCTTAACTATTTATACGGTATATATACTTTTACATAAATCTTGTCTATATTGCAGTGGTGGGATTCAAATTTTTTTACTACCGGTTCTGTGGGCGTGGCTTGGTGGGCATGGCAGGGGAAGGATACTATAAAATCTCCAGTCAGAGGTGGGATTTTCCGGTTCTCTGAACTACTCAAAATTTCCGCTACTGGTTCTTCAGAACTGGTCAGAACCTGCTGAATACCACCTCTGCTATATTGCTTAATCTATCTTTGTCCACTATAACTTTTACCTTATTATCTTATTGTCGACTTCTCTATTCAACTCTATAACTATTATTTAGCCAATTATACAGCACATTCCACGTCATATAATAATCCATTTCCTTTCTTTCCTTTGGCTCCATGGTCAACATATCCATCTCGGCAAACCCCAGTATTTTTCATATCACATTTTCCTCTGATGGCATACTATCATTTTTCCAATTCTTTGCGTAAGTTATTCTTACTGCCATTAATAAATGTAGCATTATATACTCTGTTTTCTTATCATATTTTCCTATTATTATAGCTAATAGAAAAGTATCCAGTCTTCAATTTGCTGTTTAATTATTTTTTCTACCATTTTTTTGTCCTTATCCAATATTTTCTCGCTACAGGGCATGTCCACCACGCATGGTAATATGTTCCTTGCTTTAGTTCGCATTTCCAACACTCAAGCTGATCTGTTTGGAAACATTTTTGCTAATCTAGCAGGTGGTAGGTGCCATCTGTAGAACATTTTGTACAAATTTTCTCTATATGATGCCGACATCGTCAATTTATAATTCTTTTCCCACATTTTTTCCCATTTCTCCAATTCTATCGTGTAGCCAAAATTTTTCGCCCAAACAATCATGGTTTCTTTAACCCTCTCCTCTTCCATCTTATATTCCAACAAATAATTATATAATTTTTAAATCAATTTCTCCTCTGGACCTTGTAGAATCTTATCTAATTGCAATAGTTTTCTATATATCCTATGTCTTTCTGTATCTTCCTTGAATCTTGCTTGTATTTGCATATACATCCACCACTCTACCTCAATTCCTTGCTCTTTTAACTCTTGTTTCGTTTTTAATATCCCTTGCTTGTTTAAGATGTCCTTATACCTTACTATCTTATCAAGATTTAACACATTTGGGTATATTGATGCTTCCATGGTTGATAACCAGATCAGAACTTTGTCATAATGATTTCTTTTAATCTTTTCCCAAATTAATAGCAATGTGTGTCTTATTTGGTGTCTTTGGAAGTAACTATGCGTCTTGTTTTTCTCATCCCATAGTAATGTGTGCCACCCTAACTGTAAGTCGTGTCCTTCAATTGTCAATATTCTTTTATTTTTCAACATGTAAGGGCTGCTACCATTATAATATGCTGTAGTTCCCAATCTGGCAGAGCAAACCCCCTCTCTGCTGTCCTGTAACAATTTTAACTTTATTCACAGTTTTTTCCTCAGCCAAATAAACTTTGATATTAATTTGTTTAAATCCTCAAAAAAATTCTTTCCTAACTTTATCAGTGTCACTTGGAACAGAAACAGATTTTTTGGCAATATGTTCATTTTTATTGTGGCAATTTGTCCTATAAGCAAGAGTTGTAATTTCTTCCAATTATCCAAATCCGTCTTAATTTGTGTTATCAATTTTGTATAATTATCTTCTTTAATAGATATACTTTTTGCTATTAGCCATATTCCTAAATATTTAACTTTTTTTAACAATTTGCATTTTCAATTTTTCTTCTAATTCTTTGTTCTGTTTCTTAGTAAGGTTTTTTGTTATAATCTTTGTCTTATTTTTATTTATTTTAAGCCCTGCCACTTTTCCAAATTCTTCTATTTTCTGAATTAATTTGGGTCCAGATTCTAACAGTTCCTCAAGCACAAATACCAAATCGTCCACAAAAGCTTGGACTTTATATTCCTCTTTTTTGTTTATTTATTTATTTTTATTTCTTGTTCCCCTCTAATCTATCCAAGTAATACTTCTAAAGTCAGGATAAACAACAATGGTGATGGCTGACATTCTTGCCTTACTCCCTTCGATATTTGAAATTGTTCGGTTAACAATTTGTTTGTGTGGAATATATTGCTTGTTATAAACTGTTATAAATTGCTTATAAATTGCTTGCCAAAATTCATAATTTCTAATTGTTTTTTAATAAACTGCCAATTCAAATTATCGAAAGCCTTTTGTGCATCTAGAAACATCAATGCTAATTGTCTTCCAGAATGTACTTCATAATATTCCAGTATGTTTATAATCGTTCTCAAATTATTTTTCATCTATCTTTTTGGTAGAAATCTGTTTTGATCTGGATGTATCAACTCATTTAACACTTT
The DNA here is from genome assembly GCF_900518725.1 of Notechis scutatus. The sequence continues at coordinate 4,079,872 of NW_020716689.1, forward strand.
TTTTTAGCCTTTCTTTCATTATGGATACAAATATTTTATAATCAGTATTCAATAATGAAATAGGCCTATAATTCTTTATTTGTTGGTGATTTGTTTCTTCTTTTGGGATTAATGCTATGTGCGTTTCCAACCAAGTTTTGGGTAATTTTGCTTCTGCTAGTGCTTTGTTATATATCTCTATCATAGTTGTCTCTAATGGCTTTTGTATATTTTTATAAAGTTCTGCAGGTATTCCATCAGGGCCTGGGGTTTTATTGTCCTTTTGTTTTTTTACCACCTCTGCCATTTCCATCATTGTAATTTTTTTCATTTAACATCATTCTTTTTATCTCTTCAATTTTGCTTAATTTTTTCTTATCCAAATATTCTTTAATGTTCTTTTCCGTTATATTTTCCTGACTGTATAAATTGTTAAAAAATTCTTGAATAATTTCCTTTTTCTCTACTGTTCTATTACATATATTCCCTTTGTCATCTTGCAATTGGTGTATTATTCTCTTCTCCTTTTCTTTTCTTAATTTATTTACTAGCCATCTCCCTGGCTTATTCGCATGCTCAAAAAAAATTGTTTTGCTCTTTTAACTTTTTGTGCATTTCTTCCTGTACTATCAAATTCAGTCTATGTCTTATAAGTTCCATTTTCTTTTTAACTTTACCTCTTTGAGGGTTGTTTTATAATTCTACTTCCAGTTCTTTAAGTTCCCCCTGTAGAACTTCTTGTTGATATTTTTCCCTGTTTTTTTCTTGCCACATGTGCTATTGTCAATCCTCGGATGTATGCCTTTGCTGTGTCCCACATTTGTGGTGTTTCTTCTTTCCTATTTTCTTTGAAGAAGAATTCCAACTCCCTCTCCATCATTTGTACATGTTCTTTTGCCTTTCATTATTGCTTGGTTCACTGTCCATCTTCCTCTTCTCTTCTGTCCTCTCCATATCACTTTTATTGGATTATGATCAGTCCAGGTGCTTTGTTGGGTGTGTCGATCCTAAATGTTTTATCTTGCCATGTAATCAAGATACCTTCCAGAAGCAGCCATATGAACACCACATTATATTTATTCAGTTGAGTAGTTAAAAAATTGGTAACATCTTCTCTGTTCCCTGGCCTTTCTGGGTATCTGTCTTAATGTATGAATCTCTCTTCCTTTATATGTCATAGGCTCACCCCTTGTTCTCTGGTACGCTTCCTCTCTTATTGTCTTTCTTGTGAATCTTATGTGTACCTCTCTCGGCAACTTATGTTTCCTTGCATAATTTGTGTATATCCTGTACACTTCGTTTATGTCCCCTTGTAACTCTTGTTTTGTTCTCTGTAACTTATCTGCTAACTGTTCTATCATGATTTTGGATAAATATTCCTCCTTTTCTTTAATTATGTTCTGGAATCTTAGAAAGAATGCAGCCTTTTCCATTTCTAGAAAGACAATTGATTCTTCCAGCTCCCTATTAGCTAGGGTGAGCTTTTGTTCCATTGTCACCATTTTCTTCTCCGTTTGTTCCACTTTTGCCTCTGCCAATTGTATTCTCTGTTCATTCTTGGCAATTGCTTCTTGAATATTTCCTGTTTTATCATCCATTCTTCTAATATCTCCTTTCATTTCACCCATCTCATTTTTAATCTCCTCGTGATTTCTTGCCATTGATTCTTGCATTTTCATCATGGCCTCCTGTATCAAGAGAAGTGTTGCTTGCATACTTTGTAAGTTCGCTGCTGAGTTTGTGGATGAAGGATTCGACAAGGTTTTCTTTTCTATTTTAGCAATTGTTAAATTGCTAAAATGGTACTTGTCATCTTCACTACTTGTAACACTTCTGTGATCAGCTGATACTCCTTGGAGTTCCCCAAGACCTTTTATAGCTGCTGCAATGTTGGTTAATTCTTGTTTCTTCTTGGGAGAAAAAGATACAGGAGGAGACAATGATGCAGCTTGATTATACAGCTTGAATTTAATACATGTGTGGTCCAGCCAACTATATTGCTTCTGCTGGGAAGCACCCAATTTAGAACATAGAGAACATAGAAAAATAGAACTGGAAGGGTTAATGGCTTTTGGCAGCATGCCCAGGCTTTCAATTAGCCTGTGATTAGTTTCCCTCTCATCTGATGCTTTTGCTTTGGGGTTTTGACTTTTCTTTTTAAAGGGGAATGGCTGTTTTAAGTCTTTTGCATTGTTTTCCTGGCACTGTCCTTTTGGGATGTACTTCCCTCACTCTTTTTGAAAGCCTCTAGTGATGGAGGACCCACAACTTCTGAAGGCAAGCTATTCCATTGGTTGCTTGGTCTCACCCTTAGGAAATTAGTCCTAGGTTGCTTCTCTCTTTGGTTAATTTCCATCCATTGTTTCTTGTCATGCCTTTTGGTGCTTTGGAAAATAGATTGACTCCCTCATTTTTGTAGGAGCCCCTCAAATATTGGGACAGTGCTATTTTATTGTGCCATTTTATTGTGAGTTGGGGAGATGTTTGGCAAAATTGATTAAATGGAAAAAAAGTTCGTGGTTGAATTTGCTTTTAAAATCCTGTTAGCACTTCTCTAGATAAAAAGTGAAAGATCATTAAAAAGATCACAAGTATTGTAGAACTGGGGCAATTTTTGCACTGTCAGTTTGAAACAATCTCAAAATTTCCAATGAAAAGAGCACCTAAAAGAGGCATGGATGACTTTCCTACCTTTCTGTAGTTGACTAGGTTGTGCCAGTTTGATGAAAGGTGTCTCAGCTCTCTTCCACCTGAGACACTCTGCTGTTTGTACCCTGGTGCCTCCACCTTTCTGTCTTAATGTAACTGCTTAATGATTTCTGCTGCCATTGCCTGTCAGTCACATGGATGTGTTTACCTGATGTTCCCCCACATATCCCTGGCAGGTGAGACAGGTAAGAATTTCACAGGCTATGCCATCATTGAAGAATAAACCAAAAAGTAGAGAAAAAGAAATAAAAAAGAAATAAATGTAGTAGTGTAAGGCATATGACAAGGCAGTCAGCACCCCTTCTCCTTTAAAAGGACATCATTCTCACAAATGCTTTATTTATTGTGTTAGATGTTTATTCTGTCTTTATTATTTTATAAGGAACTCAAGGTGAGAACTTATCTAATATTCCTTCCTCCTCTTAGTTTCCCCACAACCAGGAGTGGGTTTCTACTGGTTCTGTTCACCTCTGCAGAACTGGTTGCTCTGAAGAGCAGCAGACATAGAACTGGTTCTTACCTGACCTTTATTTCCTGCTTTTTCAACTGCAGCTGCTTTGCACGACACAGCTACAGTTGAAAAAGCAGGAAAAAAGGGCTTTCCCAACTGCTGCGCACTTGCACGCAGTGCTGCTCAGCTGTCCGGGCAGCTCAGCAGGTTGTAAATTGCACTCGTGCGACTCGCGCATGTACGCGCGATGCTAATAGGCAGAACCAGTAGTTATACCAGTTGGATCCCATCCCTGCCCACAACTACAATCTAAGAAGTGGTTTGGGCTGGGAGAAAGTGTCTGGTCACTCAGCCATTTTTTCAAGCCTAAAATGGGACTAGAACTCAGAGTCTATTGGTTTCTAGATCAGCATCTTTACCACTACTTTGTTTAAAAAGGAGGAAGGAATGTTAAAATAGCTTGTAAGTATTGCATGCAAAAATAGGGTTGGAGGAAACAAATTTGTAAAGCTGCAAACATCTTAGATAACATTTCAGAATAATCTCCCATAGAATGATGCAAAAGACAAGAAGTTGCAGCAAATTACAATCTGAGATGGACCTGTTAGTAGGAAAGAAAACTTGAAAGAGAGAGCAGTAATACTTTGCAAGATGCATCAAACCTGAAGTCAAGATGTTTGTTACTTATTTGCATTCTTTTTATTTGAAAACTACTCGCTCCAGCGAGGTGAGTGGCCCGGGCATGAAAAGGAGTGGCTGGGGGGGGGGGGGCAAGGCAAGGCAAGGAGAGGACGGGTGAGATGAGGTGCCCCTTGACGTCAGTGACATTGAGTTAGCCACACCTACCCAATCACAACCATGCCTACCATGTCATTAAGGGCAGAGAACTGGTTGTTAAATTATTTGAATCCCACCCCTGGCCAAACCCAATGTTCCCTATCTCTCCCCCCAGTGTCCAGTCTGTTGCCACCCACTCCAGATTTGCGCAATTGTGTGGAAAACTCTGGGCTGTTTAGGCTGCTGGAATTTCACACCCAGGGCGAGAAGATGCCCAGAGTAAATGGTACAAACGGCTCTGGTCTTCACATGTCAGCTCCCCCTCCCCATTCCCCACCATTTGATACACAGCTGTAGATTGCCCCCAATGTCTCCCTTCCCCTTTGATGGTAGGACACCAGCAAGGCGCCAGGCTGATGATGGAGATACTGACATGTTCCTCCCCCCCCCCCCTTGATAAGGATGTTAGTCCTGCAAAAGGAGAGAGAACAAGGAAAAAAACAGAGTTAGATCATTTTGGTTTGTCCGGGTATTGATTGAGGGAATGTTTAAGGAGTTTGGCAGCTTTAACATGTTTGAGGTCCACCCACTCCATTTCGGAAAGGGGGAAAGTCTTTCCATGCCACTAGATGCTGGATTTTCCTGTGGTGTTTGCAGGAATGGCCTTGGATTTCAGAAGGCTGCTCTCCTTCGATCATGTGAGGCTCGGATGGAAGGGGTGGCAATGGGCGCAGGGGGAAAGCACCTCAGGTTTCAACCAACAGCAGTGAAAGATTGGGTAGGTAAAGAATGATCGATCGGTAGGAAAACGGGGTGGGAAATTTTGGGGGGATTTTTGCCAGTGTCTCTGGTCTGCGAGATTTAAAATTATGAGTTTGGTGGTCCCTGAGGTCCAAAAGGTTGGCAGGGCATCTGCTCCAGGGCATCTTTTAAGGTGGTTTCAATGCCTTTGTCAAGGTTCCAACTAATGAACCCAACAAATTCAGCACTCTTATAGTTTTCTCAAAGAACTATTTCATTAAGTACATTATTTCGGCACAAATGAAAACAAAACAATATTTTATGACGTAATTATGATATTTTATGATGTAATAAAAGAAACCCAATAAAAATACATTTAAAAAAAAACCCAGCTCTGACTATTTCCTGCATTTTCAGTATAATTAAATAATTAAAGGAGCACCTCGTTCATCAGCTGCATAAAGACTGCAGGGGCTCCTTGTAGTCCAAACGGGAGGTCTCTGAACCCTAAGGAGCAGTTGGACACGGTCCTCCACTCATCTCCCTCTTTGAACCTAACTCGTAATACGCTTCTCACACAGATCTAGCTTTGTGAAAAAAACTCCCTTGGCCAGATGGGCCAGCATGTCTTTCATGAGGGACAAGGGGTAAACATTTTCCACACAGACAAGCTTTTAACCCTCTGTAGTCCACACACAGAGGGACCCATCCAGTGGTGGGATTCAAAACTTTTTACTACCAGTTCTGTGGGCATGGCTTATTTGGTGGGTGTGGCTTGGTGGTCATGTGACTGGGTGAGCATGGCCACTTCAATCTCACTCACGTCGAGGGGTGCCTCACCTGGCCCCTCCCCTCCCAGCCATTCCTTGTCACACCCAGCCTCAACGTATCTATAGTTCTGTAAAAATGTTCATCTTTTTTTTTGACTTTTTTATCTATGTACTATAGATGTACTTTCATGGACCACTGAAAGGAGGAAATGGCTCACATGCTTTGTCCAAGAGTGTGATAGGCAACAGGCTTTTAAGGGGCTGCCACAAAGAAGGGGGGGCAATGTATTTTCCAAAGAAGCAGGAGACAAACAAGAAGCAATGGATGGAAACTGAACAAAGAGAAGCAACATAAAAGTAAGGGGAAACTTCCTGACAGTGAGAACAATTAACCAGTGGAACTGCTTGTCTCCGGAAGTTCTAGGTGCTCAATCACTGGAAGTTTTTCAGAAAAGACTGGACAGCCATTTTTCTAAAATGGTATAGATCCCTCAAGGTCCCTCTAAATGTTATTCTGTTATGCTGACACTTTCCCAGGACCTCTACTCAAATTTATTTTATAATTTCACATATAAAATAGCCAATTGTGTAATACAACCTGCACATTGTTCAAAACAGTAATTATTATGGCTGATGTTTGACAGCCTAAAAGTCAAAGACCACAAGAGTGCTTCTTTCTCTGTATGTATACTGTAAGGTCTGGCAGTACGCTTAAGCCAAAAATGAACCAAAACAAAGACTTAAATGGAGGCTTGCAAATTAAATAAAGCAGACTTTTATTCTTGGATCAAAGTTAAACCTTTTATACCTTATACTTTTATAAAGTCTGGCTATAACTTAAGATCACGATGTACCAAAAATGAACTTGAGCAGAGGCTTTGAAGAACAAAATCTAATTGATCAATAAGGTAGGGTAAGACCTATCCTCACATACACACAAGATAGTCATGAGAGGAAGGCTACAAAGTACATGGAGAAAGTGAAATCTTATATCTTTAAAATTCTTAGAAGTAGAGTAACTTGCATTGTAAAACTCTAACTTAGATTTACATCTTTCCTGCAAAAGTCAAATCTCTCTCAGCAGTGTTTACCTTTCATTATCTCTTCTCCTATTGTCCATCTAATTGATCACAGTTGACCACTTGAGGCTATTAACAGCATACTTCAAAGGTGTGGATTCCTCCAAATGGTGGTACGTTACATTCCCAGAGAGGTACAGTTTCATTCCCAGGGGGTGATGCTGGGGTGAAATGTATCAATCTAGGAAAACAGATGAATTCAGATTGATTTAGATAGGACAATCATGTGTCTTAATAGGAGAGGGATGTAATTGATTCCAGGCATGTGTTTATAATTGTTTTACAACAAATGAAAGGTTAAGGAAATCTTTTTTACAACAGCAAGATAACAAATGCCTATAGAGTAACTCTCTACTTAATGCTGTAATATATTCTACTACATTTCTTTATTTATTATTACTATTCAATACTAGGAAGAGCATATTAAGCTGGACATGCAACCTGTTGTACAAAATAAACACACACATATTTATGTTCTGGACTAGACATTGAATGCATGTAAATCCTTGAAAAATATGAGGTAGCCATGGGCAAAAGAAAGGCAGTAAAATCACCTAGGTGTAGGGACAGTGTAAAATCTTAACACATGATAAATTAAAAATAATAGCACAGAGTTCTCTCTCTCTCTCTCTCCCTCCCTCCCTCCCTATTTCTTTTTCTTCTTTTTCTTTCTTTTTTTCTTTCTCTCCCTTCCTCTTTCTTTCCTTCTTTCTTGTCTCTCTCCCTCCCCCCCTCTCTTACACACACACACACACACACACACTTACCTAGTCTGGGCCGAACTGAATGATCCGGCGAGCTCCAGTGAGCAGCGAGCAGTGGGAAAAGGAAGAAAGCGGGCATCATTGTGAAGCATCCACCCTCCCTCCCAAAGACTTCCAGCCCTTTGCTTTCTTGTGGGTGGCAGTGATGATGGGGCCATAGAGCACCCCCTCCCCAGCTTGTCAGCGTTCCAGGGAAAATCCATTCCTGTTAGTAACTCCAAGACACACATCATCTCAAAGTACTTTTGTTAGAATAGCACCTGGCACAATCTGTGGAATTCCGAAACTAAAAGTTTCCCGGCTTCCCCACAATGCCCCAACCTACAGATCATCCCCTTTTCCCTCATCATCACATTACATGAACCAATCCCAAAGTAAGTTCTAATTCTTTCTGCGCCACACTCTTTAATCTTGAACAATCAAAAAAAATTATATTTTGTCTACTAAGAGCTACTCAATTTACATCCCCCCTCCCACTTTCTCCAGCTATGTGGCAGCGATGAATTCCATAGCTGACAGGCGTCCCCCCTTGAAAAGTTCATCTCCTATAAGAAAATAAGAAACAAAATGCAACCAGGGGTTAATGCGATGTCTTTAACCCTCTCTCCCCCATCCAAGAGGACCTTTTGGTTTGTTGGGGAATTCCTCATGGAATTGATTAACCAATCTATCTGCATGTACGTCCCAACTTTTCACCCAAATAGCATCTGATACAGGGTAACCCTTCCATAATGCCAACTATTGTAACCATCCTCTGTGTAATCTAGAATCGAGGATTTTCTTGATTTCATAATGTGTCTCACCCTGTACGATTAAAGGTTTAGGGGAAGCGATTGGTATTGGTCTTATCATTGATGTAACAGCTGGTTTTAATAAACTACTATAGAACACTGGATGTATTTTTCCCAATAACCGGGGAAAACTCATTTGAACTGTGACTGGATTGATTATTTTTGATATTGGAAATGGACCTAAGAATTTAGGCCCCAACTTCTTACTAGGAAGTTTCAATCTAAGATATTTTGTTGACAAATATACTTTGTCTCCTACTTTAAATGGTGGTTGGAGTGATCTATGTTTGCCTGCTCTCTTTTTGTAATCGTTTGCAGCTTCGGTCAAAGCTTTTTTCGTATCCTCCCAACCTTTTTTTAATGAGTTCATCCATTCTGTTACAGACATGGATGTGAGGGGTTCCCTAGGTAATTCTGGCATAGGGACAAATTCCATGCCAGTGTTGATTTGGAATGGAGTCAACCCTCTGCTGCTATGTATTGCATTATTATAAGCAACCTCTGCAAATGGTAATAACTCCACCCAGTTTTCTTGTTGATAATTCACATAGCATCTGATGTATTGTTCCACCATGGCATTGGCCCTCTCTGCTGTTCTGTTGCATGCTGGATGGAACGCTGAGGATAATCCTTGGGATGACCCAATAGATCTTAAAAACTCCCTCCAGAACTTAGCGGTAAATTGTACCTCTCTATCTGAGATTATTCTATGAGGTATTCCATGTAGCCTATAGATATGTTTCACGAACAGTTTTGCAAGCTTTTTTGCAGATGGGAATCCTTTACAGGCTGTAAAGTGGGCCGGCTTAGAGAATAAGTCTATAACAGTCCAAATGATTGTATTCCCTCCACTCTCAGGTAATTCTACGATAAAGTCCATTGTGATTTCTTCCCACAGCTGTGTTGATTCAGCTACTTGTTGTAGGAGGCCAGGGATTTTTCCAGTTCTGTGTTTCATCGTGGCACAAATTGAGCAGCTTTTCACATAATCCTCAACATCAGATTTCATTTTTGGCCACCAGAACTGTCTTCTGACTAAATGTAGAGTTTTTAAGAACCCGAAGTGTCCCCCTAGCCGCAAGTTGTGGCTACACTTGAGTACCATTAGTCTTTGTGGATCCATAAAGCTTAGTCCCTTTCCAAGCCAGTCCCTCATTCATTGTTAATTCAGTTTGATGCTCCACAAACCAGGGATCGGTCATTAGGGCTGCTTTCAACTCCATTGTCGATTTGTCTTCCAGGCGTCTGGGGTTGTGGTTGGCTTGGCCTCGAGTGGTTACTTGGCCTGCCGATTGAGCTTCTGATATCACAGCCTGCACTATTTCCTCTCGGCAACTGTCAAATTGGGGTTTCCTGGACAGGGCATCCGCCAATATGTTTTTCCCTCCGGGGATATATTTCATGTTGAAGTTGAACCACTAGAAGTATTGGGCCCAGCAGGCTTGTTTGGGTGATAGCTTCCAAGGTGTCTTTAGAGCCTCAAGGTTCTTGTGATCAGTCCACACCTCAAACGGCTCCTTCACCCCTTCTAGGAAATGCCTCCAAGTCAACAAAGCCCATCGTACTGCAAATACTTCTTTCTCCCAGACCGCCCGTCTTCGCTCTGTGTCTGTTAGCTTTTTGAACACAAGCGCAAGGCATCAGTCGATTCTGAGAGTCCTTTTGTAGAAGAACGGCCGCAACTGCCACATCACTAGCATCAGCTTGCACTATAAAAGGTCTGGTCGGGTCTGGGTGCTGGAGAATGAGCTCAGCTGCAAAGAGGCGTTTTAAGGTTTCAAAAGCTTTTTGACAGTCCATTGTCCAAGCAAGGGGTTGACTGGGCTTCGGTATGGTGGGTGAAGGCTCGTTTTTAATAACTCTGTCAAAGGGAGGGCAACCTCGGCAAAAGAAGGAATGAATTGTCTATAGAAATTGGCAAAACCCAAAAAGCTTTGAAGTTGCTTTCGTGTTTTGGGGGGTTGCCAGTGCAGCGCGGCTTTCATTTTTCCAGAGTCCATCTCAATTCCCTGGTTGGATATTCGGTAGCCTAGGTAATCCAGTGACTCTTTATGGAATTCACATTTTGACAGTTTCTGTCAGCTCGTGCTCCATTCAAAATCCAAGAAAGAAATACTTAGACTCTTGTAATTAGAGAAAAGATATCTTTTACTGGAAGTCAGTGGTAGCAACAAGAGAATTCTGAATCTGGGGAAATAGGCACATACATCACATATATCAAGGGAGTGAAATGTTCCCACCCCCAATAGTTCAAACGGTTCTTCCAATTAAAAGTTGTGAACTTCATCATGTGGACATCTCCAGGTGGTGATGATTAGTTGACCTTGGCTTACTCAGATAAAGGTTTGCAGTTGCGCAGAGAAGAGAAAGCTAAGCAGGAATTAGAAACCCTCCCCAGTTTATACAATATCAGTTAGTAACACTTTCAGCTCACGTCCCATACATTTCCCCCTTCCACCCCCCGTTACTCATGACAGCCAGAAAGAAGCAAAGGAAAGGAGGAAGATCTTGAAGGCTGACAGTTTCACTTATAACTTGGCGGCCAAAAGTTTTTTCAGCACTTGTCTGACCAATTTGACATGTTCCTTGATGGCTTCGCTGAATATAAGGATGTCAACCAGGTAGACGAAGACAGGTGTGGATGTAACACTTCATTGATGAATTGCAAAAAACACTCCGGGGGGCCCTTGGAGTCCAAAAAGCATGATTCGGAATTGGAAACTACCCAAAGGCCAGTTGAAGGCTGTTTTCCATTCGTCTCCCTCTTTTATGCGGACTCGGTAGTAAGCTTCTCTCAGATCTATCTTGGTGAAGACCTTGCCTTTTGACAGGTGGTTTAATAAAATTATTCATAAGGGGGAGAGGGTAAGTGTTTTTAACGCACACAGCATTCACGCCCCTAAAAATCAACACAATCTCAACCCGCCATCTTTCTTTTCTTTGAACAGCACTGGAGCGGCCAATCTAGATTTGGCAGCTGATGCTCCATTCAAAATCCAAGAAAGAAATACTTAGATTCCATTAATTAGAGAAAAGATATCTTTTACTGGAAATCAAGTGGTAGCAACAAAAGAATTCTGAATCTGAGAAAATGGGCGCGTAAATCCCATATACAAAGTGATGGCAACGTTCCCACCCCCAATAGTTCAATTGGCTCATCCAATTAAAAGTTGTGTATATCATCATGTGGGCATCTCCAGGTGGTGATGAGGCCTCTGTCCGTTGACCTTGACATATTTTGATAAAGAGTTGCAGCTGCGCATAGCATAAGATAGAAGCCTAAGCAAGACTCTTCTCCCCCAACTTATACAGTTCTGTTTTGTAACACCTCCAGCTCACTTCCCATAACCATATCCCCCCTCCTCCCCCCGTTACTTATGACAGCCAAAAGATGCAAAGCAAAGGGAGAAAATCTTGAAGGCTGACAGGTTCAATGAAACCTCTGTCCAAATTGTTATCAATGTATTTCCTCAATTCAGTCATTTCAGCTGGTGTCATGGAATACATCTTTGGTTTTGGCAGTTTTGCCCTTGGTTCTAATTCTATGACACAATCTGTGGCTTGATGGGGAGGTAAAACATTACATTCCTCTTCACTGAATGCCTCAGCCAAGTCTCTATATTGGTTGGGTATTGGGTACTTGGGGAGTACCTGGAAGAAGATCCGAGGCAGTGGTTGCTGCTTCAGTTTCTGGACCTAGGTTGGGTGGTGGTTTCTTAGTGGGAGAAAGGGGTGGGGCAGTGGGCCCACCCCAATAATGGTTTTCCAGAATCCATCCTCCCACTTGATGGTAGGGGCCCATTTATCTAGCCAAGAAAGTCTCAATATGACAGATTCTGACATTCTTGGAGCCACTATAAAACATATGAGTTTGTGGTGAGAACCCATCTCCAGTTTGATTAACTCTGTCATTTGGGTGGCTGGGTCCCCCCAATTAATGTCCCATCCACTTGTTCAAATCTGATTGGGCGTTTTAGTGGTTTAGTTTTTATGCCCAATTGTTCAACAATGGGGAGCCCAATAAGGAATCTAGAGCATCCGGTATCTATGACAGCTTCTATTTCCCCTGCCTCTCTCATGTCATGCACCACTAACTTCACTTTGACGTTAAAAGGTGTGATGGGCACACCATAGGGTCGTCTTCGTCAGTGGTTTCTCCAGGGAGGCTGTGTTGGTCTGGAGGTTTGTTGCTCCCTTCGTGTGAAGAGGACCTTTTATGGTGTTTCTAGCAAAGTGGCTAGTGTCGGGAGGCTTTCCTTGACTTTTCTGCCCCCTGGCAGCTGTATTAGACCTCAGTTGTGGAGTTTGTAGAACAGGTTTGTAGAACGGGGGCCAGACAGTTGGCTGCTCTATGGCCATCCTGACCACAATGATAACATTTTATCATTCTGGTGGTTTGGGTGGGAGTAGCTTCAGCAGGTCTGCTCAGCGGTCGTCTGGCCACAGCTCTCTTAGGAGGGCCTTCAGGTAAAGGGTCTTTTTTGTTGGTTGATGTCGTGGTCTAATTTGAGGGCAGCTGCATACCACACTTGCAGGGTCTCTGGTATTCCCCTAATGTTGCAGGCCTTCTTTACTTCTGGGTCAACGGTGTTTTTAAAATAGTGCAATATTATTTTTATAGGCCAATCCATGAGGTGGCTTGTGACCCTTCTAAAGTCCCATATAAAGTCTTGCCCTGTTTCATTTCCATTAATTTGTCCTCATTTTCAGCCACTCTGTCTGGATTCTCAAATCTGAGTCTCAGCAATTGAACAAACGCATTGACATCCTGTAGCTCTGGGGCCTGTTCGTAATGCAATTGTGCCACCCAGTCAGAAGCATCCCCCTCATTCATCCCATTTGTTATTGCAGTGACCAGATTGCGCTCTGTTGCATAATGGCCTCCAAATTGGTCTTTTTTAGACCAGATTCAAGTGAGGAAATAAGGAAAATGTTCATGCCATCCGTCAGAAGTGGCATTGAACAGGATTTGGTCTGGTCTGGAGGGGGTGGGGAGGTGGTATCGCTCTGGCAACCGCAGGCTAAGCTGGAATGAAAGGAGGCTGACGAGGAGTGTATCTACTTTGGAAGGGTCTTCCGAGGCCTGGCTCGGCTGAGGCTCTCTGGAAGAAGGGCCTCTGCAAGGTTGCTCCGAGTGGGTGTTGCCTTATTCCCTGTGTAGGGAAAGAGAGAGTGGCTGCCATCTGCTGCCTGTGCAGATCCCTTTGTGGGGAAGGGATTGCTGATTCTCTTTGAGGTCAGGGTGTTGCAGGCGCTGGCATCCATTGGCACTGGATCCACCCTTGGCCTGGATAAAATCCCCACCCTGGAGGAATACTTTCTGTAGGGGGTAAATTTTCTTCTGGGTGTTGGGGGGAGGACTTGGAGGTTGCAACATACCCTTTGTAGTTTGCATCACTCATTTCTCCCTTGAAATTTGATTCTGCTGAGCTGGGCTGTTACTTTGGCTATCTCCAACTGATACCAGAGTGAATTCCTCTTCCCTCCTTAAGTTGGGAAAACTTTCCACTTTTAAGTTGCTGGAATTTCTCTGGTAATTCTACTAACGATTGGCTTCCGGACTTAATCCTCTGGCTGTCCGATGTAATGGGGACTCCTAAATCTTGTCTCTCTTCTGCATGCCTCAGTGCCTGCAACATCTCCTCCAAGGGGGGGCTGGGGGATTCAGCTAATCTTCCAGAGCCCCCCCCCCAAGCTCCTTCTGTCTCACCTTCCGTGTTGGCTGATTCTTTGGATCACTCCATAGCTGGAATAAATCCTGGGGTTCAGCAACCCCTGATAGCTCCCCTCTTGGGAGTGCTAAAAGTCTTTTAGTTTTGGAATACTGTCAGCGTTCCAGGGAAAATCCATTCCTGTTAGTAACTCCAAGACACACATCATCTCAAAGTACTTTTATTAGAATAGCACCTGGCACATTCTGTGGAATTCCGAAACTAAAAATTTACCGGCTTCCCTACAATGTCCCAACCTACAAACCATCCCCTTTTCCCTCATCATCATTTGCATTATTTGCAAGGAGAGGTGGTGGTGGGGCCGTGGAGCACCCCTCACTCCAGCCCTCCCAAAACAGCTCCAAGAATAGCAGCAGTGGCAGGAGCATCCATCCGCCCTCCCAAAGACCTCCGGAAGCTGTTTACTTTCTTGCGGGTGGCGGCAGCAGCGGGAGGGCAGGGCAGGGTGGGTGGATGTCCCAGCCGGGACTGCACATGCGTTGCACAATTTTCAGCACCCCCTGCTGGGACATTTACCCGCCCTCGCTGCACCACGTAGTAGGGAAAACTGAGAAAGCGCCTCGTGGGATGGAGCCACACCAGCTTAGCCAGCCGGCCGGGGACAAGAAGGCCCAGAAAAATCCAGGAATGGGAGGGAAGGCCCGGAAAAGTCTGGGGGGTGGTGGGGGAGGGGCTAGTGTGACTTGCAGGCTTACCTGTGAGCAGGAAGATCAGGGCTGCTCAGTTGGGGCGCAGGCACCAGATGGGAAGGCTAGAATGGCAAGCGACGAGGACCCAGGAGGGGAGGAGTGACTGGGTGGGGTGAGCGGCAGACGGACGGGTGGGGTGGGCAGGGAGAGCGAGCATCGGGCGGGTGGAGCAAGTGAACGGAGACCAGGAGACCAGGTCATGGGCGTGGCCAGCCAGATGTTGCTACCGGTTCGGTGACCCATGCCAAATTCTTCCTACCGGTTCGTCCGATCCAATGTGAACTGGCTGAAAACCACCTCTGGACCATCTTTCTTTTTTTGGAATAGAACCAGGGAAGCTAACTGGGGACAGGCTGGTTGGATGAACCCTCGTTCTTGATTTTTGTCAATGGAGGTCCGTAGCTTGCCCAGTTTTCTAGGGATAATTGAGTATAGCTTGGTTTGGGTAATTTGGTCCCCAGCAAGATTACTATGGAACAGTCAGTGGGCTGATGGGGTGGGAGTGCATCCGACACTTTTTCACTAAATACATCCTACAGGTCTTGGTACTCTTTGGGGATTCAAGGATTTGGCTCCTTCTGTTCTAGGGACAAAGCTCCCATCTTCTGTCTGGGATCTTGGGACCCCTGGTTTCTCCTCTGATTTTTTCCCCAGGTTGATCTGTTGCATTTTTAACAGCCTCTTTCTCCAGTTCACATAAAGGTTGCCTTTCAACAGCCACACTATTCCCAACACCAGTGGTCTCTCCTGTCAGGGGCCCCTATAAAACTCAGAATCTCAGGATGTGCCCCCATACGCAAATCTATCGGTTCAGTGATGAATGTCACTGGGATCTTCCCCCCAACCCACCCTCCCGCTACCGAGCCATCCAGCTGACAGAAAGCCACTGGCACTTTAAGCTGCTTGAGTCTGATCTCTAGCTTCTCAACTAGGGCAGGGTTGAGCAGGCATCTGGTGCAAACCAAGTCCAGGAGGGCTGGCTAGCTTGATTTGATCCAAGGATTGGACCACCATTCTATGGGAATGGTCACCGGGGTGATGTGGCCACTTACCAGGGGGCCAGAGTCGGTATTGGTTTTCTCAGGGTCCTCTGCCAGGTTGGTCAGAGTTCCATCACCACCTCTGGAGGGGTGGGGAGAACTAACTTCTTGAATCGGACTTGTACTCCTTCCAGGGCTCTTTCCCAGGTCCATGGCAGCAGCTTGGTGGGTTTCATTTTGGGCCCAGGGGTCAGTTTTTGGCCAGGAGGCTGGCTCTGCACTTGGCTGCCCAGTGCCCCTCCCTTCTGCACTTGAAGCAAATAGTTGAGTGCTGTTGTGGGCCTTGGGTACTTGTCAGTAGTTTGGGGCACCCCACTTCTCAGGGAAAGGCTTTCATCATCCGTATCCCAGTTGGTGTTTGTTCTGGGCCAGGTTGAACTCCACCTCCTCTGCCAAGACATACCATCCATGGAAAGTGGGGCAGGGGGTACTCCCAGAAATGCAGATGTTACAGATTTCATCACTCAGCCCATCCTTGAAGCAGCTAATGAGGATGTCTTGTGGTCTGTCAGTGGGCACACCAGGCCACAAAATTATTGGGTGTATTCAGCCACACCCCTCCTTGTGACCAAGGAATCTTCGAATTGCTCTCAGAAGGCATCCATGAAGCAGTTTTTCTCAACTATGGGATGTCATTGTAGAGGGTCACTATCCACTGGGGAACTAACCCCTCCAGAGCCATAGTAATGCATCTCACCTTGGCTCCTTTGGTGGGGATTTCTGGGCCATAATCCACCATGTCTAGACCTGGGCCAGGAAGAATCCCAGTTGCTGGGAGCCTCTGTTAAACTTCACAACCGGGGTGTGTGTGTGCCATACAGTCCCTCCTACCTGGGGCTGATCCTGCAGGTACTCCCTGCTGGGCAGCCACCCCCAACACTGGGGTGATGGCAGCCGCTACTGTTGGTCTGGTTCAGGTGCTGAACCATTGCAGCGGGAATGGATGTTCTGTCACTGACTGTGGTGGGGGAATGCGCATCAGGTTGCCCCATTTGAACTAGGGTTTTGCATGCTTTGAGGTTCTCAAAAGGCCCTCTGCATTAATTTTATGGCCTGGTTCATCATCCAGTTCGCTCGATCACTTTCTCCACACTCATCATCATCTTCTTCGTCCAGTCCCTCCAGCTCAGCTTACTTTCCATGTTGGTGCCTTCCCCTGTCCCCACAGGTAAACGCCACCTCCCAGGGTTTCCCTATCCACTTCTCTTTTCTTCCGAGCCCTAGGGACTATCAGGGCCTCATCTCCTCTAGCCACTCAGAAAGATCCAGTACTCCAAGAGGGGTCCTCATCAACCCCTCTCCCTAGGTTTCCATTTTTTCCTGGTCGCTCCCTTTAGTCGACATTGTATGTATGGTCGACATTGTATGTACGGTAGAGGTAATATCTTCTCCAGGTAGACCAAAATTGCAGGTTCTGTTTAATGTCAGACCTGCCCCAAAACAATCATTTAGGAAACTCCAATTGATTGAAGTGAAAATAACTTTTACTAAAAATATTGGTTCTAGGAAGATGTGGCAGAATCTGAAGTTCCTGCTCACTGATATAAAAAGCCAAACCCAACATTCCCCCATCCCTCCCCTTCCCCAATGTCTGGTCCGCTGCCATACAATCCAGGATCGGAGCAATTTTGTGGGAAACTGGGTTGTTTAGGCTGCTGGAATTTCACACCCAGGGCAAACAGCCTTGAAGAGGCCCAGCGTAACCAGTACAAATGGCTCTGGCCTTCTTCACAAGTCAGTTCCCCCTCCCCATTTCCCATCCGTTGATACACAGGTGTAGATTGCCCCAAATTCCTCCTCCCTCCCTTCCTCTTCGATGGCAGGATGCCAGCAAGGCACCAGGCCAACAATGGAAATCCCGACACTAGAAGACCTATGAGGTCCCTGGCAATTCTGTTATTCTGTTAACTTTTTGTCACAACTTAGCATGCAAATTTGGAAAAAATATCACTTTAAGAGACTTATCATATCTCATTTAAAATATGAATATTATTTGTCCTTGACTATACAATACTTAAAGATAGTCCTCAACTTACGACCACAATTTAGCCCCAAATTTCTGTTGCTAAATTGAATTTTGTTGAGTTGTTAAGTGAGTTTTAATCTTATTTTATGACCTTTCTTGCCAGAATTATTGTGTGAATAACTGCAGTTATTAAGTTAACCGCTTGATTAATTAAGTGAATCTGACTTCTCCATTGACTTTGATTGTTAGAAGGTCACAAAAGGGGATCACATGATCCCAGGACACTGTAACTGTTATAACTATGAGTCAGTTGCCATGAATCTGAAGTTTGATCATGTAACATGGGGACGTTGCAATGGTCATAAGTGTGAAAAATGATCAAAAGTCACTTTTTTCAATGCAGTTGTAACTTCAAACAGTCATTAAATGAACTGTTGTAAGTCAGGGACTATAATAATACATTTCATAATACATTATGCTAAAATATAACAGTTTTTGTATCCTGTTTTAGGAATGTTTTAGATAGGAATTCCTTTAGATAGGAATTTTAGGCACTCTGATTAAGAAATGATTTAATTCTTTGTTTTCTTTCTGCATAGAACTGGATGACCATACACCACTTTGCAACTGTACCTCCACCACCCTCTGTTCCATATTTTCCCAAGGAATATATTATTTATACCCCTTCAATACTGAGTATCACATTTTAGCATCCACAATGCTGTACGTGGTCTGGAAAAACATTGGGCGTAAAGTTGAATACCTACAGCCACATAAGAGGCCATTCAAGTTTCAGGGCACAGCAATAGGCAGCACCTTAGGTCTAGTAGTATTTATTACAACAATAGCCGTTGTAGTTGTTTATCTTATTCAGATTGGGCGTTCAAAATTGAAGAGTGAACTAGCACTTATTATGTTTTACTTGTATGCCATCACAGTACTGGCACTTATGTGTGCAGCAGGCGTTGTGGCGATTCTAATCTATAGACTTGAAGATAATTCACTGGATATTTCTAAAAACCCAGCTAGAAAACTTGATGCGGACCTCTTGGTGGGGACAGCCTCAGGCTCCTGGCTTCTTTCTTGGGGTTCTATTCTTGCAATTATTTGTGCTCAGTCCCACCCAGCATATACTTGGTTCAGTTTGCCCTACTCTGTGCTTGTTATCGTTGAGAAATATATTCAGAATCTCTTCATAATTGAATCTATACATCGTGAGCATGGGAAGAATAATTATGACATTAAAACTCTGCGAATATTAACAGTGTCCAGTGGAAGCAATCTCTCCCCTACAGCTTCTTACAAAGAAATCTATAATGGAACAAATGGAAAGTTGTCCCCCACATTTTATGGAAATAGTTATCCATCTGAGAACAGTTCCAGTTGTGCTTTCCGTGAAAACATCAATCAAAACAAGATTCCAGTCCCTCCATCCTCTCCGGATTTTTCATTCACTTGGAGAAAGTTCTCTGTCAACAGCAAAAGAAGCATCTTGAAGAATGTCGCTGTATTTTTGTTCTTGTCTAACCTCTCAGTAAGTATTTAAAACAATTCAATTTATTTATGTAGCAGAACAATTGCCCTCAGTGTGTTTTGCCTTTAACGTTTGCCTGGTCAGCAGAAATCAAAAGATGAAATTCTTTTTACCCATGTAACTTGTCAAGCAGCAGGACAAGGACAATCACTGGAGGCCTGAGAAACTATTGGACACCTTATCCTTGGCCCTTTTATCTTCCAAAGAGTAAGTAAAAGTTGAACTGGTTAACTGTTGTACTCTTCAACCATAAAGATAGCCAAATTAGCATTAAAAAAACTCACAACCCAACAACCAAACATCATTTTCAAAAGGGGCAAGAATTGAGAAGAAGGTGGCCTGTTCTAAAATTACAAAATGCACACAGATCTGCTGGGCAAAGCATACTATTATATTCCCTCACATATACACACATAGGAAGATTTTATCTCCTTTATTATCATTTATAGGCACTAGCGGTCACTTAACCATACTATATTAGCCAGCTGACTGATATGTTTTAAATCAACATTTTCAACTTTTACTAAACTTTGCTTTGCAGTTGAATTACAAATTATGCTAATTAACTTTGTTAGATTTTGCAGCAGAAATTCAAATCCAGAAAGCTCACACAGATGACTGATTCAGCAGGATTCATTAACTTCTTTATATACAGTACATAATAATATGAGTAAAATGTACAATGCCAATGTAGGTTCTTCCAATGTGGTAGAGAGTTACAGGCAAAAACACAAGCAGAGGAGAGAACAGTTTCAGTTTCAATTCAGCAGTTGCAGACAAGACTCAGAGCTTCAGAGCTTGATATAGAGCGACGCCTATGTTTCTTCCAGTTTCAGTTTCCAAACAGTCCTCATTGGCTGACTTAGTTCCTATGTCTATTCATTGGCTGACCTTGTTACCATACCAGTTCATGAATATGCTGACACCCTTTCCTTCATGACTGGAAGAGACATAAATCCAATTAATATTTTTCCCAAATTCTTTAATTCAATTTTTTTCTCCAACTTATTAGCAAATTAATTTACCTGTGATACATCCTTTGCAATGAAGCAAAGATCATCCACAAATGCTAATAGTTGACAATCCCCACCTTGTAACTTTCCAGTATATATGCAACCATCAGCCTTGCAACTCTTGAACCCAAGACCCTTCAATGCAGTATCTAAACAGATATTCCAATTCCTGGCTGACTGCTTCAGCCCATAAATGGCCTTGTTCAATTTATATACTGTGTTAGGCTTTTTACTTTCATACCCTGGTGCTTCAACCATGTAATTCTCCGTAGAACTGCTGCGAGCATCCAGAGAGTGGGAGGTGCTCCAGTCTCATGTCGTACAGGCTGAGCTATAATTGAAGGAACACTCCTCCTCCTCCACGTGACTCCTCCATGCATTCCCCCAGTTTTAGCTCAGCCTTCGACAAGACAGGCAGCTTTCTTTGTTCCTTGGCTGTTTCAGGTTCCTTTTCAATTGATCTTCTCAGGTTTGCCTTTATATACCTTTCAATCCTTGTCCTAGTGCTTGCTGTGTGGTCCCAAATTATCGTAGTGGCGATACCTTCTCGCCCTTAGGGGGAGATAGGGGGTGTCGGAGCCTTTGCCCCCCCCCCCCCCCTCCTTTTCCCTCTGCCTGCTCCCAAGCCTCGCTTCTTAAAGCCAGCCATTTTTTCGCTATATTTATTTAGCGATTCGTTGCGTCTTCCCCCCACCAACGCAATTAGAGGAAGCTCCGCTTCTTCTCCCAGCCCTTTTATTTTCGTGCCTTCTTTCTTGAGCTTAAGAGCTGGTGCGTCTCTGGGTTAGCAGCGCCAAGACGGGCGGCCATTTTAGGCGCGCCTCGTGGTCGGCGCCATTTTGAACAACCCTTGAAGTTGCGTGGTTCTGGTAGGCCCACAGCGAGTCAAATAGGCCGCGTGGAGTCTGAATTTGGTGAGAACACCGTGATTCCGTATCCTGCTGTTCTCCTGCACTCTTTACTTTTAGTTGGTTGCCCTTTTTTTCCTGATTGCCCGCAACTCCCTCAGAGACGCAGGCACGTACCTCCTATGTTCGCTGGGAGGCTGCCTTAGGAGGCCTTCTTATCTTCTCACCTTCTTACCTTTTGGTGTGTGGATACTTATCTATATATATATAAGCTTTATTTTTATCACTGGCCTCAGCGTTACATTTGGCTTCCCTCTTTTTCGTTACTAATTTTTAGTTAGTTATTTATAGGTTTCCTTTCAAATTTAATTATCCTTTTTGGGCTCCGCCCATAAAAAAAACAATAAAAATATAATAAAAATATAATAAAAGATAAAGAATAATAAATAATAGATAATAAATAATAGGAATTGAAAAATATTGCAACTCCATCCCTTTAAAAAAAACAAAAACTTTTTGATTTATTTTTAAGCTATTAGTAGTAGAAATATAGTTGAGGGAAATTCCCTTTCATTTCTAAAAGGGGGACGTGGCCCAACCTTAGGAAAACCGGCTTGACTGATAGGCCGAACTCCTAGGCGCACCAACCGCCTTCTTTATACCTTTGGTATCATGGCAGAGGGTAATCCTAGCGGGCCTTCCTTAAAGGCCAAGTCCAAGACCCACTATTTACGCACAAGGGACAAGGATTCCTCCAGTGCCTCTCAAAGGGATGCCTTGAGGCGCCATAAGGCCCTTGAGAAAGAATTTAGCAAACGATCTAAGGACTCGCCTGCTGTAACTCTTGCCCCCCCCCCCCCCTATTTCTGCCCAACCTCCCCCGCCAGGACAGTCTTCCCCTTCCAGGTGTAGTTCAACACGGAGTCACCAGACCTCTCGCGCTCCCGAAGCGACCTTTACACCAACCGCAGCAGGTCTACGACATGAAGACCCGGCTTCTTCTATTATCCCAGACAGTATTAAGGAATGGATGCAACTCGCCATCTGTCAGGGGATTGCTAACGGCATGCAGCAACTGTCAAGGTCGGAGTCTCAAGGCATGGCATCTGAGTTCGAATCCGTGTCTGCAAGAACTTTCACCGGATCGGCACCTCAGCAGGGACAGGTACCTCTCCAATTGGAAGCTCCAGGCTAGGAGGGTGAGGAGGCCCTGGTGGAGGAGGAAGGGGATTTTCAGTCTTTCGGGGAAGAGGAAGGTTCGGATAGAGGCTCTCTGCACTATTCTGAGCCCCTATTTGAGGTGGACCCCATGGAAGGGGAAATGTCAGAGGACGAGGGCATTTCCCCTGAGCAACCAACCATAGTGGGCCTATTCAAACCTCAGTTGTTTAAATCCTTATTATTTAAAGCAAAGAACATTTCAGGTCTTATTCCTCACTCCACCTCTGAGCCGTCTCCTACTACCCCGGGGGGTCACGAAGACTCCATATTCAGTCATCCGGTCATTGAAACTGAGGTAATCCCAACCCCCCCAATCTTCTCCGATCTGGTAGCAAGGCAACTGGCGGCGACGGGCCCCTCGCCTGCCCCCTCTAATCAGGACAAGAGGTTGTTCAATCTCGACCCAGAATTCTCAGCAATGCTGGCTACTCCGGAGGTAGATGATCCCATCGTTAGACTGGCCTCTTCTTCTTCTAATCCCACTGACGCTCTGGAGGCGCTTAAACCTGAAGATAAGCGGGTGGAGTTGGCGCTCCGGCGGGCGCATCAGTCAGATGCCTGGGCTATAAGGTCGGCCACAGCGGCCTCCTTTTTTACCCGCTCTTCCATAAGGTGGCTCAAACAACTCAAACAACATGTTCCTGCTTCAAACACCAGAGCCCAGCAGGACATTGCGAAGCTCACGGCCACGGCGGAATTTGCGGCCGACGCCACCTTTCATTCCGTGAAGTTCTCGGCCCGGGCCATATCCTCACACGTGGCTGCCCACCGGCTCCTTTGGCTCCGACATTGGCACGCCGATGTCAAAAATAAGTCCAAGTTAGCCTCAGCCCCCATTTCGGGAGGGAAGCTGTTCGGGCCTGCCTTAGAACCATTATTAATGGAGAGTCGCAACAAGAAGAAATTTCTTCCGTCGCTCTTTCGTAAACCAGAAGCCAGAGGGTCCCAACCCTTTCGGAGGGGCTCCTTTCGTCCCTCCTTCCAACATTCCTTCGCCCCTAGATACCAGACCTCGCCGTCCTTTCGGTCAGCCTATCAAGACAGGGGCGACTCAGGTGACAGAGGTAGAAGGGGAGGCAGTTACAGGAGGCCCTTCAGGGGTACAGGGAACAGGGCGTCCCGGAGGCCCAGATAAAATTTCCACCCCATATCCCATTGGCGGTCGCCTTAGGCATTTTGCTGACCAATGGGAAACATCCATTTCAGATACATGGGTCAGAGACACTGTCAAATTCGGTCTCTCTCTCCAGTTTCATTCTCAACCACCAGACCACTTTATGGTTTCTCCCCTTTCCAGAAACCCGACCAAGCGGGCACTCATGTCATCAGCTATCAAACATCTATCTCATATTAGAGCTATCCAACCCGTGCCTCCCTCACAACGGGGAGAGGGATTTTATTCTCTTCTCTTTTTAGTTCCTAAGCATTCTGGGGGGTGGAGGCCCATTTTGGATTTAAAGAGGCTTAATCGGTATATTGTCCGGCATAAATTTAAAATGCACACCCTTCAATCTATTTTGCAGAGCATCAGAAAGGGAGACTGGCTAACATCTGTTGATTTATCCGAGGCATATCTCCATATCCCTATTCTCCCCTCGCATTCCAAATATTTGAGGTTTTGTTATAACAATCAGCATTTCCAGTATGTGGCCCTTCCCTTTGGCCTTGTTTCAGCCCCAAGGACTTTCACTAAGGTGTTAGCAGCTCTGGCGGCCCACCTCAGACATTTTCCCATCAGAGTTCATTGTTACCTTGATGATATTTTAATTGTTTCACCTAGCCGAAGTCAGGCTACGCGTGACACTGTCACCACCCTATCAGTGCTGCAGGCTCACGGTTTCCTTGTCAACTGGGAGAAGAGCCAACTCACTCCTTCCACCCGCATAGCCCATTTGGGAGCTGTCATCGATTCGGTTAAGGAGAAGGTTTTCCTTTCCCACGATAGATTCATCAGCATACAAACCTCGGTCAAGACCATTAGGCGGTCTGGTAAAGCCTCTTTACTTGATTTATCCAAGCTACTGGGAAAGCTTGTTTCCTGCATTTCAATTATTCCATGGGCGCGTTTGCATTCCAGATCGTTGCAGTGGTTCCTCCTGCCGTACCAACGTTCCGGACGGAGCAATTCCAACATCATGGTGAAGGTCCCTCCAAGAGTCCTCGCTTCCCTTCTATGGTGGACAAGACCCTCTATCAACAGAGGTCATCTATTCAAGGAGCCTCAAAGGGTCACGCTCACTACAGATGCAAGTCTTTCCGGATGGGGAGCCCACTTGCAGTCCCTTTCAACTCAGGGCGTTTGGTCAGCCACCGAGCAGCGTTGCAGCATCAATTGGCTGGAACTTCACGCAGTGTTCCTAGCCCTAAAGGCCTTCTTCCCACAGGTACGAGGAAATCACATCCTGGTCCTCACAGACAACACCACCACCAAAGCGCATATCAACCGCCAAGGGGGCACTCACTCCCTTCGCCTCATGAGGGAGGCCGAGCGGTTGTGTCGATGGTCAGAGACACACCTTCTATCCATCAGAGCGGAGCACATCTCGGGAACCTCGAATGTTCACGCAGATTGGCTCAGCAGGGCCACGCTGGACCAAGCGGAATGGCGCCTCCATCCTCTTCTGTTCAAGGAGGCGGCGGCGATCTTCGGTCTGCCGTTGGTAGACCTATTCGCATCTCTGCTCAACGCTCAGACTACAAGGTTTTTCTCCCGATACCCCACCAACGGAGCAGAGAATTACGATGCCCTGTGTTGCCCCTGACCCCCTGGCCTTCTATACGCCTTTCCCCCTCTCCCATTGATTCCCAGGGTACTTCAGAAGCTGGTACTAGAGAGGGCGGAGATCATCCTGGTAGCACCGTATTGGCCCAGGAGACCGTGGTTCGCAGATCTTCGCGACCTGTCGGTGGCCCCACCGTGGAGGATTCCACGGGACAGGATCTCTCTGTCCCAAGGCCCTCTCCTCCATCCGGATCCACAGTGGCTGCAGTTAGCCATCTGGAGGTTGAGCGGGAAAAAATGAGAGCGGAGGGCCTATCAGCCAGGTCATCACTACCATCATGGCTGCAAGACGGCCTTCGACCATTCGCATTTATAATGCGACCTGGAACAGTTTCTCCAAATGGTGTCAACAATCTTCTATCAACCCGCTCTCCCCCTCTGTCGCGCAAATCCTGGCTTTCCTACAAGATGGCCTGGACAAGGGTCTTTCTCCTAACACTCTGAGAAGGCAAGTTTCGGCTCTTTCAACGGTGGTTCCTGGTGATTCATCCGGACCACTTTCCCACCATCCTCGTATCAGGGCTTTTCTCAGGGGAGCATCCAACCTTCGCCCCCCGATGGTTCACAGATACCCGACCTGGGACCTCAATAAGGTCCTGACGGCGCTGACTAAACCTCCTTTCGAGCTTCTCAGGGAGAATTCACTTCAGTTTCTCACCCTTAAAGTGGTGTTTCTGGTGGCAATAACTTCAGCAAGAAGGATATCTGAAATAGCAGCTCTATCCGTCAGAAAGGACTAGTGCGTTTTCCATCCTGATCGGGTGGTTTTACGACCTGACCCTGCCTTTATGCCAAAGATCAACTCGGCATTTCACAGATCGCAGGAATTAGTCCTGCCTAATTTTTGTCCAAAGCCTGTTCGAGAGAAGGAACGGCAGTGGCACACCCTCGATGTGCGTAGAGCTCTCCGTATATATATTTATCGAACTCAGTCTATCAGAAAGTCTGAGTCCCT